>JABFEB020000045.1:3076122-3089931 GCA_019775895.2 Stomatorhinus ivindoensis | reverse complement strand
CCCCTCCCTCGACCCCACTGTGAGACCCCTCCACTGCCCCCTGTTGGCACTTCTTATCTTCGTGAAATAGCCTTGATTATACCTTTTACTTTATGTATGTGGTGTGTAATCCAAGCTGGAATGCGTCTGGTGGCATTAGCTTAATCAATGTTCTGTTTGTGACCTTAGGCGCTTACAGCCCCAGCCTCCAGATGAAGGGCTATGATTTCTCACTGGTGCTTCCCCCTGGCCCAGTACCCAACGGACTCCAGGAGACCCAGCAGCAGCTGAGGGCAATATGTCTGGCAGCCAAGGCCATCACAGAGACGAGCACCAAGTTGCAGGAGATGATTGACTGGATGCTGCAGTGCAAAGCAGAGTTTGCCCGGCAAGTCGGCAATGCCGCCCCGACGTATTTGGACCAGCGACGGGTAGAAGCCAACCTCAGGGAGAACATGGAGGATGTCCAACGGGCCAGGGATTTGTCACAAAGATACAGACAAGAAGCGGGTGACCTGATGAAGGAGGTGGCCCAGCTTTCTGGTGTCAATCTTGCTCCTTAAACCCAATACGTGGGATAATATTGATATTGCTTAATACCTGTTGCATATAAATAACAGCCTGCAACAGTATTTGGGGGGTGGATTTAGGAAACTAACTTGTAAATATAATCTCCCTTTTTCTATGAGGAAATACTGTAGATTGGTGTTGCAACAGTAAATTATTATTTTGTTAAAATGGAGAACGAGTTTTGAAAGCAAATGTCTTCCCATTTATCCAGTTATCAACATGCTCATTGCTGTCATCAGAGGCTCGGTGTTTGGCTGTCCTGCCTGCGCCGAATTTTTCCTTTTGCCAGATATAAGCCAGTTAGACAGCAGTAGAGGGGTGGTGTGTGGCTCAGTGAGTTGGAATGCTGCGTCTGTGATTGGAAGGTTGCTGGTTCAAATCCTAAGCTTCTCAGGGTTATTTAACCCTTGAAGAAAGCCCTTAACCCCCAATTACTTTGGGAACTGTACATTGATTCGGGTAAAATGTTTGCTCAATATAAGGAGATAAACAGAGAACTACTGGAAATGAGCAGCCGGTCATATCTCTGGGTTTCCAAAAACAGCGAGAAAAGCTGAAATCTTTCTGTTCTACTGGATCTCTGCCTACAGCACCATTCTTTGTTATGCTGTGACCTTAATTGGATTTGACGGTGGATCGCTATTAAGCGTAACATTTCCCCAAGTCAATTCATGGCTCAATTAAGCTGGCTCCCACGGTCAGCACGGAGAGGCTGAGTAATTACCGCGGGTTTTCAAAACATGACGTACACCATCGGAGTGAAGCTGAGGAAAAACAGTTCTTAGGTGACTCGCAGTCAGCACAACGCATCGAATCCTATATCAATACATTTTTTAAAACCGTTGCTTTCACTATAATATGTCATACCTTGAAATGACTGTGACTGATGCAAATGTTAATGAAGGTCTGCTTGCTGCTGAACATGGTAGAAGTTGGCAGGATATGTAATACGACCCCTGTTGGAAAGCAACTTTCCAACATGAACATTGTCAATATTTGAAATCACTGTGATGCAGAATTTGAATTTAAGATTAAGATGAAGTGATAGCCTACATTCATATGAAATAGAAAAGATTAAAAAAATATTCGTCAGCTTGTTTTGAATAGCTGTATTCATAGCAAAGCTACGTTCAATGAATTCTGAGTTATAAACATTTAGCATTATACGTTATTGCAACTCATTTGAAATAAAATTAAGCTTTCAATTAATTGTTGTGTATAGTGTTTTATAACTCTGACGCACGAAGCCTTTCCTAATGAGTAAATGACTCATCGCGCAAAATGTCCGTCCTCAGTTTACAAATAAAGCTGAATAAATCCGGTCCTCCGAAGGCTTCTTGTGATTCGTGGCGGGGAATCGATAAATAAAAATTACACTCTACCAGCTGTACAAAAAAACCCCCAACTTAGCTCTTTCAGATTCCTGCATGCCCAACAATATTATTCCATTCATTCTAGCTTTTACAGTCTCCAGCGTAGCTAAAGGTTTACATCTTTTTGTATGTAAAGTATTTATGGGTGACCAGTATGCTGTTGTCTGTTATGCCAATAGATTTTCACCAGGAATTGCGTTACATGTCGGACCTCCGGCTTTATGTATTTCTTAGCAGCTGCCAAAAGCTTGTTTTCTTTCTCAGACGTTTTCATGCTCCTAGTCAGCAGTTTCCAGGCGAAGTATCGCGGTAAAGATGGCAATGCATGCATAGTCCAAATTTAGTTAATGGTGTTTTTAATTTGTATTATATACATACACTTGCGTTTTAATGAAACGATTCTATAAGAAATAATCTTTAGCATGGCGTTAAAACGCTTACTTAGTATAAAACACACAAAGCGATACATGTGTTATATTTGACCAAAAAAATCACAATTGACTTGACTCAAACAATACGGGGAAATATATATTTCCCTTGCTTTCAAATATCGACCCATCCCACTAGCCCGCTCCAGATTCGGGACGTCTTCCCCTTGGTTGTGACAATCTACCCCTTTCGTGGAAAATATTTAGCCACGCCCCCAAAGCCGACCCTTATTGGCTCGTTCTCCGTCGATGGCTTGATTTCCTCCTCTGCAGTTGGCTGAGACCGACCGCCACTCCATTGTAATACTTGGCATCAAGTTTGTTCGAGCGGCGAAAGTAATGAAAATGGAGGAATTGGTGTTGTTTAATTATTAAGTGAATTTATGGGGTAATTGATAGCTAGCAGCTTACACAGAAAGCACAGTCGAGCGTCAGGAGAGCGGAATAATTCGAGGATAGCATGCTAGTAAGTATTGTAAATTAACCCAGACTTGTCAGCGTGGTTTTAAGAATGTGTATAGCCAGCGTGCACCTTTCAATATCACCCATGAAAACTAGATTATCTGCGATCTGACATTTAAAATTGGACGCTTTCATACCCCATAAAAATTAAAAAATGGACAAGCTAGTCGCAGCATTAAAAAAACGGTTTGTGTCCGAAAACTAATATAATTATTTCGAGTGAATTTCAGTATGTAATTGTTGCTTTAGCTGGGTGTTCACGCATATATGTGTATATAATATAGTGTATTATAACGAATAATATTAGTGAGAGCGCAATACCTGTTTGACGTTTTATTTAGAGACACGCCCATTTACCTGAACAGCATTTGGGGCGCTTAACAGGTTAGGAGAGTTATATACATGTGTTATAGTGATTTCCACGTTAATTGTTTCCCTCGTGGGCTATTGTGTTAGTGGAAATTTAATTCCCAGTAAATGGGGTAGATCGATCACCATTTATGAGTGTTCGCAGTCTAACCCGTTACCCGTCTCAACCTTGCATTACCGGGTTTTTAAGCATAAAGGAGGTTAAGTGACGGCCCCCGGCCCCCATCGCCGTGTAAAGTGCCCGAGGCGGTTGGTGGTGCGTCTCCATGCCCGCTCAGCAGATGGGCTGCACTCAGTCTTATCATTTACCATCATCCCGTTTTACTTTCGTTTTAACGTGAGGCTCTGGCCACCCGCTTCTCACGTAATTTCCATGTTAATATTGAATTATAAATAACGCATTTTGCATTCAAGCCGTGACCTTTTCTTTGTGACGTTCAGGCGCTCCGACTTTTCGTCAATAAATATTTTAGCACATTTGCATATAGATATTATTTTTCTTTCTTTCACCTGAGAACTTATTTTACACTAAACTGGAAAGCTAGCATAAAAGCTGAATATGTCTTTATGTTGTTCGTTGTTCCCGATTCTTCGGGTGATGTACTGGGATGTGTAGCTATTAACACTAACAGTGCAGTAACTATGTAGCCCAAGCATGCACTTTGAATTTTACATGTCTGGTCAGTTTGTCGCCACTTCTGGGTTACCAGCTCTCACGCTCATGCAAAATATCTTTTGGCAAATATACATTATTCCATTACAAACCTATAATTAGCTGCATCAAAAGCGTTGGGGTAGCTTGCAAACCCTACTTATTAAAATGGTAATGAAACTGTTACATATGTGTAATTGCCTCTGCATGTGTGTGCAGACTTGTCTCAAATTGAAAATCTCATGCCGGTCAGCTGACCAAAGCTGGCAACCCTTTATGTTTCTTTTAAAAATGAAAATTACTTTTTGAAAAGTAGGGGTTAGGTAAGGTTGCCCTCGGGCCATTTAGGAAACGCTTGTGGGAAGTGCTCACTGAGTCACTGTAGGGCTGTATCCGAATTCAGGGGCTGCATCCTCTCAAGGCTGCAGTCAAAGGCCGAATGTGTCACAGTAATGCGACCAGGGCTCCTTCAATTGCGGTGTAGAAATGCGTCCTCCTTTTGCTGAGAATCCACGTGATAGATCCTTCACAGCCCAACATAAACCCAAGATTCATTCCATGGGACTTCGAAGGACAGAGCCTACAAAGGCTACATAGGCCGTGCTTTTTGAAGGATGCAGACCCTGAAATCGGACGCTGTGGGACCCTGGTAGCTTCAGACCCTGTGAGGTTATGGCATCCGTCAACTTCCTTCTCTGACGCAAATCCCCAAAAGTTCAGTAAAGTTTGCTGACTTGTGGAAGGAGCGTTCCCCCAGTGTGAGGGGGGTACTTGATATTCATGAACTGTGGAAACATGTGATTTATCCCAGAAGGAAGCTCCCGTTCTGTAACTGTCTCCTCTGGAAATCCTCTCAAGGTCCTCTTCGATAGACTGACATCTCCAGGTGCTGTTTTGGAGAGCAGCATGTCTGTTATCGCTGGTGTTTTAAATTTAATGTGACCGAGGATGTGTGCTGGAGTATTTCCTGCTTTGAAATGGATATTTGGTCTGAAAATGGAGGTAAGGCTCATGTAAGAGCATTTAGCAAGAATGTCAGATACCCAGTGGATTTTGCAATATAAACTTAAACCAAAGTGGAAGTGTTTCGTTTTAATTAATTCTTGTTTTAAGGTGTCAGCTATGTTACGTAAAGGTATTTATTCTATCTTTAATAACACAAAGACGGATAAATAGAGATGTGACCGTGTTGTCAATTTGCTAATTTTCTGTCTTGGATTATTATGTGAAATTGAATTACAAGAATATTAGGTCAATAACTTTTGCTGTTCTCATTAGACAGTATGTGGCGTGGGTTGATTCTCTGAAATAAAGTTTAAGTAGCGGGAATGCCAGTTCCTTGGATGTCCTTTTTCTTTAAGCATACTGAAGACAGTGCAATTGCTTTCCTGGACAGAGGGGAATTTGAGACGCCAGCATAATTACAGCTTTTCCAAGCGATCTCTTCCTGCATCTGTGAGGGGCCTAATGCGCACTCTGCTCTTTAACGTAATTTCTGTAGAAGCTTCCAGCTGTCAGCAGTCATGTGACATGTAAGTAATGGTTTGTCAGGCCCTGGTGGTTCACTATGATGAAGAGATAACATTTGAGCCAGGAATGTTTACGTGAGGCGTTCATGAAGCCAAAATTTGCACCTACCAGGCATCAAAGATCCAATTTGTCTTGGTACGCTACACTGGTGTTATTAGGGTGAGGGTGTGGCCACATTCACCAGGGCATTCTCTTTACCTGCAGGGGGCAGTGGAATGTGCCCATGCACTCAGGGACATCGTTCGTATAAAATATAAGTAATTGTGTTTGGCATGAGTAATGTAATGTTAAACAATAAGTAAAAATATATTAAGAAAATATATATATATAAGAATTTTCTGCACTTCAACATTGTGGCATTTGAATGGAGTGACCAACTGAATAAATCGCTTACTGTTTTGACTGTCTTGCTGAAAAGTGGGTCTATTTTGTTCCTGAGTGCAGTTTCTGAAATTGGCTCGTAGATGCTCTTTAGAAGGCATTTTAAATTCCATTTACTGACAAAGGGAGAAATTCAGTTTCAATAGGATGCTTTATCATACTTTGTCGATCAGCGACTCAGTGGTAACCTACTGACCTACTTCTGCTTGCTTGCTTCATCTGTTCCGTTTTGGATGATTCGGCTCGTGTTTGACGTTTCACGGCGTTCCTGTCTGCTGTGGCTTTAAAAGCCTCATTTTCCCCATTGTTACCATGTAAGATATTTCATTCTTAACTTCAGTTTAATCAACGGGATTTAATAGCACAAAGGTCCAGGCTTGTAATGTTTGCTGCAATTAATACATGTATTAGCCCATCCATCCATCCATCAGTCTTATAATAACTTATCTTATTCAGAGTGGTGTGGGTGGGATGGGGGGCCTGGAGCCCATCCCAGCTAGCTTAGTGAAAAGACTGAGGTAGACCAAATGGGATGCCAGTTTGCAACAAATACATTAAAGTGAAAAAAATACCCAGAGTTTTATATAATAAAAATAGCAATAGAAATGTAAAGTAATGTGATACTTCAGATGCTAAATTTTTGTAGTTTTAGGGAACCAGTTTTCCCTTGTAGTTCAGTGCATCCACCCTACTCTTTACACAGGGGCTTGGCCCGTGATGCATTTGCTAATGTGCCACATGATTTATGGATACAGTCCTACAGCCAGTACTTAGGAACCCAAGTAATTCCAGCGAATGCATCATGTCCAGGACACGCAGTACCCCCTTAAATGCTCGATAGATAGTTGGTGTAATAAGAATTAGAGTATTGAAGTACTGTATCTATTTTAACTTGTTTTTAATGGTACCTTGTATGTACTGTATACGCTACTGTTTGAGCCATCATAAGCTATGCTGGCCTTTGATTGTGAGCCTGCACAAGCTTTGTAGCATAAAATGTAGATTAGATAGTAACATGTTGCTGAACTACAGCTGTTGTTGACTGCTGTTGACTACTAGCCTCCATCATTGATCCGGTTGATTGCAGGGGATGTGCATATTTATAATATTTCTCTTTCTGTCTTTGGGGCTGAGTGATTATGCTTTGTTGTTAATTTGACGCCTGCTTGATGCATTCCTGATAACCTGAGATTTGTTGAAAAGCCTTGTCATGTGACTGCAGGTTTGTCTTCTGTCATTGGTTGAAACCAACAGGCACATTACAGCGGTCCACTAATGCCATATTTAATTTTGTTCTATGTTTGTTTTTTGGAGAACACAACCTTTGACAAATCTAGGGCAGGGTGCTCTTGTGGTCTGACTACCTCTGACAGATCTGGATACGGCTCTTTCCGTCAGTCCAGCAAGGGCTCCGAGAATGTCGGCATGGTGATGATGAGTCACTTTATCACGCATGTTACACAGGGTGTGCGGACTCCCAGGCTGCGGAGACGGCTGCCCATGTTTCTATGGCGCTGATGGCTCTAGAAGCTATTTTGGACTCTCGGGTTACATTTGTTTGACAATATTAATATGCCTTTCTCCTTGTATTATCTTCCACTGAATTCATGCTCACCACTGTCAGGTAATCGATTTATCCACAGCTTGCTAAAGCAGACTGGTAATATGTGAGGAGAATGGAGTCAGGAATTAAAGGGGTAGTTGTTTTGAAGGATTTTATGTAGGTGGTTTCTGGAGATATGTCTGTTATCTGCAGTTGCCATCATCAGGCTCATGATTTGCAGATCTTAGTTCGATGTACCTTAATCCATCACTGCAAACACTCCCTCTTTCAGCTTTCTCTCGGGGCTTATTGGGGGGTTCAGGACCTTACATTCTCCCCATGACTGTCCACATCCAGAGTGGCTGGGAAATCTCACCAATAACTTGGGGGAGGGATTGCAGACCAGGCTGGAATGTAGGGGAAATTGGCTTTGTAATGGTGCAGTGGCTAAAGAATGAGCTGACTGGGATGTTTTCACAGGGTTTAGACAAGTGGCACCAACCAGAGCTCCAAAAGGCCTGTTTTATTGCAAACATTATAATATGTGACTGTATTAAGTAGAACCTTTGATCTCTGCTGTTACTCTGGTGGCTTTTTTGCTTCATTAGTCAGCTTCATTATCCAGCTGTGTCCTCTTAAACTACATTTGGCGCAACAGACGGTTCCTTTAGTAGGAAAATGTGACCCGTTAAACCACATCCAGAAAAACAGCCACTGCCTTTTGTAGGTCAGGTGACGTTCAGCGGGAGTTCCTAGGGAGAGCCGACCAGGTTCTTCACTACACTGTTTTGTTCTTTGTTGGCTTTGTGAAGGAAATAGTTTGATATTGAGATGGTTGAATGCTGATGATGTTGAAATAAACTACACAAGTTGAAACTCTGGCTCTGTGGCCTGTATTTGTGTCAGAGGGAGCACACGCCTTGGTCATTCACCCTGCCCCTCTGAAGTAGAGCTCACTCACTCTCTCCCTGCCTCGCTCTCTCTCTCACTCTGCGTGCTGATTGGTGGACACTTTTTCCTGGCACCGCCCTCACAGAGTATAATACAGCAGCTTGGAGTCGGTCAAACATCTGACATGTTTCGGGTTTTCCCTGCTCGGGCGGGACGTTCTGAGCGGCGAGAGCAGGAAGTGACAGAAGATTTCGGGCGTTTTGGGGGGGTTTGGCTGTGGGCGTGTCTTTGGAGATCTCCACGGTTTCACGTCTGATCTGGTACGTCTTGCCTCTGCAGTAGGTCGATGGCTGTCAGTGGTGCAACTGAACCACCTGCTAGGGAGGGACAACGTAACCAGACCAGTCCATTTGTAGCCAAGTCTGATTATGTAGGAAATGTACCCAGGATGGTGTTAACTTGCTTTTACGACCAACTAACACATTTATGAATGTATGAGTTAGGGTTAAGTTAATTAGGGTTAGGTTAGGTTGCAACTGTTTGGTAGACCTTGTTCAGGAGGTTCTGAAGGGATTTGAGCAAAATGTTTGTAGGCAACTAGGTTGTGAGCTGAGCTCCAGTCTAGAAGGTAAAGTAGTTTCACTTCGGTTCAGAATGAAGTGCTCATGTCAGTTGGTTTTGGGTGTGTACTAAAACAGTCAGTCTCTGTGACCCCCCCCTCACCCTCCCCATATACCCCCCCCCCCACACACACATCCACAAGTGTTTCAAATAGTATGATTTTGCTATTGTTGTCTTTATTCTTTGGAAACAGGTTTTTGAAAAAATGTGGGCAAGTCTGCTGGTCTCCAGGAGTTGAGCAATCTGCAGTTGCTTCTGCTTCTGCCCGGGTGCGCCTTGCGCTGTGGCGTGTTGATGCGTGCTCTGCCACGGGATCTGTTAGGCTTAATGCCCGGGTTCTATTACAGGCGAGGTTGAACCCGCTGGACCTCGCTGGACACACAGTTCTGTGTGTGTCATCAGCTGTGCATTTGTGTGTTTGTGTGATATCTGTGTGATATTTCAAGATAAGCGCTTTCATTTTCACTCTTGTTTTAAAAGGGACTCGACCCTAAATGCAATTTTACGTTGGAGGGCTGAAAAGGCATAATGGGTTTCCACTCGGCGCCGCGTGGGCCAGCCTTAATGAAGCGGCTAATTTTAAGCTCGCTTCCTGTACGATAAGGTAGAAAATGTCCAGTACCCCTCTCCACATGCCACACGTGCTATTTTCAGCAATCTGTTGTACCTAGAAAGTGGGGGTCAGTCACCAATTTTAAAGGCAGGAAGTGGAGATGAGGTCTGAATGATGCTTCAGGAAGCCGGTGGGTTTGGTTAGAGGCCGCCCACCATTTCCTTTCTGTCCGCAGAGCCTGCAGTGCAGCCCTCAGGTCATCTACGCCTTGGTCTGAGTTTCATATCCTTTTCATTTCCATGTCACTAGATTCATCCGCCCATCCTTCTCATCACTTGCACCCATGAGTGAACGGGAAGACGGACCTCTCAGTGCTGTGTCCTGCATGCACGTGTGTCACCTGCATCTGTCACCCGGGCTGATTTCTGTCCCCGAATTTCCTGTTTCATGTCACGCCCAGCGGCTGGAGGAATGACTGCTAGTTAAGATGGCGCCTACTTGGCAACACTGTGCCCAAGGTGTTAAAATACGTCACGTTTCACTTTGCGTTTATTCTGCCTGGAATTTATTTCTTTCCGTCAGTGACATTAAACACTGTGTGTCATTTGTTGTCATTCTGTGGGTCTCCTGGAGTTCTGGGGCCATCATGTCCCCCCCCCACCAAGAACCACAGGGGCCATTTGTTGCGATGACTAACACGGCACAAACCTCTCCCGGGATATTGGATCCATGTTATTGGATCACTGTTTGCTTTGTTCTACGCATCGTTATGCAGTTATTATTTTTTTTTGTGAAGTCGCTGGCATCTTTTGTGGGACCCCTGAAGGAATCGCCGTTATTGGCCATGAACGCCTTGGGGTTCCCGCTCCCGCACGCGGCGGGGCGTGTTTGGGGGGGGATCCCCACTCGCGGAGCGCGGAGGTAAGCTCCCGTCTTGCCTGCTGTGGGGGGCTGAGCGGGTCCCCTCCACTCGGTTTAAGGGAGTTGCGCCCTCAGAGGCAGGTCACGAGGTGGGGCAAGCAGAGCGAACGTCTTTTGCTACCTTCTGTTATCTCTGTGTTCAGCAGTGACTCAGTGACTGTGGGCTGTTTGGCTTTCTGTCCCGTAGGAACCAGCAGAGGGGGTGGGCAGCCGTGCAGGTCTGTGTCACACACTGAGCAAGGCTGCTGATTTGAGCCGTGTAGCACGAGAGGGATCTAAAATGCTCATTATTACAGCAGAAACAGGAAAACTTTACCTTGTTTTGTTCCACATTAAATTGGGCCAAACCCAGTTTATTTGTATTTCCTTTACTTCTAACCTCATTTGTACAAATCTCTGAGGGCCGTGCATTATGGGATATGCAGGGTTCCCTTAATTAGCAATTTCTGTATTACATTCACCAGGATAATAGGTACAGTGATGCTCTGGCATTGTCTCCTCCAAGTCGTGATTAAACTCCCCCCCCCAGAGGGAGGGGAGACTCGTGACGATTCGGCAGTGTGGGCCGCCCCCCCCCAGGGGCTTCCTGACGCCTCATGCGGGGGTGGCTGCACTCAGCTCATGTTACCATTTCATTTGGGGTTTGCGGGGAGCGGGATGGATTACTGTGATAATCTGGTTTTCCAAGGCTGTGTGCTTATGGCGCCTCCTGCTGGCTCATAGTGCCTCACTTTATCATTGTTTACAGAATTGCTGTAGTCCTTCTGGCTGGGGCTGTGGGAGGGGATATTTATTGCAGTGAGGGGTTGGGGGGCAGCAGTACAGTGTGGGGGCCAGTACTGTTTGTATCTTACTGGGCAGGATATGTCTTCACCTGTGGCGGTGTTGAAATGTGCAGGAGGATGTGTGAGTCTCGCGTGGAAGGTCTTCTCTGTCAGGGGAATGAATAACGTGGTGCTGGGCTGGTGGGGGGGGGCAGCCACATCGACGTCAGGCTCTTTTTACCAGCTCACATCACGGCATCTCCCTCCACTGACCGCCGAATCACTGGTTGGGGTACAATTTGGCCGTCTGATTGGCTGGCTAATGCAAAGCTGATTCGTCGGCTCTTGTATCGCCGTGGAGAGTGATGGCTGATTACGGTCTCCCAAGGGAGCAGTCTACCAGCCACACCGCGTGCACACGGGACTCTTACATAACGGCCCGATGTGAACATATCTCTCTCTTTCTCACTCTCCCTCTCTCTCTCCCGCTTCTTCTCGCAGGTTGAAATCAGCAAACGGCAGATGTGGGAAGATGCTGGCGATGGAAAGAGGAGTGGTGGAAGAGTGGTTATCTGAGTTCAAGGTAAGCCCCCCCCCCAGGCCCCCTCCGCCCCTCTGCCGGTGGCTATTGATGAGAAAGTGGGTGGGGTTTCGATTTGACGCTGTTCTCTGGCAGCGAAAACCCTTTGCGGTTTGCGGAGCGGAGTTTTTTTTTCTCATGTCGGTCTCATAAATGGTAAGATAAGGACCACTAGGTGGCATTGTAGTTACGGTCGCGGGCCCTGTACCTTACAGGGTTTGGGTCAAATCCCCGCCTCTCTATGCACACAAGCTGAGCATTGACCCCACCCCCCCACCACCACTTTTCAATTCAAGGATCGTTAACCTGGAAAATGCAGGTCCGAATCCCCCAATCTGCCTTCTGTCAGGTGACTGTCTGCTCTTTGAATTTCAGACCCTTAAGGAAAGCGCCATTTCGAACTATGCCGTCTCGCTGAAGGTGAAGGCGGCTCTGATCCCGGCCATCTACAGGGTCATCCGGGAGAATGACAGCGACGTATGTGCTGGACGGTGCTCACTGTCTGTTAACTGTTTAAAAAAATATATGTACTATAAACAAAAAATTTGAAAATAATTATATTTACAGTATGTGTAAAATGGTTGGTTTGTGTGGATACTGCTCAGACTTTAGCACGCTTTATGGTTTGCATATAGAATGCTAATTGATGTAGCAGGATATTATTTATGAACACAGCAAAACAACTATTGTTGCTAATGACCGCCTCCCACTGCTCTTTGGCCCCTCCCCCTGATCTGGCCCCACCCCCTCCAGCTCCTGGAGCCGGTCTGCCATCAGCTCTTCGAGTTCTACCGCAGCAGGGAGCCGCGGCTGATGCGCTTCACCCTGCAGTTCCTGCCCGAGCTCATATGGAGTTACCTGTCAGTGCGGGCCGGCCGGGACCCTCACCGCAGCGGCTGCATCGAGGCGCTCCTGCTGGGCGTCTACAACTTGGTGAGTCTGTGCAGGGAGGCCAGGTGGGAACAGGACTGCGAAGGGGGCCGTTTGACGTGGCCGATTGACATCAGTCTTTGTATGGAAGACTTCCCGGATGGGAGTTTGATTTGCATGTGGGAAGTCACATTTTATTTGTATACTGTAGGATTGCTGCGTAAAGGGGGGTGGTTTGAAATGACAGCCTCTGTACCAGTGCTGTGTGTATTGAATCAGCTGTCATGAATTGGACCCAATAATACAGACTTCTACAGACTTAAATTTCAGTTCAAAAGGTTGGATAAATAGAGAAGTTGTTCTGAGCTGAGACCTGAGCCTCCAAGTCAACCAGCGTCCAGCTGCTCGCTTCAGTAACACGTGTCTGGTCTGGTTCTGCACAGTTGGTTACTTCCAGCTTACAGATCAACCGGAGCCAGGCCAGGCTGTGATTGGTGGAGCCTCTGCTGGCTCGTGTTTGTGTCTGGTCTGAGATCCGGAGTCCATGTGACCCAGAACATTGATGACAGCCTGACGTGCCAGATACTATTTTAGGTGCTGCTTGCTGCTCTCCGCCAGCCCCGCGGCTGATGTCAGCAGCATCACTGTCAGCACTGCGCCGTGAATGAAAGCCGCCATTCTAATCGGACAAATGCAAATTTCCTTTTAGTTGTTCTGGGGCGCGGTGAGGCTCAGTGGGGTAGGGTCTGTAATCTGAAAGTCATTGGTTCAAATCCTAGGGTCTGCAGAATGGTTTTACCATTGAACTCCGGTTCGAGACCCTTAACCCACCATAACTGCAGAGATTTCCTGAGCCTGTATTCTTTGTACGCGGCTTTGGATAAAAGCGTCTGCTAAAATAAACAAACTGGTGGGAGTGGGAGTGTTGTGTGCTGTAAAGTAAAATCAATTTAAGATTAAAATGAAGTGTTTTTTAAAGTGACATTCCTGAGTTGTCAAAAGCAAGATGGTGGATGTTTTTTTTTTTTTTTTTCCCCTCCAAAAAATATGAACCACGTCAGCCCCGCCCCCCCCCCCATTTCTTTGATAAATGCCAAAAAATATAATGGAAAACATTGAGGGAAAAAAAAATATTCTAAATCTTTGCTTGTAGATGTTTGTACGATTTTTGCATCCATCAAAATGGATCAGTCTTCTTGCTTACCCGGTGGATCGGTCTTCTTGCTTACCCGGCGGATCGGTCTTCTTGCTTACCCGGCGGATCGGTCTCCTTGCTTACCCGGCGGATCGGTCTCCTTGCTTACCCGGCGGATCGGTCTCCT
>JABFEB020000045.1:2976824-3003054 GCA_019775895.2 Stomatorhinus ivindoensis | reverse complement strand
ACCCCACCCCAGCCTATCCCTTCGGCTGACGAGTCACAGATTCGCGGGTCTAATAGACATTAAAGGTTTCCCCCAGGGAGCGAAGCACACAGGCATCCTGTACATGGCAGCATCCACTGGAGACGGCTAATGGCCCCCTGCGGGGGAACAACGCAATGAAAACGTCCTGCTTTCCCTTACCGCTGCAATGCTGTACTCCTTGTAGTTCCCCCGCCCTTTTTATTATCGAGCGCTATCTTCTGACTGAAGGCATTTGTAAGGCATGTGCACCCTCTAGTGGTCAGACAGTAGCACTGCACTTGATCTGCATATTTGAAGTTATTTGAAATGGACAATATCCTCAGATGGACTCAAAATAAACCATCACGTGAACGGTGGGTGCCTGTTATCAGTTTACTTTTTTTTACCCATCTATCTGTCCATCCATCTATCTTTAGACTGAACAAGTCTGACTTGTTTGAATCTGTAGCCTACACTCTTTTTCTGTAATAGTTCTTCTAAAAACTGATTTGTTGCGTAGCCGTACATCCTTTCAAGGAGCGATGTTTTTTTAGAACTTACTGATGAGAGCACAGCAGTTGTGAGAAGGCTGTTATTTTGGACTCATCCATCCATCTATCCATGCATCCATCTTCAGACCCACTACTCCAGGGAACCAGAAACTTCAACTAGATATCCTATGAGAGTTGTTTTTGGCTAAAGTGCTAAAAAGATAGATGGCAAATGAAGCTTCGTGAACTGCTTGCTGTCACTAGGCGATGTCCTGTTTTCAAAAAAGGGCTCAAAGCCAAGAGCACCATCTAGTGGGGCCAAAAAATACAGCAAATGGTTCATGAAGCTTCATTTCTCCATCACAGGTTTTTGCTGATAATCCTGGTTTGATGGGTTTGCTGAAGGTGTGTTTATCTTGTTGTACCCCAGGCAATGAGATGACCCAGAAAGATAGTCCAGAGGTGCGGGCTTGTGTCCACTACCTCCACGTCATCGACAATCAGCAGATCCTGTTCGAACTGTCTCACCGGCTGGAGCCACGGGCTTAGGCCACGAAGACTGAGACTGTGCACTTCACACGCCAAGCACTTTGAGATTGGGGGGGGGGGGGTTCATTCCTTAACACTTGGCGCTTTGTCCTGTATCGGGCAACAAAATTGGCACAGGCGTTCGTGCTTCGAAAATCCCAGAACGCAAACTACAGCCAAGCTGGTTCTGACGAGTCTGTATGCATTTCTATGCTCAGCCACCAGGGGGAGACACTCAGCTGCGGAATACCAAGGCAGAAGCCAAACGAGAAGCAAACGGACCTAGTAGCTGAATGGCAGGAGTTCAAACCCCCAGTGGGGGAAGGGAGTGTTCGTTTCTGTATCTATAGATTTTGATCGCGCAAAATGTCAAATACACGGAAATCTAATAGGCGTAGCTGTGGACAGAGAGGGGCAGGACACTGGCATCCAGGGATGTGCAACCATGACGCTTGCTAGTCGACTTTGCGCAGATTTAAAAGCCACATTTGGGAGTGTTCAGTATGGAGAAGAGTTCATCCAGAGTAGTTATACAACAGATAGTGTTAACATATCCTACAACTGACCAGAAATAACAGTATTGAATTCAGAGTCATTTCAAAACAAAAGTGTGTGTGTGTGTGTGTGTGTCTGTCTGTCTTCTGGAGACAAAGTATTGTGAAACCATAATAATTCTTGTCCTGCAGTGTTTTTGCAGGTCCACGTTTCTTTTATGTACTTTTACTCAAACAATTTGGTTAGGGGGTGATCTGGCACCTCCCTATAACTCAGTCAAAGCTCCATATTCTTAATTAGCTGAATATATTTTTAGAGGTATGTATGCGTTTCAGAAGCCAATAAAATATTTCTAATGTGGTGCCAAACAATGAAGACAATGCAAAGTAGAATAACAGTGTTTTTACAGTGTTGAGCCTTATCTATAATGATCAAATCTCAGTACAGCCATTTCACGACCCGCTGCATTTCTGCAAGTACCCGACCGTGGCGCGTGTTGGTGCAGACCGCGGGCAATCTATCGTCACGACAAAGTCCCTACATGCCCAGCTTGCAATTTCGCCTGCAGCAGCAGTTTTATAGGCATCGTATGGCCGTTTCCCTCGTGTATCTTTTTAACGGACTCGTGGTACAGTTACAACTCTCATTACGACTTCGACCAAACCGCGTTAATTAACATGTAGCGTCCTCAGGATAGTGCGATTCCCGCTCTCCGCTCCCGAACATTTGCTATAATACATAGGCCTATATGCCAGGAACGGACTTTGGTTTTGGGGAGAAAAGAAAAAAAACTTTATACTCTTTGCAGCTCTGCTATCATGTTCTTTGTGTAATAGTGGATATATGTTTTAGATTTCCACTATGTGGTTTTCATGGTATCTGTAAACCTGTTTACACACAACACGTGTAGATTTTCTGTAAAGATGTTGTGAATATTTTCCTGTGAGGCATTAATATTATTTATTGGGGGGGGGGGTATTTGAATGAGGGTGATAAAATAGAAGCCGCGAGTACACTGTACAGGGGTTACGATAGACAGAACAAGTTTGACTTTGAGGAAAATCTGCAACCCACACGCTCCGTTTTTCTGTAGCAGTACAATTTTTATAAAAGCGGATTTGTTGTGTATCCTTAATTCACCTTCATAGAGACGTTTCTCTGGGAATTATCGATGAAAGGATAACGGTTTCGAGAAGGCTGTCGTTTTTGGACTCAGCAAAATAGACGGAAATTGTGGGCTGTAGTTTTTCCAGCAATTATTGTTCTGTATGTATTTATTTATTTTTCAAGATGTTACTAAACTGGTCTGCATGGAGTTCTTAAACCACACATTGACCAATTCACCTTGTGGGAACAGAAGCCTTTGTAATAATCTGTAAATATGCAAACTGTGTGAATTATTTATATGTAAAAAAAAAACTATAAAGCAATACATTTTCAGCATGTCCGTCCCTCACGCCGCTTCCAAACCATGCCTATTTTCTAATTATATGCATTTTTACAGTGAATTGAAAGTTTATTGAAAAATAAAACGTTTTATGTTACAAAAAATGCTGTTTATAGTTGATGGCAGCCATTTAAATGTTATGGAGAAAAAAAATTTCGCCTGCAAAACGTATTTTAATATTTACTCGCAATGCTTAAATGTAACTAAAACCAAAAGCCGGATATTATTGTAAGATTCTTCCGGGTATCGGCGAATAATGGATACCAGTCTGTCAACATCTATTAACAGTTTTTTCAGGCATAACGTGAAGACAATCTGCGCACATATGGAGGAAAACCAAGATACACTTAATGCTTATAGTCCCAGAATATCCGCCTCCTCTCAGCGTTTGCTGTTCATGTCGATAGAAAAGCGGCTACCAATCATATAATTTAAAAATGTACGTGAATATTTCATCTCAAGGCGTTTAAAACTGGTCTTGACTCATTAATAAGAGCCCATTAACATCAAGAATCTGAGACGAAAAAAATTTTGCATCCTGGTTTTCGGCCTAAAGCGTAGGAAGTAGTGGTGAATTCAAGAAGCTTGTTTTGGGGGCAGAGAAGCACGAAGTGGGATGGCAGCCAGTAAGAAGCACTTTGAGGGTGTTTTAATTGAGGCGTTTGGATGGGGAGAGAGGTGGGTAATTTTCCTGCACCTGCGTCCCAACGAGCTTCAACGGGTATCTAAAAAAACAGCATTTATTTTTGCCTGATATACCGAATACCTTCCTTATATTACCTTTCGAAGGAAGGAAAACTATCCCGTTTCCAGTCGTTAGCGGTGTTGCCAAGTCTGCTTATTATAAGCGACTTCGGACTTTTTATGGAATCGCTTATTATTTCATTGAGCTGCAGGTTGGGTTTTTTGGGCTTGTTATTTTGAGGTTGCAGTTTTAGGGCTTTTTTGGTCTAATTTTATTTTTATATAGATTTATCATTCGAAGGAATTCAAATATTAATGACAACAGTTATAATCGGCCTACAGACCCAGTCCGTCATTGATCAAAGGCTTACTTGCATAAAATAGCTTACAGGACACCATGCCATCAAATGCAGCGTAAGGTAAAGGGTATGTGTAACTATGCCTGGGTAGTAATATCACCATGGGATGAATCAAGTTATCATGACAGAATTTCTAATTTTTCATGTAGTCATATACTCCATACATCATACTGGTATATTGTATTTTTATTTTCCAAACACACATATTAATTCAATTTTTCCTTAAGGATAGGTTCAGCCATTCTGATTAGTTCAGTTAATCTAAGAATTTACATAAACCTAATTTTACATCTCTTAATTTAAGTTGAATTTTAGTCAAAATATGATACTGAATTAGTGATTAAAGGATAATTAAGATTTCTGGTTACACAAATAACACATAATTTTGCATCTCTCGAATATTTCCTTTGTGTCGTAATATTTAAGTTCAATATCCGATAAGTTGTGTAAGGACCATATTTAGTTTATGGGTAGACATAAGGAGCTATTTACGTCGGACCTATTTTTGGGCCATGCGCAGTAGGCTTCAGGAGTGAGGAGGCTTGTTCGTATCGCGAGACTTTGCTACACTGGCTGTTGGTGTTATGGTGGGGCGTGGCAAAGGAGGGATTATCCAGATTGCGGCTATCAAAAGACAGGATTTTATTAACAATACGGAACACAAACGGAGAACGAGAAAACAAAGGGGCCGTGATTGGTCAAAATATAGCAGGTAAAACAGAACTACAGCAAGGAGCAACACCGGGAACCAGAGGGCAACAGCCACAATGAACGACTCAGGAACAGAACAAAAGCAGGCACTATAATACACCAATAACAGGACTAGACAAAGGACAGGTGAGAACCATAACCAATTAAATAATCACGAAGCCCATTAAACCACACAGTGGCCTGAGGAGCAGGTAAACACACTATGACAGTGTTTCCCAACCCAGTCCTCGGGGAACTCCGGACAGTCCACGTGTTTCCTTCCTCTCAGCTCCCAGCGCCTGTGCCAGGTATATGGTGTTCCTGATTGGCTGGGAGCTGGGACGGAGCAAAAATGTGGACTGTCCGGGTTTCCCCGAGGACTGGGTTGGGAAACACTGCACTAGGATAACACCACATGGGATGGGTCAGTGAGAACTGCTGGCCAAAAGGGAAAAAGACACACGAGACAGGTCCATAAAAGCTAAACTTCAGCCTAAACATGCCGCATAGTTGAAAGTTTGATTGGTCATTTTAAACTGTCAGGACTTTTGTGGGCATCATGTATGAGGTGAGCAAAACCACTGTCCAATCATAAGGGAGGTTTTCATGATGATGAGTCCCATGGACATTAATGCTGAACATAGTTAGAACGGTCCCGTAGCTTGACGTTAGGCCCCCGGGTGCAACGACAATCTACCCGACAGAGTGCGGACGATCCGTGGAGCCTTATCCTAAACTGAAGGCGGAGGAGAGGAGACACCAAACAAAGCTTAAACAGCTGCCTCCAATTTGCTTTTACTGGGCTTGCTGTGACAGCGCTACCTGCTGCGTGAAGGCGATGGGGATCTGTGATTTCCTCCGCTCGCCCGGCGCAGCGTATCATTTCCCCGTCATCTAATGGCTCGTTAGCGAAGCGCCTTGACGGGATCCGAGCACCGAGATAAAGACCCGCTGACGGGGAGGAGAGCCCCGATTCCCCCCGGAGGATGAGCCCAAGTACCCAGCTGCAGGTGTTCTGCTGACAATGTGGGAAGCGCTTAGGTCCCAATTGAGCAGAAAATTAAGAACAAAAAAGTATTATTTGTGGGCGAAAGATGCTCGTCTCCAGCAATCATGCGTAATTTAAACGCAGCAGTGCGTTTAACTATACAGCGTGACAAACAAGTCGCTTCCTTCGCGCCGTCTTCCATTAATCGTAGTGAGAAACAGTTTATATGCGTCCACTAGAATTTGTCTACACGTCCGTGTATTTTGAGTATCTAAAACGGGTAGAAAGTGTCTTTTTAGTAGGTTTGGATAGAAATGAAGAGGTTTTATTTTGTCTACTCCTTGTCCAGTAAAACCTTGATCTCTGTAACGTAAGAGAGCATCGGAAATATTGTGTCATAAATACACTGAAACTAAAACCTTTTAATACAAACTGATCACGTCTGTTGGTGAAATGTAATGTAATGAAGAGTCTGTATGAGAAGGTATAGCTTACAACTGTTCGCAACGTTACGGTCCACTAAATAACTACGTAAGTAATCAGGAGCGCAGGAATCGGAGGGGTACCTAATATTTAATTTGGCTTCATTCGTCCCTCCAAAAAATAACTTTACATTTGAATTGTAAAGTTGAGACTCCACCAACATCAAACTCTCTCCAAAGCCATGGAAATTAGTTAGGCTGTAGTGAACCATTCCTTTGTTTTCCTGCAATCCTATAAAAATCTGAGTTGTTTCTCTTCCATCTATGGATGTTTCAAAGGAGATGAAACAGCATTGCGAAAGGTTAACCCCAGGATAGTGACGGCACTCGGGGTTTCTGAGCAGATATATTCAGAAAGATCTTCAATATTGCATCAAGAAAATAATGCCCAGTCTATCTTCAAACAATACATTGCTGTGACACAACAAGTAATAAAGTAATAAATTACTTTGTGTACAATGTTTCATAATTTTATAATGATTTAAATATTTTTTGTCGTTTTGGCAGTAGATTCAGTGAAATGAGCTGGAAACTTTGACGCCAGAGTCCTTTGTAACGTCATCATCGGTCATGTGATGAATGGGGAAGTTGTACAGTCAATTTTAAATAAGAACAATTTTTGAATAAGAACATTTAAATTATCCGACATTAAATAAGCTAAACGTACATGAAGATACCAGCTGACACGTGTGGAGCTGATCCCGGATTTCTTTCTGTGTAAGAATGAGATCTAACCCATCATTATGGTGAATCCTACGTTCCATCACTGTGTGTTTTTACCCCATTTCGTCATCCTAGAAATGCGTCTCTCCTAGGAATGCTAGACAGACACCGGCACTTATCTTTCCTTTGTATTCGTGCCTCAGTCATTCCGTACTTAGAATGAGATCAAGGGACGACAGTGTAAATGCGAGATACAACGGACAATTTTAGTGATTCAGCGTGTGACCTTCGTCCTGCGGCACGAAGAATATATAGGCCTGTCCTCCTTTAAAAGTATACTCTAATATTGCTTGGTTTATGTTTGGATGTACACGGTTGTGCCCGGGCTCAGAGAAACGTGTCTTTAAGAGGTCAAAGCAGTCTTCAAAGGAGTCCACGCCTCCCGGTAGTTTATTAATATTATGCGGTGCAAGAGGTCAACGTCAGAAGTGGCTGAAAGTTGGCTGCGGCGGCATCTTATGGTTTGAAAATCGCTAAGGCATCTGCATCCATAAGTCTCCTGGTTTGCGTTGCTTTCCGCAGGGTAAACCTATATTTATTTATCACTTCTCTCATGCATAGAATATTTCTCGCTCTGAATTCCCAGGACATCCCTGTGAAACAATTTTAGTGAAGGTGTATCGGCAAATGTGAAGTATTTCTGCTGCTCCAATATGCACGGTTCAATATTGGTTTTTTATTAGGACAGTTTACATTTGTGGATGTGGCTAAAATAGCAAAGAACAGAAAAGATTAGTCTTAAATTTTGTCTTAAAAGTCTCTGCAGCAGGTACTTGTAAGTTAGAAGTGAAATGAGCCTTAGTGGGCACATAGATGTGTAACAGACGTGTAACAGACATGTACATCGCTAGTGAAATTGCTGACAGTTGCCTACGTTTACTAAGGAGGGTGGGGGGCAGTTTGTCGTTTCTGGGGACCCACTCAAAAAGTCATGTAGGTGCCCCCTTACTATTCCCTCAGAGGTTTCAAAAACGAAATAAAAAACTAGCAAGTAAAGTTGAAGGATTGTAGCTATAGAATAAAAAATATATTTATAAAATGCCTTTCACAGAGTCATAAAATGCTGTACGTGTAAATAAAGCATTAAGACAATCCCAGCATACAGAAGATTAAAAGTATGAACTAGTGCAGCAATGGACGATAAACACTATAGACAACAATGCTGCTGGGGGCCACCAACACTCGGGGCCCCATGCAAATCTGTGGTTTGAGTGCTGGTACCCGCACCCCTCCACTGAATAAGGGACGTCCTCCCATGCCAGGATGGTGGTTCAGAGCCACTTCACACCTCTGAGATTCGGGGTTTGAATCCCACTCTCAGTTGTGTGTGTGTGCGGTGGGCCAGAGGTAGACGGATGGGTGTTAAAATGGCTACTCAGAATCTCTTAATGACGACTGACCTGTTGCCCTAATGCCAGTGTTGCTGAAGGCATTCAGACATATTGTTGTAATTCACCCGAATTCATATCATTTTCCACCTATTTAAGGGGGCGCAGGGGGTTGTATTTGTTGGTTTTGATTATTGGGGGTGGGTGTAACCACCCCTATCTACCCCACGATTCACACCCATGCCATCAATAAAGCACTTTACTGCATTATGCAGCATCTAGTGATACTCAATACCATCTCAGGGATATTCAATACAATCTCAGGGATACTCAATACCATCTCAGGGATACTCAATACAATCTCAGGGATACTCAATACCATCTCAGGGATACTCAATAGTCATCAGCACTGGAATACCACTAGGTGCCATGTTCTCTGGTTCTACCCTGACCAAATGCGTGTCAGCAGTGAAACAAGGCTGTCCCATTTCAAAGGCTTCTTTGCATGTGTGGTGTAGAAACGTGTCCTTTTCCCGCTCCACGAAGAATGCACCCAATGGATTCTTTGCAGACTAACATATCTCAAGATTCACTGCGCAGAGATAAAGGGTGTGTCTCAGCTGGGGGATAGGAGCACTTTGAATTGATGGTAAGGGTGGGACATTATTCATAGGCCAGACCGTCCCATTTGATAATGTTTCCCGTTCAAACTCCAAAGAATGCGGCCTCTTACCACAAGAATATGTTTCAAGAAAAGCTTCTTCCACTTAGTCTGACTCCTCAACAGCCCCCCCCCCCTGTTTGTAATCAACAATAATGCAACATTTGCACAGTTTAAATTTGCATCAGCACTGACCTCGGACAATCTGTTCACTCTTTATAATTGCATATTTCAGGTTGAAGTATGTCACGCACTCCATGTACTGATGTATGTTCTATGGTCGTATCTGCGTCGACTTTAAACATTGCACTACTTAAATTTTGGCACTAATCAGTATATCACACCTTTCGCTTTCCCCTGTCCCGTGTGTATTTTGCTTTGTATTTATACTCTGTCTGTAACAGTTAATCGTCTGTTCTGATTCTGCCACGATCTCTGCACCTTGCTGCGAGCATTTCTCTTCGCGCGAAACTGCGAGAAGCAATAAGTTGGACTGTTCCATTTACAGCTGTTTCAGGGGAACAAGGCGGCACGGCGAAATTTATGTAACTGCGGGATTGCTTTGCTTATATTTTAACATAAACTTAAATGAAGTGTTTTAATTAATCAACGTAGTGGTTGCATAAATTAAAATAAAAGGTGGATTATTTTATTGTTTTCCAAGTAAACATACTGGGTTGTAACCTACTCTGCTGCGGAGCGTTCCTCGTGTGTTGTTTTTTAAAAGCATTCATCTCATTGTGTGGGCATGTGAAAAAGTTTAAAGGAAGGCTAGTAAAACGTATAAATGGAGGTGAGTATTAAGCGCATTTATTTTTTAAAATCTAGGTTTAAGATTGTCTTTGTGGTCAGTAGGCTTGACATCAGTGACTACATTGTTGTAAGGGATGTTTTCGGTAACAGAGTGCCGCACATTGCCTCATTGCTAGCCACATTGTCTTTTCAACAAGTAGCAGCGTGCTTTACGGAGCACATAAAACTAGGTACGACGTTTGTGTCTTAGGTCAAGTCACATTAGACCATAGCCAAGTAAGGCTTATTTCAGATACTCTCCACACTCAAACTCAAAAACCGAAATGCATTTCGGCAATGCATGCTTAATCAATGCATTATCACAATTACCCGCGAAACCAGACCCAGCGATTTCTCGCCAGTCATCAGATAACGTTACACGAGTTGTGCATAGTTTAAGACCGTTAAGTGCCGGTCCTTTTCCACATCCCACGCCGCTGAGTGACACTCAGCTGAGTTATTGTTCACCTCTGACAATGAGGGAGTTCTGTTTGGTTCTTAGGTTTTCCCATCCTCAGCTGATTGTGAACCAGCACAGATTGCTATCACATTCATGGGAATCTAGGCACGATCCGTTTTTAATCTTTAAGATGAAGTACTCTGTACATACGTCCATTTTTCCCACACGCAATAACACTGACATGTAAAACGCCGTGGACGTCACTCTCTTAAACATTTATCTTAAATACTTTAAGTACAGTGGGGTGTTGAATCCTACAACAGCCATATGATTGTATTGCCCGTCTAAACTTAGAATTATTCACTGATTTAGTCACTTAAATATTAAGGGATCGTCAGTAGGATGAGGGATCGTGCCTTTGACGGACAGAGATGCCTCTGACTGTAGCTGTACGTAGGTGTTGTGTTTCCGGTCCAAGTACATCACGGAGGAGCTGGTTCGGATCTTCTCCGAGGAAACGGACAGCGAGGAGGAGGAGTTCGAGGGCTTTGGCTGGGATGGAAGTCCGCGGCGCAACTGCTGGATAAAGGGCATGGTGTGTGCTGTTGCTTTAGTGGAAAAAACAATTTCCTGTCCTGAATTCAGATGTGTGAACTTGCAACCCTGTAAGGTCATAGGCTTAAAATCACCTTGCCGGTGGGTGGGGCCTCTGGCTGCCGGTGCGTCGGTGGTTCTCGATGTCCGGGGCTGGATGCTCTCGTGTGTGCTGGCTCACTCTCGGCGGTTGCCTGGCGGGGCTTGGCCCTCCCGGCTCTGTCTGGCCCCGGCTGGGGGGTGGGGCGGCCCTTGGATCTCTGGGCCCGGGGTCCGGTCTGCCCTGGTGTCGCTGGCTGCTGACGGAGCCCGTGGACTCGCCGCCACGGCCCTCTGGGGCTCCTGCGACGTGGCTCCCGGATGGCCCCGCTCCGGAGCGCTCCTCTGCCCTTTTCTGGGGGGGGCTGCAATTGTCCCTGTGGTGGGCCTCCTGGATGTCTGTGGCCTGGGTCTCCTCCATGTTGGATTCATGTCCTGGGGGGGCGGGGCTTTAGCTCCCCACACACACTACTAGACATTTACACTGAGAAACCTTATGAACAGCAGCGCGCTCACACACACAGGTGTGTACACAGGCGCTCACGGAGGCGCTGTCCTGTTCAGCTGTTGCTTCTGGGCTCGTGTCGTAATGCTGGGTGTGTTTGCTGTTCTTAACATTTAACGTTTGATTTTCGACGAGATTTGTATAGATGTCGGTTGATGATTTCCCTCTTCAGCAGACACTGAAGCAGAATATCTGTTTTTTTTCTTCTCTCTTTATCCCTCTCTTTCTCTTACCCCTTCTTCTTTTCCCTCCTCACTCTCCCTCTCCTTCTGTTTAGGCTTGAGGAAGTAAATAAAAATAAATAAATAGATAGATAGATATTTAAATAGAAATAAAATAGTCCTCCGCAGGGGGGGGGGGGGTGGAGGGAATAAAAAAAATCTCTTTTAAATAAATGCTTGTGATGAACAGTCAAAGTGACAGTTTTGCACTAACTCAGGTTATTATATTTCCTCAGACTGTTAATGGGGGACTTTGGGTCATATTTTGAATTTAGGTTTGATTTATGGACTCATCTCTCTTCTAACCACTTATCTTGATCAATATAATCGACAGTCGGAATCAACAGAGGACAGGGGCTTTTATTCTGAAGGAGAATCAGAGAACCCCGTGAGGCGCGGACCCCCCGGCCTCTGCGTGGCCTTCCGGTTCCCCTCCAAGAAGCATCCGGCCCGGCAGGAACACGGGTCCGACTCGGACCCCCAGGACTCTGATGGGGCCTGGGCAGAGATGGAGAGCGCGAGGGCCGCCCTGAAGCCCAAGCTGGGGGGGCGGGGGAAGACCCTTGGGCCATATGCCAGGGCAGATCTTAGTGATGACGACATGGATGGCGAGTTCCAGTGCAAGCGGGCCAGGAACATCGAGGAAAATAAAGCGATGGTAGGTTTCCATTTTCTTAATGATGCATCTACTCTTATAATGAAGGACTTTTCACTCTAGGGTACAACAGCCGAGCCCTAAACATCGAAACGGCAACCATTAGATCACGAGCAATGCAGCATCAAACAGTCAATTTATTTTTGTGTGGCACATTTTCGCAACATTAAATTGTCCCAAAGCACCTACATTACCCCCGCCCAAAGCCCCCAGAGAACAAGCCAGAGGCAACAGTGGCAAGGAAAAACTCCCTAGTAGGAAGGAACCAGACTCAAAGTGGGGGGCCATCCTCTAGAGGCTGGCAGATGAAATCCAAAACAGCAATGTTTTGATTTATAAAATAGTCTAGAAGAGGCCAGGAATAAATGTGGAAGGTGATGTCTGAGGATGGGGGGGGGGGGTCCTGTCCGTCAGCGGGTTGGAGACTGTCCACCATCAGGAGCTGCAGGACAGAATCCTTCCTGGCGTGAGGGACGAGTAAAATGAACAGTGCGTTAATAAAACTGACAATAGACAAATGGATGAAATGGTTTCGTCTTCCTGCTGTTTGCATTGCTTGCAGAATCGATGCCCAGGTGCTGTTTGACTGGCGTTTCTCTCCCCCCCCCAGCTTGAAAAGTTATTTGCGGACTTGAATTCAGTTCCTGAGCTTTCCCCGCTGAAAACGCCCACGGTGAGTTTTGCAGCCTTAGCACCTGGCCTGTTTTTTCCTGTTACATTAAATGGTCGGTTACTGTGGTTGCTGCCTCCGGGAATTTCTGGGTATTTGCATACATTACTGGTGGATTATGGGTGTTCGGTGTTGTTTTTTTGTTTCTTAAGAAAAAGAATAAGACTTTGAGAAAGAAACTCTCCTCCAATGGAATGAGTGAGCGGCGTAACCCCTCCCGAAGTGCACGCCCCCCCGAGCACTTTGGAGTCGAGCAAGTCTTGGTCTCCACCACCAAGCTGTCGGCCTTCGACAGGCTAGACACCAAGAAGCTCTTGGAGGTGAGCTGATGTGCAGGTTGAATTTGGATCCCAATAAGAAATGAGGTCAAGTTTGAGTTTTTACCCCAAATTCTAAGAAGAGTGGTGAGTCTTATGTTGATTCTATAAAATTGGAAAAGAATGAATGAATGAAGGCCAACGGACTGAATTTGGTGTCATTGAAGTCACAGTTGGTTGTTCTTTGGGTCACGATCAGCAGCGTACAGTTTGATAATTTAAATACAAAGATCTATTTGCTGGGGGAAATAATGAATCCAGATTAAATATGGGGGGGGGGGTTACACGTCCCTCAGGTTTTCTGTCTGGTAATGAATGAATGAAAGGTGCCTCTGGTCATTATCCAGGTGGATGTGAGAGGAGGGCACAGGGCACACGCCATCAAGAGGAGGTGCAGGGCAAGGCGTCCTGTGCGTGACGTGGTCGACATCACCAAGGAAGAGCTTGAAAACGTGGCCCTGGCGCCGAAGGACAAGATTCTGGACAAAGATCATGTGAGTTTCTGTCAGCACTGATCCTGGAGCCGGTGATGCAGGCGATGAGGCTCTGAAAACTGATGTTTACCTAAAGCGTCAATCGCTGACTAACCCATGTGCCAGCAGTCAGCTGACTCATCTGGCCCCAGCTGGCGGTGATTGGCTGCTCACAGTAGCCCCGCCCACTGTGGAATCCAGAGGCTCGTTTTGTCCAGGCGGCGGCAGATGAATATGCTGATTTAGTGAAAATGTTTTACTTTTTAATTTGCTAATATGTATGTATGTAGCCTGGTTATTTTGAGGAACATCATGTGACGTTCCTCCTTGAGGGTCAGGGCGTAATGTCCCACAGAGACTGACGCATTGGTGATGTTGTTTGGCCTGATGGAGGCTGTCCATTTGAGCTACCCGAAAAAGCAAAGCGGCGGCTTCTAGTTCATCCAGATTATCCTTTTAATTTTTGATGGTGAGAGAAAGCTCAAGCCAAACTTACAGGCATTGAGACATGAGCTGGAATGGAGTTGTCAGCAAAATTTGGCCAACATTTGAAAATCATTGTTATTTGAAGAACCTTACATAATATACATATAGAGAAAAGTATGATCTCTACTGATGATGTCACTTCCTTACGTCTGGAAAGCAAATTGCTATTTATTCTTATTAATATTGCTACATTAATAATAATACCAATGGATAGAAATCTGATCAAATCTTAAATTGGTGTTTTCATGAATTTCACATATGACATGCAGGAAAGGTTAAAGGTCAAAAGGCATCGTGTTTTAAAAGCTTCATAGAAACAGAAACACTTGCCTGAGTTTGGCCTCTTAGGCTGTTGCTATGAATTAGCATGTTCCCTGTTTAATTCTCCTGTGTGTAAATACCTCAGGGGACGACTTGTCACCAGTGCAGACAGAAGACGCTCGACACAAAGACCGTCTGCAGGAGCGCATCCTGTCAGGGAATGAGGGGGCAGTTTTGCGGGCCCTGTCTCCGCAATCGCTATGGGGAGGACGTCCGCACCGCCCTGCTCGACCCTGTGAGTCACCCTCATGGTGTTTCTCGGCTCCCACTTCCACCAGGCTGCCATTATCCTCGACCCATTAGCTTCTGCCTTTTCGACTGTCTCCCCCTGGTGTACAGGCATGGAAGTGTCCCCTCTGCCGCGGCATCTGTAACTGCAGCTTGTGCCGTAAGCGGGAAGGCCGGTGTGCCACCGGGTCACTGGTGAGAATGGCCAAGTTCTACGGCCACAGCAGTGTCCGGGAATACCTGGAAAGGTGAGTCGCTCCCCCCCCCCCCGACTGTCAGACTGGGATTTGCACTAACAACCTTCTGGTCCCGAATTAATGTCCTTAATCACTATGCCACCTGCTGGTTGTAGAGTGTATCAAAATCTGACGTGTGTTGTTTTTATCTAGTCTACAGAAGCAACTGTCGTAGGACGGGCCTTTGGTGGACAGACGTCGGATGGAAGTCTGGGGGTGTCTGTAGCCAGTGCCGATTCCCTTCAATGGTTGTGTTTTGATTGTGAATTGTGCCAGGATGGAAATGGGTAATGCCTGTTGATTGTCATGCAGAAAGATGCTTCTTGTATCAGTTATTAGTCTTACATTTTTATATTGTACAATGTGAGGGGGGAAAGTGCCCCCCCCTTATGCACGGAGCCTCATTTGGTAGGATAGGAGGGGTAACTTTTAGTAATTAAACGTTGTTTGTGTTGATCAGCCTTGTGCTTGTGTGTCAGTGTGTGTGTCTGTTTGCTTGCATTAGTGATGTCCAGTGCACCATCGAGGTATTCTAGAAACCGATATTTTTCTTGGCTATTCTGGAGGAAAGGTGAGCGGTTCTGCCAATCTAGCAAGCTTTGATGAAGCCACAACTTCCATTATGTTTTGCTTAAGATGAAAATGTAGACGTGATTTGCGTGACCTGAGGCGGCCCTTTCATGTGGGACTGCAAGATGGTGGATGAGAAGTTCCTCAGTTGAACGCTAGAGGGCAGCAGTATTCTTTCTCATTCTGTTGCGCTTGCCACAGTCATTCATTACTTTGGGGTAGAAATAAATGACACGTACTGTTTAGTTTGTTGCTGTGAGTCCCTGCCTGTCCAGGTGACCTGGAGTCGACTGTCTTTTTATTTTTGCGTGTTGGTATAGTTGAAGCACGAGTTCATTTGCCCATTTTTGGAAAGGTAAGCGCAATAAACTAAGTAAAAAGTCCCTGCAACTCGGACCCCCACAGACGCGTACACAGGCCGCGGAAGGAGAGCGCGCCCTATAGGAATGACACCTCCAGGGGAAACAGGTCCTAGAGTTGCCAGGTCCGCGGGTTTTGTTTGAAAATAGTTATTAAATATTCGGAGGTCTTGGGGCATTTTGTTCTGCTTCCATAATGTTCTGTGTGAGGAGAAAAAGTAAATTACTATGAACGTTAAGTGGCTCCTAAGGTTGAGTAATGCTGCATCGCGAGCCACCGAAAGTCAGACAGACGCACAAGGAAAGCAGGGCTGCAAGATCTCGCGCATCTGGCATAACACGCTTTCAGATTCACGCAAGAAATCTTGCGATAAATATATGTCTATTATTCCACTATAAACCTAAAATCGGCTGTATCAGAAGCGTTTGGTAGTTTATACACTCAATAGACTACGAGGTAATACGACTGATACTTGTAAATGTGTGTGCAGACATCTCGAATTGAAAATCTCAAGCCAAGTGAGCAAAACAAACCTGGGAGAGTTTCCACGTGACGTCATTGTGTACTGTGGTTTTAAAATGCTGAATATTTGAACTTGATTAGCATGCAATATACCGGTTTATTTCTATGAGATACAGTATACTGGGATTTCAAATATTGGGCTGGTTTCAGCTTCCCTTGGGTAGATTTTAAGCAGACCTTGGGCTGGAGATTTTTGCTGGACCTGCCAACACCGGCCGGGCCGTTTGCCCCGCATCTACCACAGATTGCTCCCATCGCCGCTGTTCTTGCAGTGGTCAGCTTAGGCCGTGGTGTGAGCTGTCCCACATTACACACACAATTACCCTGCTCCGTTTAATTTCCTGCAATACTCTGTTAACATGAGGAAGAGCACTTGTTCTCCTTTCTCCATAACTAGTTAAACTGGTGATAAAGGGTGGACGTCTCAACGCCCACGTGCTGATCTTTTTCCGCTCTCAGTGTCTTAACCACAAATTCTACGTGTGAGAAAATGCAGTATAATCCTTAGAATAATTAAATGTTTGACATTTAGGTTAAACAGCACACTATTTTTTAATGCTGATTGATAGTAGGATTAGTTTCTTACATAGGGGAATTAAGGTCAGTCCTAGAGCTAGAATGATTTGGGGGAAGAGTTACATATAGTTTGATTATTTTCCATGTAATAACGCCCTGTCGATGCTAAACATACGCACCCGTGCGTCATTCCGTTATCGGTGGTTTCCGAGCAATGAAGGTCATTGTTTCGGGTAACGATTGTCACGAATGTGGTGGGAGAAAGGCATTCTGGGAAGGGGAGTCACCGGTTGGTGGTGGGGCTACAACACGTGCAGGCTGGAATGGGCAATGTGATCCTGCCTGTGCCTTCATGTGTCCAGAAGTTGTAACAGGAGGATTAGCGTGACCCACCGATGGGGGTGGGTCAAACGGGGCCAGAGAACCCCCCCTCCCACCCAATGCATGTGAGTGTGACAAGTGTCAGAAGGGACGCTGATGGTATCAGCGGGACTGCATCCTAGCCTCAGAGCTGCCATGCAGTATCAGCGGTCATAGTCAGAGGTGTGTGAGTCACCGGCTCTGATGTGTGAGGCTCCTCGCTCTGCACGCGGTCTCTGTCACCACTGTCTGACTCCCAGAACGCTGACAAACAGCAGAGTCTAGAACTGGCTAGTTTGCGGGTTGGCCGACACCAGCCTCTCCCTTCTCCGCCTGCCAAAGGCGAAGATCCCACCCCTCCAGCTGAGCGATGGAAGTATGACTTTCAAAATATAAACCAAATAATAATTCGTGTCCAGATTGTTGAATTACCATGACATGTTTAATGTGATTAGCCTATATTTTATGCAGATGACATAAAAAATCGTTCTAAGCCGAGATGGACAAAAAGTCGGTTTTCCCTATATGATAATTGGACCACAACTGAAAAAGTCAAGAGCGCAGGCTACGTAACAGTGAACGGAATACTGATATAAATAATTAAGATTTCCGGAACCCGTGGCTGTTTAATTGTTTCCTAATTGACCTTGCAGTCTTTCGCGAAAGCATTATGCCCACGGTGGAAGTTTTTTTATGACCCGAACATGGCTCGGCTTAATATCTTCACAAGCTGGAATTAAAGTAGTATTGATGGAACCATTACGCCTTCGCTGATGGATCGCTAGGCGCGCTCCCGACACGCGCGGGGGCGCTAATTAGTATTCATTACTCTGCGCTCCGCGGCGTCCCGAGTATTAATGAAGTTGGGCTGCGGAGCCCGAGCTGAATCCATCACGTCTTCCTCAGCAGGTGGTATTCATCATGCGGGAGCGCAAGTGTGCGGGGTCAGCACCGAGCAATTAAGTTATAACCGCGCGCCATGCCTTTCCTGAGAGTCCCGCAGCGTGTGCGCGCACGGACTTTTAGCGGGGAGGGTGGCAGGGCAGACGTGGTTTGGGACTCTGGGGAAGAAGCTCTAATGGCGACACCGCCTTTCCTTAATATGTAAAACCTATAGTCTGCCTGTTCATTACGCGCCTGACGGCTGGGCTGTGTAAGTTTTCACTGGCCTTGTCTAACTCTTCTTAGAATGAAAGTTAACAAATGCAATGTCACCGTTTTCCCGTCAGCATCTGTATTCCGGCATTACGGTGTGTACACTGAATTTTTTTCATTAAGGTGGTTACCCAGATTCCAAGTGGTGAGCATCACTAGCTATGACAAAACCTGAGCATACACTCCTCTGCCAGCTCGTGACATGAACTAATATCATGTCTATGTCTAATGTCGCTAATATCAATGTGGAGGGAATTCCATTCGCTTAAGAGAAATCTGTAATCGGTTTGCGAAGTGAACTGTCTTTTCGTGTTATGGTTCAGAATTCTTCCTGTTACAGAGCTTAGCTTAAAGCTGGTCTGGATGAAATTCTTCATATATACTTTGGATTTTTTCCACTGGAGTAATTCCTATTAAATCAGTCAGGAATTCAGCTGATTAACCACTGGGGGCATCACACTCGCTGGCAACCTAGCCAGCAGTTCCACATGCTTTTTACGGTACCAGTCAAAAGTCTGGACACAACTGCTTTTATCGCCTCGGTCTCTGATTTAATTGTTAGTTAAAGGCCTCGAGGCAGTGAAGTAGTGCATATCAAGTATTGCAACAATGAAGAGTAGAGTTCAACATCTCGAAATACTGACAGCATTGCAGACTCCTGGCACTCTGACAGCTTCCAGATGTAGCCGCCTGGAACGCTTCTCCAACAGTCCTGAAGGAGGTTCCACAAGCTCTGGCCATGAGTTGGCTACTGCGCTCTTACACTTTGATTCTCATCCCAAATGAGCTTTATGGGGGTTAGGTTGAGGGGGGAGCACTGTGTCCTCAGGAAAATAACATGATTTATTGATAATTTAGCTATTTACAGTATAATAAGCATTATGGGGTTGTTCAGTAGGCAGTCCTGTCATATTACAGATCCAGGTTAAGGGGTCAAATCCCACCCCACTCTGTGTAGGTGGGCTGGCAGGTTCTCCTGTTGCTCGTAATTAGGTGGACTGGCCTATGTAAGTTTCCCCCAGTCTATATGTGCCCGCCCCTCTTTTGCCCTGTACTGTCTGGGATAGGCTCCAGACCACCCCCTTCATGAACCTCTACTCAGGGGTGCCATTAAGGGGGGAGGGAGGCATAATTGTATTGGTCTGGGTCGGGGGCTCATTATAATACACTGTCAGGGGACCCAAAATCTAGTGTCATCCCTGCTTGTACCTTATAAGCATTGGAAGATGGATGGACAATAAGGATATTTTTCAGTAGATAATTGTGTCTTGCTCAGAACAAGTTTAAAAAGTAGCAAGTCCTTTTTTAGCTTTTTGTATAATGTCATCATGCAGATCTTGGGTGATTCATTTGGCTCCTGGTTCTGCGCCTGTTATCGCAGTGTGTCTTCCCCGGGTTCCCGCGGTGGGATCTTCATGGCCTGCTTGATCTGGGATGCCTCTCCATGCGCACGCACAACGTTCACCAACTAAACCAGGAAGATCCACCCCCCCTCCCCCCTCCAGGACACGTTCAACAGTACGCTGACATTTAACAGGTTTAACTGAGGCTTTTAGCTAAAGTGACCTTCAACTTGCATTCATTCATACAGCCAGATATCATATATAAGCAATTCATGTTTGACGATTTTCTCCAAAGTGTTTGAACCCGAGTCTTCGGGGCCTGTCCTGGGACTCCGCCTTCTCCCTAACTACACCTTTTGTACCTCACGGTTGCTTTATCCTCGGTTCCGTTCCCCGACTCTCCATCAGAGAACACCTACGGAGTTCCTACACTCTTCTTTTACTAGTTCTTCAGTCCACCGCTGACCTACTGCAAACATTTATCTAGAGTCTAGATTGAATCTTCGCTTCCTCGTGACTTATCAGTCAGAGAATCCCTTCCAGATGCTTGGCAATGTTTGTAAGTGATTGAAGACGTCTTAGCCAGGGAGACGTAAACATTGGACCGTGTCATGGCGGTTTTGGTAGAACCCGAGACCCGTTTGTCTGGCCCTGGCTTCACCCTGGGAGTACAGTGACCCAAAATGGTGACACCAGGCTGCACAGAGTGTGGCGATGATTCCCAGATGTTAAAGAGATCATTTCATCCCAATGAGTTATAAATCGCCCATAACGCAGCGCAGTCAGAAGGGAACTTTTGCTTCTCATTTCCAGCAGATGTTCTGAGCTTCTGTCTAAGGCGACTGACTGATTTATTAGCCAAAATGATATTACTTCCAGGTCACTGGAAGCAAGACAAAATCATTTGTCTTTGTTTCGTTAAAGGGCTCCCTTTCTATTTCCAGTCATAATTATATTGTGGTGTAATAAGCTTAGCATTTGAAAATGAAAATGAATGAAGACACACCTGTGATTTTGTCGATATTTTTCCACATCCCAAGAGAATGAAAATAGATATTAAGGTAACTATCAATAAAAAGGATTTTTTTTGTTTTTCAGCCCATAAAAAGAAAAAAAAAACTAATTCTATTCAAAGAAGGAAACATTAGAGAGACACATTAAACAAACCATTAAGGACATCATGCATTATACTGTCAGCTAAATATGAACCAAAACCCCAAATGAGGCCCCGTAATTCTATTACATAATTATTACATAATATTATTAGTGTGGTAATCCATCCATCCATCTTGCAGCCGCTTATCCTGAGCTGGGGTGGGGGGGCTGGCTGTGGCTTTAGTGTGAAAACGCAGCTAAAAATATTTGTGAAACCGACGGGCGCTTCAGGCCGCAGTGCAGCTGTACATTTTATCTGGTGTGACTTTAAATAAATATTAGATTTGTGTCACGTGTTTTGCAGTCATAGAGACAATTGCCATGTTCTCATAAGGTAACAGGGTCAGTATCCCAATCATAACACAGACCTGACCAACACAGGCCCTTCACTTCATTCTATCATCACTGGATTTGTGGTTAATTGTAACTCGAGGGCTGCCGGTCCAAACGGCATCAATCTGAAGCTCAGCTGTTGTACCCTTGAGCGAGGACTTTAATCAGAAATACATACATACATACATACATGCAAACATACATACATACATACACACACACACATCTTCTGTACTGCTTATCCGTGGTTGTCGTGTACTTAACCTGAAATGCTACGGTAAAATATCCAGGTACCTATTAACAAGGGCAGCACGCCACTGATCCCATGCAGATGTAGACGGAGGTATTTATTTGACACTATAAGAGGTTTTTAAAAAATGACAATCTGAATCTTGAAATTTTGTTGAATTTATTAATTTAATCTCATTTTAAAATAATTTTATCCAAAGTGACTTACAGTAGAGGCATTACAGTTTCATGGGAGATTCTCACCCAAGTCCTTCGTGGTGTTAGTGCAACGCTATTGGAAGAGCCAGCCTAGCAGTGTTAGGGTCTGTTTACTCGGCCTAGCAGTGTTAGGGACTGTCTACTCAGCCTAGGAGTGTTAGGGTCTGTCTACTCAGCCTAGGAGTGTTAGAGTCTGTCTACTCAGCCTAGTAGTGTTAGGGACTGTCTACTCAGCCTAGGAGTGTTAGGGTCTGTCTACTCAGCCTAGTAGTGTTAGGGACTGTCTACTCAGCCTAACAGTGTTAGGGTCTGTCTACTCTGCCTAGGAGTGTTAGGGTCTGTCTACTCTGCCTAGGAGTGTTAGGGTCTGTCTACTCGCCCTAGCAGTGTTAGGGTCTGTCTACTCGGCCTAGGAGTGTTAGGGTCTGTCTACTCGGCCTAGGAGTGTTAGGGACTGTCTACTCGGCCTAGGAGTGTTAGGGACTGTCTACTCGGCCTAGGAGTGTTAGGGTCTGTCTACTCGGCCTAGGAGTGTTAGGGTCTGTCTACTCGGCCTAGCAGTGTTAGGGTCTGTCTACTCGGCCTAGCAGTGTTAGGGTCTGTCTACTCGGCCTAGGAGTGTTAGGGTCTGTCTACTCGGCCTAGCCCTGCATGAGGAAATGAGAGTGGGTGATAGTGGAGTCCTGAACAAGGTGCTTTAGTAGGTGGGGGCAGTGTGTGGCTCAGTGGGTAAGAATGCAGCATTTGTGATCAGAAGGCTGCTGGTTCAAATCCCAAGGTCAGCATTGAGCTCTTGAGCAAAGTCATGAAACCGTTTTTCCCAAGAAATGTATATTGCTTTTCATAAAAGTATCAGAAAATTAGCATCCATCCATCCATCTCCTGTAACCACTTATCCTATTCAGGGTCACAGTGGGTCCGGAGCCTATCCTGGAGGGTATGGGTGCAACGCAGGGAACAACCCAGGATGGGGCACCGACCCATCACCGGGCACAAGGCAGGGAACAACCCAGGATAGGGCACCAACCCGTCACCGGGCACGCTCACACCTATGGAAAATTTGGTAACTCCAATTAACCATCTTTGGGGGCGGGGGGGCAGAATACCTGGGAAAAAATCCCACAACAACATGTAGTGACCATGCAAACTCCACACACATGGAGCCATAGCAGAGACTCAAACACAAGTCCTACTGGCACAAGGCGATAGTGCTAACCACTGCCCCACTGCGCCATCCCTGGACAGCAATAACAACCCTGATAAGCCAGTAACCCCATTTCGTACCACAGGCCCCAGGTCATAGAGCAAACTGATGTACTCAGACTTACACGGTTACCGTTTGCCTGGCGATGTGCCCCCCCCCGGCGAGCAGGCGGCTCGGAGCTTCACACGATCGCTCACATTATCCCAAATGTCCTCCAGCTTCCTCACCTCTACAGCACAAGTCGCCGTATTCGTAATGGATATTTATAACACTGTCACGCAGAAACCAGTTTAATTAACGGCGGTATGTTCGGGGCAGACACTTAATGCAAATGAGCTGTGATGCCTGTCAAAGTAATTAGCAAATACAGAAATATCTGGCACAAACACGGACACACTGTCGATGAACATTATTAGATGTCTAGCAATAAAGACCTTAAATAACGGCACTGGATGCAGTGCTTGTAAGGTGGTCAAGCCTCAGACACAGTTTTGTATCCAACACCCTCAGCACCATACAGGCAAGTGTCCCATAAGCCAAAGTTCTGATTGGGTCAGCAGCTGTCCCAGCCACACGCACCGCTAACTACTAACCCCCGTGTCATGCGGCTTCCGTCTGTGCCTCAGCATTTTACACGCCCTTTGCCCCCCAGCTAGAAGAGCAGGTCACGCCGTCGTACGATCGACTGAGCTCTTCCATCAGCTAAATCGGCACACGACCAGCGATTCTCACACTGTAGCACGAGCAGCTAGATTCACACAGCTAATTATGAAGAGCCGTTCGATGGTTCTTCTCTTCAAGCTTCGGGGTGTCCAATCGAGATGTAATTAAGGACAAAGGGCAAAAGTGAGGCCTCCGGAGTTCACATGATCAATAGGCAACAGCAAACGCTTAAAGCCGATCCATTTTCGGCAATCATCGACTCACTGAAAGCGGCTGCGGACCGTTGTTAGTCCCAGAGGGGAACAAGATGCAAAGCAGGTGTCAACCTGACTGCCGCATGGAACCGACACGTTTGGTTACAAAGGGCGATACATCGGTACAAAGACGCCGTTTGTTCAGACTGTAGGAAACGGGGGTTGGGCTTCAGAACCACAGAAGCAGCGCCATGACAATCGATAATTCTATTCACAGTATCACAACAAATCTTGAATTTTTCCAAAGGAGAGACCAAAATGTGTTTTTAACGGACAAAAAAATAGCGATGAGTTATTTCATAGTTACTTAATTTTCATAATTTGATCTCAAAAACAGAAGGGGCACTACCAACTGCATCTCAGCAAATCAGCCTCCTGTGATGCTAAAATACTGCCCCCGCACCACTCACAGCCCTGCAATACATGAAAAAATATGTCTGGATGTTTGTTAACTGGAAGAAGGCAGCTGAGTGTAAAATAATGGCTGAAGCACAGGGACAAAAGACCTAAGGCTGCCCAAAGCCAGTGCAATTGGCTGGTCTTCATTCTATTGACACACTGAAACAGCAGTATTGTTGAATTGGTGGCTTTAGCCATCAGCCTCTTTTAGCTACACTAAAACTCCTCAAAAAACTCGTTTTAAACGTTAGTGGCAAATGGGCAAAGTTGGGTAATCTAGGCCTAGAGAATAAAAGTCCAGACCAGGATTTTGTTCCAACCAACCAGTTGAGTATCTGTGACTGTGACTCTTTATGCTCAACTGGTTGGTTGAAACAAATTTCTGGTCTGGACTTATACTCTCTGGACCTGAATTACCCAACTCTGCAAACAGGTATCGCCTTCGTCGTTTTTTGTTTGCCGACTTGTTCACTTCCCAGACTCTTTGTTCTGTTATGTTACACGTGAATGAGAGTGATCATTATATATTACACTGTGCAGAAGTCATGGTCAGGGGTGCCCAATCTTATCCGGGTTTCCACTGCAACTCTCTAATTAAAACACTAATTAGAGGACTGATTTGCTGAAGAGTCCTCACCCCTGGGTTTGAACAGCTGACCTACAGGTTACCCCAAAAACCTGCACACACACCGGCCCTTTGTGGATAAGATTGGCCACCACTGCTCTTGTTTGTTCATTGAGTGTTTATGGGAAACCCAAGGTGCAACTCTCACATGGTTCTCATGTCTATCTTCAGAACATCCTATAGGTGCTACAGTTGCATTCAATTAGATTGCAAAATGACCTTTGCTGGCAAATACTAATTTCGTACCCAACGAACAATCCTCCATAGTCCACGACATTTTGCAGTTAGCAATTTGGCTTTTTAATAATCACAAAGGTTAAAGCCTTCTAGATATCATCAGGCGATCTGCTGTAGAGACTTCAAAGCAGAACACTTACCAGAAGTAGAGCAGCTTTCAGGTTTAAACGCAAGGTGAACTTCTGCCCTAAAAACGACCTTTTCAAACCTGCTATTTTAAGTCTGCATTTAAACGCTTCTGGAGCCCTCTATAAAAAATAAATTATGTATGATATTGATCTTCAAGACTTTTAAGACAAATGATGAGCACATTGCAGCTCCCTGTGGACCAAGCTAGGATGCAACTTCTTGCCAGGAACACAATATTTACGTTCTCTTAAAAAGGCATAAAATTCTGGCATGTTTATTCACGTACTTGCGAGTGTTATTGAGGCAATATTTTTTTTATTTTGTTCATAAATCATCTTTGTACAAACCTCCTGCTTTAAAAATATTGAGAAACTGAAGTTTTTGAGGCTAACCTGGCAAAAAAACCATTATCAAACATCATGGTGACAAATATTTTAGAAAAAGATTTACAAATGAGATGTCCCTAGAAAATGTAAAAAAAAAAAAAAATTAATAGTCCCACAAAATATTACGAAAAAACATCTAAATCGTTTGGTATCAGTTATGTTGCTTTAAACAATATTTAATTTTTTTAACAGGAAAAGCTTGTTAAATAAACTGTTATGTTTCCACATATAAAAGCACCGTACAGTTATAATTCAGCAATTACTATAAGCAGAAATAAAACATGCTGTACATAATCTCAGAATTTGATTATAATACACTTTTTCAAGCAGTATGCAATGGAGAATGGTAACTCCACCAAAAATAAATTAGCCAAATGCAGTTACTAATATACAGTGACTGGACAATTGCGGCTTGGTGGGTGGGATTATTGTAGGCTGTCAATCACCTGCTTAGCCATTTCCCATTGGTTAATTTGTTTGTTGCTGTGAGGATAAACCCAGCTGCAATTGACAGCTCATAATAATCTCACTGTGCCTTTCATACCCTCATTTCTCCTGTCAGCACTAATAAACGCGTGAAACTGAGAACAGGACTGATTGCGAAATATCTAGAACATCTTAAGAGACACGTCTCCGGACACCAACACTGCCACCAAACGGGTCAGACCCCCGGGGTCACGAGGACGGCGAAGGGGACACGTAATGGGACACAAACCAAAACAAAAGACAAATAAAGATTAACTTCAAAACAGTTCCACA
>JABFEB020000045.1:2932510-2943819 GCA_019775895.2 Stomatorhinus ivindoensis | reverse complement strand
TGCCTTCTGACACTGTAGGAACGCCTTCTGACACCATAGTAACCACCTAGCAACACCATAGCAACCGCCTAGGATTCCCAAGGCTCCGCCGGCTGCTGCAGCCCCACCCCAAGGCCTGCCATTAACACACATATCCATATGAAAAACTGGGCCGAGTCGTCAGTGCCTGTCCAGAATAGCGCATTGGGGGAAAAAAAATCCCCCCTCTGAACACAGACAGAAGCCTTTGGCCTCTTTTGGCAGTGATATACCTAACCATTTACCCAGCTTTTCAGAGCCCGCCAGGCTGACAGCGCCATAATGCCACATTCAAAAGGGTGCCGTTGGCCCTTGGTGACTTGCTACAGTTTCTTGCTGCATTCAGCCAAGTCAACGGATGGATCCGGGCTGCATACAATGTGAATTCTAACCATCTTTTCAAGGAAGAAAGGCATGAATAATAATTTCAAGCTATTGATCGCCTATCTTTGAAATGCTATTTATTTTAAATGCTTTCTTCATTGGTTAGGATGTCTTGTGAATATTGATTGTCTGAGGAGAACTGTGGTCTGGGATGTGTGTGTGGGGGGGAGAGGGTTGGTGGTGATGTTTGTTTATAAGTTGGTTAATGCTGGTGCTTAGGATATTTTTGTATACACTTTTTCTCCCATTCTCGAAAAAGAAATATCATATGCATTTTAAAATGACACGATAAAAGGAGTGATTTCTTCAGAAGCTTAAACAGATGAAGAGTCTCATTTATAGAACTGATTTTCAGCAATGGGGCCGCTAAGCTCTACAAAATGCCTCCCTCCTGGATACACATCCAGGCTAAAGATGTTCTTGTTCGTTCAGCTCTTAATCGTAACTTCATCATACCAGTTCTGCTAACCGTGACATTCGCTTAGCACGCCGGAGATGGAACCTCTGCTTGTATGCCGATAACCGCAAATCCATTTAGGCGAAATCGTGGAAAATAGCACAATGTACACAAAGAAAATTAAACTGAAAGGCAGCAGCTTCCTTGCCTTAAATTGATCCTCGCAGTTTTATTTTGTGAATTTTACACCGTTAAGTGGAGAACATATTTCATGTGATGCAAGCTCCCTCTTTGAATGTGCTACTACCCATCCACCCCCCCCCCCATTTCAAGCCCTCCTCCTTAGAGAAGGAAGCTGGTCCAAATCTAATAAATAAGAAAAGCCCTTAGTCAAAAGGAGCCTGGTTTGTTTCTTGGTGGGTTGCTTTTAATTCTGCTTTAGAAATGGGAGGGTCTGATTGATAAACCCTTCCCCGCCCCAAGCTCCCCCCTCAACCACCTCTCCATAACCCCCCCTTGCCCCCCCACCCAGGGTCCGTGACCCCCAAGTCATAGCTCACAAAGCGGTGCTCCTCAACTTTCTAAATCTCTGCATGAAAAACAGGACGACAGAATTTGTGTCCTTTATGGGGTCTTTCAACGCACTTTTACCAGGGTTATTATGCTGAGCCGAAAGCCCAGTGGGTTACCAGCCTCTGACGGCTGTAAGTTTTTATTCCTCAATTGACACCCCCCCCCCCCCATCTACCCCAACCCCACTCATGCATCAACAGCTCACGGAGAATCCAAAACTTCTCCGTAATCCCACTTGTTGCTTCCTCTCCCAAGCGGCTCAGTGCCGCGAGGCAACAGAAGCACCTTTCCACACACTGGTAACCCACGTCTTTCTACTTTCTCTCTCCTCCCTCTCTTTTCTCAGAAGGAGAGGGACCTTATTTGTTATGCGGCCCTGTTTGTTGTCTGTACAGTGTTCCAGCTTTCATTAAAAGAGGAAAAGGGGGAGAGACGGGAGGGTTCGCGGGATGACTTCTTGAACACATTTTCTCCACTTTTCGTGCAATTAAACAGAGTGGAGCTTCGATTAGCGCTCCGAGGGGACGACGGCAAGGCAGAATCGGAACGGGGGGAGAACCTGGCCGGGTGCCTTTGTGCTGCCAAGCTGTGGGGTTTTACAACCGCGGCTGTTTCTTCCCCCAGCGCTGCAAACCATGGGAACTCCAGTCAGGTGGAACGTTCCTCTACCCAAGTGCCTCCCCGGGGTCTGCTTCACCCTCTCCCTCGCCTGCTCTTTTCCTCTCTCTCGCCCTCTAGGAGGACAAAAGCCTCGAAATCACCCCATGCCACTCGCCTCCCCCCCCCCCCCTCAGAGTCCTTGTGTAACTGAGACGTTTAAGATGAAAAACTCTGAGCAGATTTTGTCCCCCCCGTCTCTGCACGTGCTTACACTTGTCTGGCATTGTTAGAATACAGTCGGCGATGAGCTTCCTGTGGCTGACAGCGAGCCCTTCTGTCATGTCGCTTCGCTTCAGGCATAGAAACTGCTGCCTCTCGGGCCCCTGGGGGCCTTCAGGGGCTGCCGCTTAGCCCCACGCGCACCGCACATAATGAAAACAATTTTATGCTACGCAGGGATGTATTGGGCAATTACGGATGTGACAACCACCTGCAGAAATCACCCACTCTGCCTCCTTGACTCATTCCCTCACTCCCCCCCAGGCGGTTTCATGAATATTCGCTGGTAGGAGTTGGTGGGATTGGGTGTGGTGGGGGTGGGATAAGGGTGACGTTGCACAAGCTCCCAGCCACTCCTGCGGCGGACTCTATTGCCACCCCACCATGGGGCGCTGACCCCACAGGTCGTGCCTAGACAGATGGATCCTTCCCCGGACCTCCTGTTAGATGATTTTACACATGACACCTAGGCTGAAAGCCAGTGCAGTGGGCCTGTAAGGACCCAGGAATAATTCAATAACCCGGCCCTCAATGGGAATTCTATAACCTATCCTTTCAAAGGGACTTCAGTCACTTTGGCTTTCAATGGCAATTTAATTAATGTTTTGTTTAAGAATTTGACAAACGTATACCCCCCCCCCCCCCCCCCCATACCCAGGTCCCTTCAAAAGACTCACTTCTGAACAGCTGACTGTCCCTAATTCCGAGTTTGACATGTGAATTCATTAATCCTATTAGGGTCACACGTGTTTCATATTAACAGTCATAGAAATCAATCATTTTCACTTTTAGAAATGGGTATGAATGGGATGACAGGTAATTCCAGGCTCTTATGTCCTCGGTCTTGGTTAAACATACTGTATTTCGTATTTTTAGATTCAGAAGGCAGAAAACAAACAAGAAACACATACATAAGCTGTGGTAAACAAAAAACATGATAGTTTAATTAATTTTTCTGTAGCGTAATGTGTGAGAAAATCATGTGATCAGCCCCTTCGGAGGGGGTGATACCACCTCAGTGTAATCGATCAGCATTTTATAATTGAACTTTTACAATGATTCAAATGAAGAGAAATTGAACATAAATAGATTGCAGATTTGTTGGAAGGCAAGAAATGCAAGCCGCTGTGGAAAAGCATCATAGGAAATAGTGTGAAGCTAGGAAGTGAGTCACCTTGCATTCTGCGTATTGGAAGTTGGTATCCTGGTGGTGAAGCACATGGTCTTGTATCCAGAATGTTACCTAATGAAATCCTAGGCAACACTTTGCTATTGTACCTTTGAGATGCTTCTGTAACCTGAATTGCTCAATTATATAATTGCTCCGCGATTAACGGCATAAATTAAATTCTTTTACTTTTCTTGGTCATCATCTTTTTCATGGTATGAATTGTTTTGTGTAACCCTGTGATACGTAAACTATTTTACAGTTATTAAGACTGATTGTTTATTCATTAAAGAATCAAAGTAAAACTGCGAACTGATGGAACAGCAAATGCACCATAGTTTTATCTGACCAGACATGCAGTACTACTGTGGTTAAGATGGACATCGGTGCTGAGGAGCAACTGCAGTGCGTTGACCCCCCCCCCCCCCGTTTGTCTAAATCATTCTCAGGCAAGAGCAGACAGCCCTGTGGAGATTAAAAAAAAGAACCAGCTTGTGCTGTTTTTATGTCCACTGCCAGCTTTGTTGTGAGTTAAATAACTCTTCATCTCCTGTCCTGGTGAGATGCTCAATCAGTCACCTTCAGGGAATTCAGCAGCAGAAAGATGGGGATTCGCTCACAGATCAAACGACAACTTTAAAAGCAGTAACCCGTATTTAGGGAAAAGGGATGGTTCTCGTCTGGTTATCATTTGATTCTCAGTTTCCCATGAACCCACAGGACGTAAAAAAGTGAAAAGTACCCTGATGAATACTTATATCGTACAAAACCATCCACATACTCATTTATGCCTGTGCTTATGCTCTGGAATAACGAGACCCACTGCAAAGACATGTTTATTTAGGGTTGATTTTTGCGTTAATCCTCTTTGATGGTCGCCAGGTTGTGGAAATTAAATTAATACAGGGTGATTAATAATTTCATAATTACTATAATGACTATAATGACCTTTTGGTCATTTTCGTTGCAGTCCAAAGCTTTTCAATGGGAATTTTTCTTAAGATATAAAAATTTGTTTGTCCCCAATCAAATGCCTGTCCAGGATAAATGGCTGCTTCGGCTCTCTTTGGCCATTCCTGCCTCCTTGTGTGTGGCTATAGGTCGTTGTTACCTTAGCGTGATTCTATAGCTGACAGCTTGAAGGAACGTGTGGTGTGAAAGGTGGGTGAAATGAAGGTAGGCCTACAAAGTCAAACACAAATGATAAATACCTGAATAGAAAGGGACACAGAGTCATGCATACCTGTGTGTGTGTGTGTGTGTGTGTGTGTGTGTGCGCGTGTGTGCATGTACCGTATTTGCATGCATACATGCCCGCAAATCGTGGCCCTACTGTAACACAAATCGAGTCAAACCCAGAAGGACGGATCATGAAAAATCGTGTTCACATTGTCAAGATTATGCCACAGTCTTGCTGGCGATGAATGCGACTTGGCTGAGGGGACTGAGTCCTCCAGCACCCAGGAGAGCGCCCATATAATAGATGAGAAGATGAAGGTTAAACAAGAGCGGATAAGTGAAAACAGCACGTCGGTGCGTGAACGATATCAAAAGAGACACGGCAGGCCGAAAACAGAGGAGGTGCGAGATGAAAAAGTGTAAATTAATCTTCCCACAATGCACCACTGAAAGGAAGAAGGCTCGCCGCGCTTTATCTCTTGTAACAACTCAAGACAAATGAGCAGAGTTGGTGTATTAGGTCTGATGAAGAACATGAACGGAAGGCAACGACTTTCAGTTTCCCAGTTAATCAACCCGCCGACGTGTACCGCTGAAAATAATAAAAGGGATTAATCAGCCTGCGGCGTAGAGTGGGGGGAAGGGCCCGCTCACACCTGTCATAGGTGCAGATGATGTACGCCTTGCCTAATGAAGGTCTCGCGGGGATGGCCGAGGCGGCTGTGGAGGGCCGCTGCAGACACCCCCTCCACCGTGGACCAATCTTCATCCATTCCCTGTCACCAGCTCATCCGTTACACAGACGAAGCCATGCACGAATTAGGAGCACACCAAGAGATCTATCAGGGTCTGTGTTAGACCCCCCCCCCAATAAAATGACCATCCCCTGACTTGGTAATGGAGCATCAGGGGCCTTCAATTTCATGTCTCGGTCCCCTCCCCCCAACTGTAAGCATATTCAACGGGAGCTGCCACTTTGACACCCTTCCCAAGTGGGGTGGGAGGTGCCTTTTGATGACAGGGACCCTGAGGTGTGGCATCGATGGCGGAGGGACGGGGTGAACAGTTAGCCCTTAGCCCTCCACTGGATTAGCAGTGTATCCCATGAACCTTCAGTGAGCACCGCCCATTTCGGCCAGTCTGCAGCTTTAAGGTTACCGAGGGAACCTAAAATAACAGGGAAGTGAGCCCACCCCCCCATAAATATGAAAAAGCCATTTGCACTGTCACAGGACTGTACCAGTCAGTATACAGCCCCTCTGGCCAGCCAGTGAAATGCCAGGTAGCATGTAACAGATCATTATGAAAGCTGCCCCCCATAAATTGCAACAAACCATAAATTCTGCTTGGAAACACATGGCCCCCATCCAGATAAAGCACTAAGAAGATCAATAATGAGTTTATCTGTCAAAAAAGCCGACATTTAAAAGGCAATTAATTCAGACATTGTGGTTCGATGGCATGCATCTGTTCTCATTTATCTGGGGGAAAAGGCAGTGCCGATTAATAGCTGTAAATGGCCTCCTTCCATACTGCTGCTTCTGTAAACAGAGAGGTTTAGAAAAGAGGATCCTGAGAGAATGCCTGCGGCGGCTGGGAGTCGGTTCAGCCTGAGTGTTCCCCTGCTCCGCCCCGGGCTTCGCGTGGCCCTTCAGGGCCCAAAGAGCACCAGACACGCTGGTGGAGCAAGCCGCTGCCCCCTGGCCCTGCCTTCGATTCTGATTACACGCTCATTCTGTGGGTCCAATTGTGATTCAAGACCTATTTTGCCACTGATTGTAGTCCGGTTTATGCCATTCTGTATAGAATGGGGGCTTTGTTTTGTGTCTTTGTTTCGAAGCACCAGCTGAAGCCTAAGAAGGGGGGGTAGGGTGAGGACAAGTCCTCCTGTTTCTTTTCCTGTTTCTAAATTATGTTCAAATCTTCATGAAATTCATATATCCCTGGATGGGATGCCGGGTACTCGCTGACACCAATGCATATGGACAAATACTCGATGCTAGTTTGCCTCGTTGCCGGCCTTTGGACTGTGGGAAGAAACAGGAATAAACTCGCGTGACTATGAGAGGAGGCGAAGACCCTACACACTTAAAGCCAGGGGGAAGAATTGAGCCTGTAATGTTGGTGCGGTGAAGCCAAAGTGATACCCACTGAGTTGCCTTTTTATGATGTGAATATTAAAGAAACCAAACTGGCTGTTTCAGCTGTGATGGACTGAAGCCCCCGTAGAGATAGGGAGGTATGTGCGGCCCTGTGTTATTTTCACGATTATTGGCTTTTCCTGAGTGCAAGTTAGCACTTCGCTGGCGTCACCTTTTGAACCTGACGTTTGTACGCCTGCTCCTTGCATGACGGGACGTGCAGCACATTCTCGGACTTGCCGCACGCACACACGTGAGGCGGCGTGCTTTACACTTCTGCCGTGATCTTGTCGTCTCGCTGTTCGCACACGCTGTAGCGAGGTCGCGGCGCACGTCTGCGCTTTCGTAGGGTCACGTCTGTGTGCGTCCCAGGGCTCTGCCTCTGCCGGAGGGAACTCCATTGTCATCCACCCCTTGTATTTTCGTCCTGTTACATGTCCCAAAAAGGGGGGGGGGGAGCAGGATAGAGGGACGTTCTTACAAAAGGAAGAATGGATTGAAAAAATTTGTCTGTGATAGAGCGGAGAGACGGCAGCGCACAGTGGGTGCTCGTTGGATAGGCCTCTCCCTGCCAATAATAATATGTACCTTTGCAGGGGACAAAGGGGTGATTAATAGACCGAGTGACATTAAGATTAATTACAAGTGCTAAAGTGCCTCAAAGCATGTCAAATGGTCAGTTTCAAAGGAGGCCCCAAATCAAGTGAGGAAACTTCCAGAACAGACAGCTCTCTAATTATATTATACTAGAATTTAAGCCGGGAATGCCACAAAAAAGGTTGGGAAATGGCTAACGTGGCATCAAGCCACATGACAGGGGACAGGGCCTACCCTTTCAACCGAGGACTAAAGAGTCTCCGTTTTTTGATTGGCAGATTAAGCCTAATGACCCTCACTGTGACGGTCTGTGTGAGACAGAAACTCCGGTAACAGGTAGGCGCTAACAAACATGCATAGCGCAAGCGCCCCGGAGTACCACAGGATGCATAAGCGGCAGGTTTTTCAGGAGCTTTCGTCCATAGCCGGTTGGAAGGAGATGGAGGTAGCGATGCCTTAAACCGCTGCAAGAGGCTGCACCGTGTTCAACCCGGAAACCGTACAAGTCTTCAAAACAGGAAACTGTTAAAACAGGAAAGACTTTTGAATCGTGTCACGTTTAGAGACTCGTACGACTTGAATAAACACCTGTATGGTTTGTAAATCCAAGTTTAGTTTTTAATGCAACGTATTTTAGTATAAAATGTGTATTCGGTACCGTGATATGATCGTATAACCACACCCATGTTAGGGTGTAACGTCTGTTTCTAATTAGCTGATTCTGGGTTCAAAAAACGGTGCAGAGTTCCTTGTGTTTCTTTGTGTTTTTATTTGGTTCCGGGGCAGACCGACAACAAAAAGCCCCCCAGGAATTTGTCATCAAGCAGCCCCCCATGATATCCAGCACCATCCCACTCCATATATTTTGCCCCGTCGCGATCATATAGGTGTATTATACCAGCGTTGGGGAAGACAGACCGGCCTTCACAAGACTGGCCCACTGGGAAGATTCCCGTCTTCTCGATGGCCAGTCCACGCCTGAATGGGTTCCCTTGTTCCAGTTCTCTTGGTCACATGATCCATTTGAATCTGTAACAGTAACCTGCTCCCAGTGTATGGTGTGTCAGTAGGATGTCTAGGAATGGACAGTATTTTTTATGGGTTCAGCCATATCCCATTTAAATAACTGGTCTGTTATTTCTAAGTTTGTTGGGAACAAAACACTGTAATGTTTAAGCTTTGCTCTGTTTCTCAGGATTCAGGAAGACTGAGCCCAAGTAAAGCATGGTGAATATGAAAATACTGACAGTCTAATTCAGTGCAATTATTAACACACACACTACATACCACTTGCGCTTGATGCTCTGACAAAATGTTTCCCATCCGATGTGTAATAAGTCCCTAACATTAGCAAGGACACATTACGCTGATGATGATGACAGTCACAGACAGGTAATGACCTCTGTTGCCCTAAAAAAAACATCGCACCACAAAATGACACTTTTTTATCTAATAATTCTGAAAAAAAGGCAATTGGGAGCATAAAGTTCATTTACAAAGAACTAGCAGCAGAAATCGCAGCAATAATGTAGTGGCAAAGAGAAAAAGGGTAATTGGTCTGGTAAAGATCGCTTCCCCTCGCATTATGAAGTACCACACAATAGAAAGGTCGCCAATTAAGCAGTCATGAATACCAAGTGTTGAAGCTGATGAAAATAGGCCAATGGTTTAAACAAATTTGCAAGCAATTTACCTTTTCACAATGTTGGCAATCTGATGCAATTTGCTCGCAATTTCGCCGGCTTTCAGTAGCACTCCGAGCTGACATTACACAGACCAAATGGCAAAGAGGAGAGAGCAGAAAATGTAAAAGTATTTTGGCTGCTTTGAGGTACCAGGATGGCGCTTCATCTGAGAAAATTACAACAATTAGCATAAGTGCTAAAAAAAAAAAAAAATCAACACTTTAAATGTCAGCAGTGGTGGTCTGGCCACGGGGGAAGGAGGAAAGCAAGTGGGGTGCTTGCGGTCGGGCGAAGCGGCGCCGCTGGAGGGGGCCGGCGATCGGCCGCCGTCCGTGGCCACCGAGGGCTCTGCAATCGCAGTGACATTCCCTAAGTGCCGCAGAGACCTGTCACTCCACCATTAGATTCTGCACCTTCATCACGACAACTGGAAATCTTCCGTGGACCCATCACCTTCCCCCCCCACCCCGATGCCAGGCCTGACTCTACAGCTGTATTGTCAGAGATGCAATTTTGTGTTTCTTTGAGTGTGACGGCCTACCTAGTCCTGCATTTTTGGGGGGTGGGCGGGGAATCATGCTTAAAGAACATGCAACAGGTAACCCCCCCCCCTCCCCCAAAGTATCCATAAATATAGCCTCCAGATAATAATGCTGAAGAGGAAAATAGTACACTGGAGATATGAGATAAAATCACTGGCAAGTGAGGGAGAATGTTAACATTAAAGACAAATCCGCAAAAACGTTTTGGATTAGGATTGTCAAAAAAAAAAAATATCTAGAAAAATCTAGTTAACCACATGCCTTAGTAGTTACACCCTCCGTCAACTCTCCACTACTCTTTAAAATGGAACCTAAAGGATCGCATCTTATTAGCACCACTGGGGCAGCAATTTCAGAAAAAAAAGAATAACAGAAAACGAAGATTGAAATCCTTTGTCTTTTGGCGATGTAACAACTGAGCACACAGTCAATCTAGCAAATTATAAATCTATAACCTGAGTAATAAACAGCAAACAAACAAAGTAACGGATACATTAATTAATTAAAAGCTTCCCCCAGCATCTCTTCATGATGGGCCCCCTGAGGGGCCCCATATTTCACCCCCCCTCACTAACAGTCAATAAAAGATAACATCACGACCTGATAGGTCTCCTCAGCTGATAGGCTTACTTAACATTTACTGGGGATAGAGCCTAATTAAAGGTAGACGAATCGCCCAGGGCCCCCGGAGGCTGTGTCCTGTTCCAGGGGTGCGGCTGACGGGGTGGGAGAGGAGGTGAGAGAGCCCAAATGATTTGGATTTGGAGACCAAGGTGCAGCTGAGGTGGGCGGTGAACCGGGTCTTTACCCTGAACGACAGTGACATTGACGAGAATCCGCGCATAAGGATGACAGGCTGATGCAAGCCAGTGGCCCCTAGATTCTGCCTGTTCCTTGATTACAGCTGATAATTTGGGGGTGTGGGGAAACAGGTGAGGGGACAGAGAGAGGAACGTACCGCGTGCCGTCGAACTAGCAGTGCGTACATCAGCCTGACAGCTAATTAGAAAAGATACAGATTTGTCCCGATGGAACAGATGTTGCCTAATCAGGCCAGCTTTGAGAAGGCTCACGCCAGCAACATTTCATGCGCAATTTAACTATCTAAAAGGAATAAAACACTTAATGCATTGTAAGGCCCACACAGCTGTTTCTCTCTGCAGAAGATTCGCTGTCAAAAATGTTATTTTGTTCGCTCTTTTAAAATGACACGCTTTATGTTACTCTAGTAGGGTGGCTATAATACATTAATTGATGTAAAAAAAAAATGCTGTCACGTAGCTGCCAAAATTGCAGTTATGTTTATACTGATGGCACAGAAGATTGACCACATATTCGATTATTTCCAGCCCGGATCGCTTCCCATGTCCCAAGTTACAGCTCAAGTATCGCCTGACAGAATTTCACACAAAATTGCACTGGAGGGGTTAGACGACAATGTAATTCAGGCAGGTTGGTTGAGAAAGTACCTGAGCAACGGCAGCTCCTTGCTTTACTTTCAAAAAGTGAAAATGCAAAACAATACAAGACAGACATGTCTTTCAGACTAGGGGTATAAAACAATTAAATGTACTCATGAATAACATAACAGAGATGAAAGCATTTCCGAAAAATGGTTATATAATATTTATTTAAGTATTATGGGTGTTAAATGATTCTTCACATAAAATGGTGTGGGTTTACATAGAGCTGTTTGCAGGAGAGTCTGGTCAACACAGTCCCCTCGATCCCTACCTTCATGCCCAG
>JABFEB020000045.1:2893115-2920608 GCA_019775895.2 Stomatorhinus ivindoensis | reverse complement strand
AGGCAGGAGGGAGCGACAGGCTCAGGGAGCGGAGGCAGGAGGGAGCGACAGGCTCAGGGAGCGGAGGCAGGAGGGAGTGACAGGCTCCAGGAGCAAAGGCAGGAGGGAGCGACAGGCTCCAGGAGCGAAGGCCAGAGGGAGCGACAGGCTCAGGGAGTGAAGGCAGGAGGGAGCGACAGGCTCCGGGAGCAGAGGCATGAGGGAGCGACAGGCTCAGGGAGCGGAGGCAGGAGGGAGCGACAGGCTCCGGGAGCGGAAGTAGGAGGGAGCGACAGGCTCCGGGAGCAGAGGCATGAGGGAGCGACAGGCTCCAGGAGCACAGGCAGGAAGGAGAGACTCCCCTGTGCCCACGTGCAGGCCGCCTGATGAGCCAGAGCAGGCAGCATCGCTCACGCGCCTCCGTCACACTCTCCCCGCCCACACTTGAGTTCTGAGAGACAGACACAAACTTCCGCCTTTATCCCCCAGGCCCTGAAAGGATAATTACAGGAAGTGCGGGCGGCGGGGCTAGCACCGAGTGCTTCACATTGTGCGCTGGCTTGTCTTGCGTGTCTCTGAGGCTGCCAGCTTTGCTGACAGAGGGCATATCTTTGTTCCGAGGGAGCATCAATAAAAAACGGATGCAATGCCTGGGCGGGGGAGGGGGTGTGAAAGAGAGGCAAAGGGAGATGTTTGCTTTGAGAATTAACTTTCTCCGTTCTCTTGCCAGGCCAGGGGGGGGCTCCTCTGATCCCTGAGCAGATGGAACGTGGCTCCGCTCGTGTCCTGGAGCACGACGCTTCTCAGGAAAAATCACCAGCAGCAAAGAGTGACTTACAGGCCTGTTTCTGTGGAATGAATCCCCGTGTTGACCAGGGGTTCGTATGGTAGCGGGCATATTTTTTCATTGCCTTGCAGGGGGGCTGAAGCAGTTTAAAAGCTGTTTCACTAAACTACCAAGAGCTCTGTAATTGTTTTCTCAAGTATTAAAGAGTAATTCATAACTATATCTAATTGCCATAAGTAGCTGGAGACAGGAGATTGACACGTTCTGATTTAGCGAGTGAATTGTGATCAGGTCCTTTGGTGACTAAATTTTGACTTTCAGTTGGGTAGAAACACAGTAACAGGGCCCAGCTATTAAAGTCTGAGTACAGTAATGGTCAAAATGCAGATCAAGGTCTCCACGAGTGTTAGAAAGGGAGAGTCATTTGCAGCTTCCAATGATTTTCCTGCAAATGGCCCTGAAGGACTCCAATGGTGCCAGATCATTCTGGTGGCAGCTGGCTAGTCACGCCACGGCGGTAGGCCGGCGCTTGGCCGGTGAAAGGAGCCTTAGCTGGCAGTTTCACCCGCCACATTTACGTCGTTCTTTACGCCCCGGCGCTCCTGCTCAATGCGGGTTGCGCACAGCACCTGTGCCTGGCTTATCTAAGCGGGCAGCGACGGAAATGTAAACAGCCGAGTGCTCCAATAGCGTTTGCCCCCCCCCCCCAACACCCACCACGCACCCCCATTGCTCTTTGCGTCACACATACTACAGCACTGACAGGACAGTCAAGGCGGTAAGCGGCGTCTGTGGTTTTTTAACACCTATGAAACACGCCCCGTAAGGCTAAAGCTACCGCTAAACAAACAGGAGTTTCGGCAGCAGACGCTGAAACACGAGGCACTGGAGTGTGTCTGACACCTGTGATTGCGGCAGAATCCTCTCTTGTGGCCCCGAAGCTGTCCTGCCCGGCAGGTACCGAGAGCAGTCGCGTTGCTGCACATATCAGGAGCGCCATAAACTTTAACATCAATATTTGCAAGTGCTTTTCATATGAGGAAACTGGCGCAGCGCGTGGAGATGTCAGAAAGGAAGGAGATCAGTGACCGACGGCGCGGTCGGATTCAGGGGCTGCATGTGGCCCCCGCATCTACAGCGTCATCAGAAAGAGGGACGGGAGGAATTCAGCCCTGACCTCATTATTCTCTCCCTCCCCCATGTCTCCTGGCAGAAATCTGCTATGACAGGCAGCTTGGTCATTACACCAGACACATCAGCTGTCTTCCTCTGACCCCCGACCACACACACGTGCGCACACACACACACACACACCATTTAACTAGGCTGGAAGGACACCCACATAAGTGTTTGGAATTTTGTAATGAAAGGGTTAAGCTTGACTTCCCAATGATGTCAGTACTGTGTTTGTTTTTGCCTGCTGCCGCCGCCAGCTCCATCTGGTTGTGAAACATATACACTGTCAAGAATTTACTCGCACTCACTGCCACGGCGTGCGAATGATATTCGCCCCTGCAACCTTCAGCCGTCCAGAAGGTTTCCGGAATTAAAAGCGTCACCAGCGAAACCCAGGGAAGTCAGGCCTCTCTGAACATGTACGCAAGCAGAAACTGCATCCTGGCCTTCAGGAGCCAACGTGAAAAGAATGTGGGCCTCGTAAATTTCAGAGATGATATAAGGTAAACACCATCGATACAGCAGGGCATCACTACTGCCACAGCTTGACAGATAGACAACAACTAAGGATCATTATCCAGTCAATTAGCATTTATTCATATTTGTAATAGAACAATGCATACACAAGTACGACAGTTATTAGAACAAGGTGTGGGGCAGAGTAATGCATAAACAATTCATATAAAACAGTGACACTGTAATGCACAAGAGGCGCATGTCCCAGGTGTCAGGGACTACCTATGACTACATAGGCCTACCTAGACATAAAGTGCAATGTGATACATTTTTTTACAGTCTGCACAGCGTTATGCTGGACAGATACCATGGTGGCTGGATTGAGACACCGTGATTTATAACTTTCACACCTAAGACATATATAAATTCCTCGCATTTGCTAACCGTTTCGATGAACAAGACATGCCAATGTAAATAACATTGGACGACCTGCAATTTTTTTAAAACCTAACATGTAAAACAATGACAACAGTTCGCGCGGAGCCCATATACTTTAAAACCTTGAGTTACCTGGAGACAGGTGTATACCCAGAAACGGCACCCAGCAACCCAGGGTCATGCGATACGCGCGCTGTCTGAGCGCCGTCTCTGCGGGCTACTTCAGCGCGCTTGCTCGGTGTTTAATTTCATTCCCTCCCGATTGTCACTCGACATCCTTGCGGGGAATTAACAGCGAGAAAATACTACAGGACAATTACTATGTGCAGGGTGACCAGAAAGCCGCTGCCCCTGGGCGGTACGTGACATCTGTTACCTAGTAATAGTCTCAGGGAAATGACGGTCGTTTAAAGCGTCTTGTAAATGCGGGGAAGAAATAAACGCAAAGTAAGCCGACATGTAAAGAGAAAAGGATCTTATTACCTTGCTTCACTTCTAGAGTTATTCAGTCTGACAGAACGGACATGATTTGAACTATTTCGCAGCAAAATTAGTATCATTCAAGAATTATTAGCAATAGTAACTACCCGAATAAATGTTTTACGGTGACTTCGATAAATTTATTTGGACAATATTCGTTTTGTATAAGAAACAAAACTAAATCCTAAGGCTATAGTTTAATTGAATTACACCGACTGGCCAAGCAGTTTTTTGATACAAAATTAGCGTTTAGTCAATACTCCCCGTAACTTATAAGGGTGACGACATGACCTCCATTGGCCTGTGAACAGAGGCGATGAAAGGCTGTAAAGTAGCAAAAATGAATGGCAACGTTCACAACCTTAACCTGTGATTTATATCCAACTCGGTAAAATCATACATGGCCTTTCAAATATAAAGTCGTGGTTAAGCACGTAAAACGTCTGTTCCCGCTAACAGACACATGCCATTTTGATTTTAAAGCATTATTTTCTGTTCTGCGTGAATTATTACACTTCCATTCGCGGAAATCAAAACAGACGAACATATGAAAGACAATTAATGGGCATGAATAGACAAACAAGTCTAATAATGTATGAAAAACAATAGCTTATAAAACAAAATAGGCTACATAACGACTGTGATACTTCATTTAAAACATTTTGTCATAATGAAGCCGGCTCAGATAATTATGTTAATAACGGGATTCTGACTCATAAATTGCACTAATAGCGATAAAGATACAGGCTGCCGTATAAACGGCTTCAACAGGAGCGGAAAGCTACATTGTTAAACGGTAATTATTCAAGATGAGTTGCAATGCACATCCAACCAATTCGTCGGTGGACGGATGACATTTAATGTTGCATTAAGAATGTAAAAAAACTAGTGGTTTCCAATATGGCATTCCTTCTGTATATCTATAACGGCGTGCATTCGTGTCTATAATAGGTAGCTAGCTTGCTGTTGTGATATTAAGACATTAAACAATATAACGGCGCTAGCGTGACGTTTATGTGTGTGCGGATAATATCAGGGAGATTATTTTATAGTCTGTATTTGACTGTGCACTGTGGTAAGGACTTTGGGCGCCTAAATAAAGTTTCATCACAAATGTGTAGTTATTCAAGATAATCACTAGAAAGCAAAACAGCTCAAAACCAAATCCCTGTCGCTTGTTTTTCCTTTCAGCGATTACGGACACCTTGGACTTCAGTTCCGATAATTAACCTAAACTTTCCCTCAAGCTCAAAAGAAGTGTTGTTTATCCGTGGGGAGAAAAAGAGAGGTCTTGCTTTTCATTCTCCTTACAAAATTATTCGCATTACCTTATGCTACACTGCACGATCTAATTTCTCCATGATCGCTAATTGCGGTGGCAGGTAATTGCAGCAGTTTACGTTGCAGAGGGCAGTATACGTGTCCCTCAGATTATTGAGTTGCTTTGTGAATTACCATACTGAAAAAATCTCGCCATTTTCCGGTGTTAGAGCCCAGTTGCTTTTCTTTTCTCTGTCCAGAATCGTTGGAAAGCACGCGATATTAAACACGTTTTGTTCGTGTCCACTGGTCCATGCTAACGCGGTCATTATAGTGGCGAATGGAACAGGTTTTAAGATGGATTTCATGACGGCAATATACACCGTACATGTGGGAAAAGAATGCTTTAAATAGGGACATCTGTTCTGTTTTGGCTTGTGCTGGGCTTACAGTTAGGTCAGATGGATAAAAGAAACCTTTGCGCCACCCTTTGAACTGGCAAAAAATTCGAGCTTCGAATTTTGATTGAATGATTGTGGAGGTCGAATCCTTGTTGGAAAAATGAAACGTTGGAAAAACGCCGTTTTGTGATTCATATGTTGATTTTATAAAATTATTTCGGAATAATAAAACGAATTAATACACCAGCGACATTACAAACAACTGCAACATGGCCATTTATGTGTTTATTCAATTATTCGCCGATTTTTAAAACGTGAATTAATCCTTCTACATATTACTTTATTGCCTTAATTTCATAGGAGAGCGATCATACAATTAAATCCTTATTAACTCCAAAACAAATCCACCGACCCTGTGCCCACTTAATGCTGCCCAAACGCTCTCTTGTAGAAATATGGGAACACATGTTTACGTTACACGAGCAGTGGCAGAGCCGCTCCGAGCTTATTGGTAATTAAACTGAACTCCGCGACTAACTAACGCTCACCTTCCAGGAGCCGCTTTTGCAGACGTAACCTTGTGGAAGAGATGCTGTTCTATCGATGAATCGCCTTGCGTTTTGGCTTGACACGGCGGAGCCCCATCCCAAATCCTGGGAAAGACGGTATGTATCATCATTGACATTAGTGCAGAATAGTTGCATACAAGACGGTTTAAAATGAATCTGTTAAAATGGTAAAGGATTGCTACATTTATATAAAAAAACGCGTTCAAGATATATAACTCCTACATGTGTATATCTGCCTTTTTTATTACTTGCCTTTATTACTTGGCTGTATTTTCAGTGGTACGTTATTACTTAAACGTAGGCCTAATATGTATCCTTATGCTACAATTCGCATTTTGTTTATGTATTAAATTTAATTTAACTCGCCTAGAAAGGCGGTCATTGTAAAAGATGACAGCGTACTAAAGATTTTAGTAAAAATTGTACAATTTACTGTTTTGTGAAACATTTTTTTAAACATATTTTTGCTTTAACAATAAATGATATTACGATTTCCACACGGGGAGAAAAACTAATACCAGTTGTTCTTATTGTATAGCTGTGTTTACACACTTTCAGCTACATAGGCCTACACACACATCACAAATATAAATTAGTTTGTATATCAGGAAAAGTAAACATTTTAAAATGAGCGGAAATAGGCAACACGGTTCCGAACCATTCCGGAAGGTTACAATTTATAATATGTAAGAGAAGCGTATTTTACTTGGCTTTAAATTTGCCATCTCCATCTCTAATATAGGAGGACGTTAGTCTTACTTGGTCCTCAATGTGCGAGCTCATATGCTTTCCGTACTTAAGACTTCGGTGTAAATTACAATTAAAGGAAAGAAAGAAAATAGTTGTCCAAGACGCAAAAACAGTGAAATTAATCTGGTTGCTCATCCATCATTGCACATAATAAAGCAGGAGACACGTATGTAGCAGGTGACGTGGTGCGGAATTCGGAGGCGTTTTAATTAACTTTTGTCCTCTCCGCTGTCCTGTAATGATCGAGCCGGTCAACAGGCCCGGTCAATAAGCATGTTAATATCAAACAAATAAAACGGCGCCTGATTAAAACCTCCACGTTTTATTAAATTTGAAATTCAAATGAAATGCATGTCGCCAGCACACACTGCATGCTAATGCAGTCTGTTGAAGGAACAGATGCTCCATCTTACAGATACATACAGAACTTTTACACATACACCGCAGATTACAAGCATGTTGGCATCACTGAAAACAGATCGAATAATCAGATTTTACAATATCGGAATGCTCTTTGGCAAAGCATAATAAAGGTTGCTGTGAGCTTCTGGACATTATCGAATACTCAAACTTTGCATTGTGTTACAGAGACAAGCTTATTTCAGAAGGCATGCAAGAAATTAAATTGTCAGAATTATTACTGAAAATCCGTAAGGACTGAGTGACACGTGGGCGGTGTGTGTCACTCAATAGATATTTTACTTCAATAAACAGACAATATTAGACGCAATCATAAGTGACTTAACGGACATCTTAAAATCAAGCTCTCGCAAGAAAATGCCCTCATGAACATAGGGGCCCGATTTTTCAGCAGCTTATACGCCGCATTAAACAAACATTTACGTTTGCTGTGAATGAAAATAAACTAGAGGGACACAAGCAAAGAAGTTAATTTCTTTTTATCTGTTAAGAACCTCTTCCTCCTCGTCCCCACCCCCTCCTCCTACAGGGCGGACGGTCACGCCTTCTCAACATTCCCAACGGCGCGCGCGAATAAACACTACATTCATTTACCGAAACGCAAGCCAGGGGGAAAACTCAAATCATACTGACAGCAAGTCAGTCACTGTCCTGACGCTCAGCGCAAGCGATGAAGAGTATCTTTAATAAAGAGAAGTATCTTCATACAGAAAATGTGTGTGTTGCATATAGTTTGGCAGACTTTCACCTGCACAGCTATTTAAACTAAATAAATCTGTGACAATAATTAACTTGATTTCTTCTTCTCAAACCATTTATATTGTAAGAAATGAGGAAAACTGGAATATGCTCTGTCGTTTTAATGAAAGCCACAAGAACGTAATTGAATTAAATTACTGTAAAATGCGCTTAACGCAGGCTAATATGAGCTTAGTTCTTAGAACAATACACTCCATTGTGTGCCGTCTAATTGTTGTTTTATGAACTCCTTAAAGAAAAACGTAGCCATTTAATGTTTAAGATGGGAGAAAAAGCATATTGTAGAGGAAAAATTTTCGCAATATTTGAGTCGACAGCGCCTTAGGGGAAGCATCGAAACTAGTGCGCTATGACCCATCAATAACAAACCAGGCCACGCTTCCCAGTTTTAACCGATGGCATGCATTTTGATTAATTAAATAAATGAAACAGTCTGGTCGGCCGATAAAATTAATAACATTTATTTGTCAATAAAACTGATATAAAACAACGACATTTTGCTAAGTTAAATAAGACTTTATAGTTACATTAACTTAACTTTTGCATGGCTATGGTGATTGGGTGTATAGTCTTTTTTTAAAAAACGAATTATAGCGCCAGTGCTGATAATCATCTAAATAAAGAGCAAGACGTATGATCATTATAAACTTTGTTGTTGTTTTTCGCTTAAAATGTTCTAACTTCACCTTCTCCCATTTCTCTGAGGAAGGGAGCAGAGAGGGGGAGGGAAGCTTGTCTGAAGCGGTCTATTGATGACCTCACGCTAGAATGTGTCATATAGTAGAGATGCTGACATTCTGATTGGTCGCCCGTGTCCCAGCGGTACTTCAAAGCTGAAGAGGACCTACAATTGTGGCGGAATGGGCGGAACAGATCATTGTATAGCAGACCTCTAAAAAAAGAGTGCTCCCATTTATAAATATAAAAAGATCTTCAAAAGAGGGCACTTTTGTGATGGCAACTTCACTTCTAGGGGTGAGTCTAAGGCTTTTCTTGCTAGTTTAATTAGTTCTTTTATTGTTCGCGCGGAGGGGATTAAAATGCCTTCACCCAGAGCAGGGAAGTCAGTTTGTTGATAATATTTAAGCAAGTTGGTCAAATAGAACGAGTCTAAGTTTGCAACTTTTAAGGTGAAGCAACGGGAGTGATTTTTTCCCTTCCAGTCTACCCTAGTCAGTCGATATGCTTAATGTTAGGTCTTTTTTAGAATTTTAAGTATTCGTCGTGTTTTTATGTTCGTGATTTCCTGCTCATCTCGATCTACAGGTATGTTACCTATACGACTGTTGCGAAGCGAGATTGCATTTACTTACGAAACAAATTGACGAACCACGGCGACTAACATAAATCTGCGCTTAGTTACACTTAGACACTGGCATCTATATGACATATAAATAAAGCCTACTTATCTGTTTATTCAGTTCTTCTGTTTCGTTTTACTTCCGTCTAGGAAGAGCCAAGGTTGGGATCGACCCCTTTAGCCATGTTAGCTGCTACCTGTAACAAGATTGGGAGCCCAAGCCCTTCGCCTACTTCGATTTCGGACAGTTCCGCATCTTTTGGGAAAGGTTTCCATCCGTGGAAAAGAGCAGCGTCCAGCAGCTGTAATCTTGGATCCAGCCTGTCAACTTTTGGCGTGTCTGGGACTTCCAGGAACGGAGCCGGGCTGGGAGACTCGTTCAGTGGGAACAGCTCGACTGGATCCAGTGCATTTTCGCTGACCTCCAGTAACTCTTCAAATTCGCCCTTTGGGAACGAATATTCCGTTTTTCCAGCGTCTGTGTCAAACACCTCTCAAGAACCGAGTCACCAGCCGGTGTTTATCTCGAAGGTGCACACATCTGTCGACAGTCTGCAGGGTATCTATCCAAGGATGAGCGTTGCGCATCCGTACGAATCATGGTTTAAGTCGCCACATCCAGGCATTCCTGCTGGGGATGTCGGCACCAGCGGCGCCTCGGCGTGGTGGGACATGGGTGCCGGGTGGATTGACGTTCAGAATCCCAACGGAGCTGCGCTACAGACGTCTTTGCACTCTGGGGGACTTCAGACGTCGTTGCATTCCCCGTTGGGAGGCTACAGCTCTGACTATTCCGGGTTGGGTCATTCTGCCTTTAGTACTAGCGCATCGCCCCATTTGTTAACCACCAGTCAGCACCTGATGGATGGATTCAAGCCGGTGTTGCCCGCTTCTTACCCGGACCCCAGTCCATCTCCTTTAACGGGAGCTGGAGGTGCCATGCTGACCGCGGGTCCCAGCGCTCCCCTTGCAGGATCTCCCCGGTCCTCCGCGCGGCGATACTCGGGTAGAGCTACGTGCGATTGTCCCAACTGCCAGGAAGCGGAGAGACTCGGACCGGCGGGAGCGAGCCTGCGGAGGAAAGGACTGCACAGCTGTCACATTCCAGGGTGTGGGAAAGTTTACGGAAAAACATCACACTTAAAGGCGCATTTGCGGTGGCACACTGGAGAAAGACCATTCGTGTGCAACTGGTTGTTTTGTGGGAAAAGATTCACCAGGTCCGACGAGCTGCAGCGACACCTGCGCACTCACACCGGCGAAAAAAGGTTTGCTTGTCCGGTGTGTAATAAGCGCTTTATGCGTAGCGACCACCTCAGTAAACACGTTAAAACTCACACCGCTGGAGGCTCTGCGGAATCGGGTTCTGGTGGCAGCGGAGGGAAAAAGGGCAGCGACACAGACAGCGAACACAGTGTCCCCCCGAGCCCTTCGTGCCATTCGCCTGACATGATGCATCCTGCAGAGTCTGTTCAAAACAGTGGACTGAGCTGCCCAAGTAATTCTATAGAATGAGAAGTGAAAGAAGACTACAAACTTGTAAAAACAAACGTGTACGTGTGTTTCGTAAAGTAATTATATTTACGTGCAACATACTTGGCGAGATTACACAATTTTGTGGGGCAGTTTTTGAACTGATCAAAACGGCTGGAAAACGTCCATTCTTTTGAATGCTTTAATTCACTGCAAAATGTGAAATTACGATGATGTGTTTTCAGAATTAAACCTGTGGTTTTCATATGGTTCGAAAACCAAGAATATCGTCAACTGGGGCCAACTTCCTGTATAGGCCTATGCAAACCTGTCAACACTTAAGTCCCAAAAAATGTCAATAATTAATATGATACCGGCGTTAATGGCGATTAGGAAACTAATGGTTGTAACAATAATCACTAGTGTTCTTCATCTGCTGGTTCTTTGCAATTTAATTCACTTTTAAAAGTCCAGTTCCGGGAATTGTAGGCGTATGTGAGATGAACGTTTTAAACGGTCATGTCCAGTACGTCGATCAAAACAGATAGTAAAACACCGTATTTATGATTAATTAGCGTGTTTCTCAGCAGTTAGATTATTTTCACATTTTCCATTTGGTGTCTACCTTTGAAAACCAAACGCTGGCACTTTATTCTCCAGCTCCGCTTTAGGGTAACATTATCGGAGTTTGCCTGGGGCAAATTAAACTGAATTTTAAATGAGGTAATTGTTTCGGTTTCTGTAAAGTCTTGATAATGCCGCTTAGGCCTAATTTGTAGAATATATGTGCTACGTGTTTCGCTTTTTATCGAGGCAGATATATCAACAGGAGGGCGTTTTCTTTTAACAGAACCACCCTAAGACATGTCGTATTTATTATCAGATCATTCTGGCGTAATGCACGATGTTGCTGAAGATTTAATAACTGGAAGATATTATTACTATTATTATTATTATTATTAAACATCAATATGTTTAATATGGGTTTGCCCGGGAGACTAATTTTGTACAGTATTTCAGTGTGAATTGATTTTAATATCTGAAAATATATGGGAGTAGTCTACGTTTTACTTTCTTCTGTTGAGAACAAAATGAAATTGTATATTGCTGTTGGAGTTCTATTTATCCACGAGTTGGACTTGTATCTTAAAGTCTATCAGAGTCGCACTTTGAATTTATATTTAAAGATTTTAGATTGGGATTCTTTTAAGTGTTAAATCACGGATTAATTTAATTACGCATGTACATGTTTCGGATATACCGTTTAGCGAACAAACTGACTTTCAGATGGAAACCTGGCAATAAAGTCAGAATGAATTGACTCGAACTGTTTTGTCTTTCAAGATGACACGCGATTCTTCTTAAGTAACAATTTTGTCAATTGAGAAACCAGTGAAATCGTGAACGAAATAAACGGTTTATTTATTATTGTGAGTAATATTTTAATTGAAACAAAATATCAGACGTAGTAATGTAGAGTATGTATCGTCATTATCATAATATTCATTATTTCTGTAGATTATAATCAGATATTCAAGCATTCAAATTGTATGTGATGCAAACCTGTGATTGTATTGTAGCTGATAATATCAAATATTACATAATTAAATATTAAACAATAAAGTTTATTTTCACAGACAGCTGAAATGTTGAAGAGTTAAAAAAAAATAGGGCGATACTCGTTGGTTTTTAAAGACGCAAAAATATATGTGCTTTTGAAGGCAATTCGGTGATATGCAGTTAACAAAGTTCAGTGAAGCCATCAAATATGTTAAGAAAAATAAGAAAAACAAGTTTTATAGATAAACAAAACGTTACCAGCGGGAAAACAGTTCTAAAATACTTTTATTTTATTTCGAATAATTTCCAGCTAACAGCCACATTTTCACACTACAGTGCAAATTAATTTAATTAGATATTGTGGGACAGAACGATTTAATTGTGAATAAGGCTGAAAGCAAACGCAGCCAGCCATTTATTACGTCCTACATAAAACTATTATAAAGTATTAACAAAGAACATTTATTACATAGCGTATTTATGCACGGTGTGGTTACACCGTATTCATCAAAATACGTGGCAACTAAGTTACAATCAAATTTATACGTATTGATAAATTTTCAAAAAAACGGTCGAGAAATAAATATGTCACTTTAATACCGGACAATTTTTCTGTTTTGTGGTTAGAAACAGCCTGTTCTATGGCGGCAGCGTTGAGTTTATTTTATTGGCTCAATAACTCTTCTAAGGAAATGTAATACCCAAGCCGATAAGTTTGTTGCAATTTTTACCATAAAAAGCCGACATTAAATTATATTAAAAAATATATTTTTCTGAAAGAAATTAATAAACGGCATGATACAGAATACGTAAAATAGAAACAACAGACGGTCAAAAATAGTATTTAATTAAGTCTGGCTTACAGTAAGCCTGTCTTAGGTATTAAGTAGGCAGTTATATTCGAAGACTGTCAGGAAACACAGACATAAAACTAAATACACAAGTCTCAATAAATAAAATATTACATGGTAGACCTATTAAAAATAACGGCTACGTTAATAAAGTCACCAGAACATTATTCATTTAGGCATTAAAACGTTATGACTAGCAAGGCAACTGCAACATAAGTATTCCTGTCTCGTCTGAAAATCAGCTTTCATTCTTGCTCAAAATTGCACTTCTTTTAACTAGTACCATGCAAGCAACCCGGTAAGGGGTCTTTTAATTTCTTAATCACTTCACGTAAAATTTCACCAGTTCGACGTAAGTAGGAATAACTCTCGACATTTTCATTTTTTCAAAGTGATAGTTCAGTTCGCCCTCACCGGTACCTTTCATTAACGTTAAGGGTGTTGACACACTTCTCGAAAGTCACTCTAACTGCTGCGGTCATTTTTAAATCTCAATTTTATTTGTGGGTAAAACAACTGTCAGTATCTCGAGAATACAGTCATGACGGTAAGAGCAGAAACTGCAAAACGTCGAGGACCATGCGGCAAGGCTTTGACGACACTTCCATTTCTTTAACACACGGTACTATTAGGTCACTGGCCTGTGGAACACGTTACGTTGGTAAATTGCGCCCTCTAGTCCCCTAGCAGAGAACGGTCCCATAAAGAATATTTAATACATACAAAACGATGTAATTAAATCAGCAATTAATAAATATATTTAAAACACAGCTCAAATTAATGAATGCACGCTTCAGCAATATGTTTAAAAGCTTAATACACACTTGATTGCAATTTTCATTAAACGATAATCGATAGGGCCACTGGCAGTATATTCTGGCCAGTTTCCATAATTCAGAAAGGGGCTGGGCACGTGGCAAGGAAGGTTTCAGCTCCTTCTTATTTGACTTGACGAAATTTAAACTTGGTTACTAGGCTCCTCAATGCATATCTCAGGATTAGCAACAGCCCACGCGACTGAAGCTATCTCAGGTTTCTGATGAAACCAAAAACGTTTATCTCTGTTGGCATATTACGGGTTGTTGTCCCATGATGGAAACGCTAAAATGGATCGACAGGTAATTTATCCACCATTCAGTTGTAAAGTTTTCAAACACGTCACTTAGCCAGTTTCCTGCGGCCTGTATTACGAAGCCGGATTTCTTGTTTAGCCGGATAGCTTGTCGGATTTAAGTTAGCCTAAGCTAAGTATAAGTGAACGAAGACGAAGTACATTTGAACTGGGGTACCTTAAACATAGAAGTCCTGCAAGCAAGTCCTACAGCTTCCGGAATTTGCGGGTTGGTGGCAGGATTGGCACTCCAGCCACCGGCAGAAACTTCACACTGTTCCACTCCACTCAAACTATAGTGTGGTGCTTTCGGGTTCTCATCCCTGACGCGGTTCTTGGTGTGGTGGGTGCGGCAATGTGTTGTATCAGCCCGTGCTCCTTATACTATACCTCTTACCTTATACCTCAAATCCGACAAATTATCCAGCTAAGCAAGACACCTGGCTTCGTAATACAGGGCCCTGTTCCCTTGATCCTATAGTGAGTAGCACTGGGGGTGTTCCACGGAGCGGATTTCTCGGTTAGCTGGGTAACATCATACGTCATGATTATCCAATAGAAATTATCCTTATCTAAACTTCTATTGGACAATCATGACGTCTATCTTAAGTTAACCCAGCTAACTGAAAAATTCTGCTCCAGTCCGTACAGACACTTGTTGTTGGTTACCGACAGCGCCGGCTGGTGGGTTGAGAGGGCCCTAGACAGGACAGGCACAGACCCCCCCCCCCACGTTACATCTTTTCACCCGCCCCAGTGAACTCCTTCTAAAAATGACAACATAAACCTCTATCGCACCTGTGCACTTTTATTACAAAAGTGTCGAAAGTGTTCGTTCAGATAATTATTTGTTTATCTAGGCTAGCAATGACAAAGACGTTAGTGTATGTGGATTTGTTGCTACAGGTGGTGCGTAGCTAGATATAAGTGCTAGAGAATAATTGTAAAGCCTTTAAACATACAAAATTACTGAAATTACTTTGAGCTTTTTTTTCAATTTTCCCCTTTTTCACGCCAGATGTATAGCGTTTTATAGTAATGAAATTCATTTTTAGATTTAATTTTTTGGGCACTCTCGATCGACATTCCCACAAGGACGACTGAACTTCAGGTGCGTCATGCTGAATAGAGAAGCGCCCGTCCAATGACGGGTGACCGTTTAACTCTTTGATTGTTTGTTGCATCGTACTTTCTGATATAATCTAAATTTCTTTCAGGGAGTTGTACACAGGGGTGCCATAAGGGGCTGGGGGAACAAATACAATTCCAAAATTGTTTTTGGAAAATAACAGGATTGGTCTGGATACGTCCGGATATAGCCTACGTGTTTACTCAATATGGAGACGCGATAATACAAATCGAGAGAACACGCACTGGTTACCGATAACTCACTTTGCACGTGGTAGATGGAAAATAACGTTTGCAGGGCGGACTGATGGGCCTTGGAGCTGAGCAGACAAAGCTTATGAATATGTCACTGCAAACAGGCGTTAACACGCCAGGAAGACACGAGGACTCGCTGTCAAGACGTCTTTCAAATTTCACCCGAAGAACAGCAATGAGGTTCATGGATATACAGTGGCATCCATCAACAATTAAATGAGACAAAAGATATTGCAACAGAAGCAATACACAAACACAAAGAACAGGTGAATTTTTGTTTCAATTTTATTCTTGAATGGGTAGGCTTTCTTGCTTAAATTATCCTAAGGATCAAAACCGAATTACTCGCGTGGCAAATTAATACATTCCACTATAATCTTATAAGCATGAAAAAATATAAAGAATGAAACAAGTAGCACAAATAAATAAAGCGCAGGTTCTCAAAAAGTTGTCACATAATCATGAAGTCGTAAAAGAAGGAACGTATTACTTTTTAATGTTCGTTATAATACATCTTAAACTAATTAGAAGCAGACAGTGATCGTGATTTACTTTCACATAATTCGTATGATAAAAATGCCCTGAAGTTTACTTACAGAAATACTATTATATTATACTATTAAATATATAGTGCCTTTCTATTGTATTATGCTTTCAAAAAAGATTAAGTATGCATTATGTGTGAATCTCTATAACAGTACCATGGAAAGCACAAATTAGTATAATTAATTTACACCCAATAACATTATACCACACCAACAAAAAAACCTAATTAATCAGTAAGAACGTTGTTTTAGTACCTAAATTTTAAATTATTTTACATATACAATGAGTGAACTCAAAATAAATTAAAATATGAGTGTTAAAACGTACAGAGCAGCAAGTAGTGTAAACAATTGCTAAAATAAACACAGGAGACACGGAGATAAGGTGGAGTGATCTGAAAGTATTAAGTAGCTCAATCGATTAAGGTCACGTGGTTCCGTAGCTGCTAACCATTTAACAGAGCTAAAAGTATCCAGCGCCAACATTTAATGCCTCCTTCTGGTGAGTAAGGGAATTACATCTCGACGAAACGAACCCTTAAATCAGAGGATGAAACTTAACTGTGGTAAGCTAAGTAAAAAAATTAATGCCCTAACTTTCTTCTAAGTAGGCACACACACACACACATTTTTGTTGACAAGTAATGCCTTGGAATTTGGTTGAATTAAAGCCTACCACACAGATACCGAGTTTGACGGCTAAGCATTTAACTTCTACTCAGCCCAGCTGCGCTCGTTTCATACAGTAGTATCACACATTGTAGCGATGCAAGTGCAAGTTTCCGTTTCAATAAATGTGAACAGCCGTACCAATTAATTCCGTTGCACTGAAATCTTCATCCTCTCAATAAAAAAACACGTTTGACCACCCTAAAGCACTCGACGCGTGTTCTGTAATCTTTCTCAACTTCTGTATATATATATAAAGTGAGGTTATTATTGTATCCAGTTATCCAGTTACACTTCACTAGTGATTTGCAGGGGACATTTCGGACTAGTCACAGTACAGTAGATTATTGCTGCTTCATAATTTTTTTGTTCATAGAAATCATGCCCTTGGTGGCCACTAGATGGCAGGAAAGCTCAAAGTCTGTAAAGTCTCGCCACAGAAACAATTTTCTTTTACATCCCCCAAAAAGCAGCAAGGCTGAAGTTGAACACATCGGTTGCTTCAGCTGATGTAGTGTTGAGGCCGCTTGATAAAGCATATCCGTTCGGGGACTGAAATCCACACAAGAATATCACATGGCTGATCAGATGAGCCCATTATTCACTAATCCAGTTTGAATATTCACATAAAAGTCCTGTAGAGGAATAGATGCATACCCTTTGCCAGTTTATAAACCAGTCGTTTAAGACCGATTTAAAGCTCAGTGGAATTTTCCCTGCAGTCCATTCAGAAATCAGCAGTCTTCTCTTATGGCCCTGAGTGACTGCTGAAAAGGTTAGTGAATGAGTGTGCTCTTTGGGGGGGGGGGGATGGGGGGGTGGATGTGGGCCACATCTTCATTTACTGTCCTGCAGTTAGGTCAAAGCAACCTCAAGCCTTACTGCCAGAGTGCCAGACTTCATGCAAAGGTATCTTCTGAACCTCTGTGGGTGTCTCTGCCGGATCGTCTCGCCTGTAGATTATCGTCTTCTCGGTGGAGGAGGGCATGAAATTCGACTCCTGAACGGGGAGAATCGTGTCCGTCACGGTCATGAAGCTGAGAAACAGCGTAGATAAGCATATCTCTCAAGGACTCAAACGAGGTGCCCTTCGCATATGTGTTATTACTCTCCAGCCTGGAAGACTGCACTGCTCAACAACAAAAATGTGTAATGGAAGGTCGGTCGTCACCTTTGCCGTGTTGCTGTACACCGGTGCATCGCCGACACTCAGAACCCTTCTCATTAGTAGGAACTTCGCCATGAGGAGAATGACCAGTCCAAGAAGAACCGTGAGGAGGAAGATGCAGATGAAGGTGGGGTAGTACCTCTGACTCGCCAGACATTCTAGAACGACAGACAGTAGCGGGGTGGTCCTTAACTCCTGAGTTCTGAAATCAGTGTCTAGAAATGAGGCTGGGATTAGAAAGTGGTAAAGGGTGGTACCTCTGATTAAATGACTGCAGAACACAAGAAGACAGCTGTTGTACCTTGTGAAACCTGCCCACACACACACACACACACACACACACACACACACAAACTTCAGCAGATCCAGCTCCATCAGTGTCTTCATGTGCTGCAGGTACCTGTAAGTGTCTCTGTAATCAGATTTCCATTCAGTCGATTGTCATTGGAACGCACCACCTTTTCAGGTTGCGGCTGTCGTCACGTGCTCCCCGGTGGGTTCTCCGGGGGAATGGAGAGGACAGAAAAACGAGACCCTCTATTTGCCAATTTGGCAAAAGTGGACAAAATGAAAAATTCTGGGTCCTAAGAATGATTCAATAAGTGACTTGGCAAGATATAAAAGGATGAATCACAAAAACAGTCACGGCAGACGAGTCATGGCGGAGTCATGGCGGACGGGACGAGCCTCAGTGACACGACATGGCACTGATAATTCTGTCCTCTGTCCTACAGTCACTCCGCTGCCACCTGGCATCCCGTCAGCCTGGGATTCTATGAAAATCTCGATGAGGCCGTCTGCCCTACCCCCCCCCCACGCAAACCCTGCGCATCCAACTGCTAGCAGGAACCGGCGTTGGGGGGCCTGGCCCGGCATGGCCTTGCAAAAAAAAAAGAAAACAAAGGAACCAAAGTACTGTATTGACATTCTTTGCAGTTGCTATGGAAACCTGGCAGCAAGGAATGGGATGAGGCGTTTATGAGAGGACAGTTGGGGTTGTTTTCAAGAGACACAGTGCTGGGAAGTCAGGGGTGGGCTGGGGGGGTCATTTCATATAATGGCTAATGGCATTTTTGAAGATGTGGGTGTTACAAGTGTATTTAGCCAAAGCCTTTTCAGCGGACAAGTAAACTTACAGTCAAATACACACACAAGCCATACTGGTGCTTTTAATTAGTGACCCTTAAGTCCAAAGGACCACGACTGAAAATCAGATGGAGAGAGATGAAGAGATTTGGAGCCGTTAGTGTGAAGGTTGCAAAAAAAGGTGGGTGACGAGACTCACTCACAACATCTGTTTCTTTAAAAATGTTTTTGCATCTTTTGGCGATACTTGATTTCAGATGGAGTCAGAGACCGGGGGAGCAGCGCAGACTGTGGCTCAGCGCTCCATCCCCGGCTTCTGGCGGCGCGTCAGATGGAACCGACGTCGCGAAATGTGATGCGACAGAACCTTTAGTGTTTCGGTGAAAGTGTGAGGGAGATGCCGCGAGGCGCCGTGACGCCCGGTGTGTAAGAGCGGGGGCCGAGTCCCGGAGGTTCTGGGACAGGACTGGAATTAGAANNNNCTGGGTGAATAGAGTGTTAGCTCAGGCTGCGAGTAACAAATACTGTGTGTGTGTGCACCATCACGGGGGGGGGGCAAGCACACACCAGCACGTCCTGGGTAACCTGTGTACCTGAATCTGTACGAACAAACAGATGTGTAGTGGATGAGCTTACACTGTTGGGAGCAGGTCCACCACAGGATGGGAGGGGGAACGTTCCCTGGATTCCCCCCCCCCCCATTCAGCAGAATGCACCGAGGGGGCCCAGCATTCCTTGCTACGCTGGGACATGCTGTAGTTCCACATCTGCACATGTGCGGTTCCCTGACCAGTCCCGGCCATACCTGGATATCTGCTGATGCGAATCTGAGGGTTCCCCGGCGCCGAGTCCATCTGGAACCGGTAGTGGCAGGACTCGCCGCTGGGGAACAGACAGTCCTTCGTGGCTCTGCTCACCAGGTCTGTAGAGACGGGTTGGCAGACGCAACATTCTCACATCACGCGCTTACAGCATAGCCGTCCGTACAGGTCAGGCCTAAGTGCAGCCCTACCTGGGAGTGCGTGAACGTAGGCCACCATGGGCGGGCAGGTGCGGTTGCAGTCCTCGGCGTCCCCTTCCGGCAGGCCTTTTGATAGATGGCAGGCCACACACTTCCTGGGACGGGAACCGAAAGGCTGGCATGTCAGCGGAACGTCACATCGCCATCAAGTCCTGTTATTTCGGGTTCCGTCAAGAGATTCATTCAAAAACATGATATTTATTTAGCGGCTGATTTAATCTAAGGCAGCATTTGTATCTTTCTTGCGAATGCAGGATCAGACAGTCCCTGGGGCAGTCGGGGGGGGGTTAGAGGTCTGACTCAAGAGCCCAGCAGCGAAATCGCTCTGATGACCCTGGGATTTAAACCAGTAACCGTTCGATCACAGGCAGTGTCCAAGCCCACTTAGCTACACACTACCGCTGATAAAATATGCTGCACGCATCTCGAACGATCAAAGCCTCCTTAAATAAGTTAAATGTAATTGAGTAATTCTGCGTATATTACCAGTGTGACTGGCAGGAACTGTCGCATGTCGGGCATTTCTCGCAGAACCTTCCGGAGCTCCAGCGGTCGTCACACTCGCACCTTCCGCAGACGCAGCGTCCCCTCCCGCTGCACAGCCGCCCGTCGGGCGAGAGGCAGGGCTCTGTGGAGGCGGGGCACTGACAGCTGTCCCCCGTCCAGCTGCTGTGACAGCGGCACGTGGCCGAGACACAGTCACCGTGCCCTGTCGGGGACACGCGGACGCAGCGATATATAAGCAGGGATCGTCAACCTGTCTGTGCACCGACAAACACGTCTGTTATAAGACCCGTGGTGAAAAAAAATAATGTAGGATATGTTTTTAAACACTACGCCCATGGCAAATAGTGCATTTTGACAAGGATGTCTGTCAGAGTTTAGCAGGGTGCTGACCGCTATATGTAAGTGATACCCATCTATGCTAACTGGGATGCCAACCCATCGCAAGGCGAATTACAGACAGTTTGATAAGTCCAGTTCACCACAGCTTGTTTTTGGACTGGGGGAGTAAACTGGAGACGCCAGGGGGTTAATCACTGCACCAAGGTGCCCCCCCATCGTGCAAGTAATATGATGTATAGTATATAAAATACTAAAGGTTCAAACAGTTATGTATATTAAGTATGACAAAGCAATAGAAGGGGCTTCCTTTGAAAAAGCACAAAGCCAGCAGAAAACTGCGTTACGTCTGATAATAATGATCAGCTATGTGTGAGTCAGTGCGTGTGCGAGTGAGTATGTGTGCTAGTCAGTGTATGTGTATTTATGTGTGTGTGTGAGTGAGTGTATGTTTGTGTGTATGTATGTGTGAGTGAGTGGTGGTGCATATGTGTGTGTGTGCATGTGTGTATGTTTGTGTGTGTGCACGTATATGTGTGTGTGTGTGTGTCCGCCGTGCTGCACACACCCCCGCAGACCCGCCCCTGCCGGTACGGGCAGGAGAAGTCGTCCAGCTCGCAGTGTTTCCCACGGACGGTACCCAGGCTGGACGCCTCGCAGACGCAGTGCCCGCACACACACTCTCCCCTGCCGCTGCACACGGGGCCCGTCCCGTCCAGCCTGCAGCCCCCATCCCAGCTGGCCTCGCTGCACTCTGGCCCCCCCGGCTCATCCTGGCAGGCGGGCTGCCCCCCGCAGCTGCAGTGGCAGGTGGGCTGCACCCTCACCACGCTGGACTCGTTGAAGCCCACAGGCGTAATGAAGATGAGGACGTCCTCTGCGGCAGGAGGGCAGTCTTTCATGCCTATGGTGATGTTAAAAAACACCTGGGAAAAGAAACAAAGCAGATCTCAATTCTCTCAGATTGCATCCATCCATCCATCCATCCATCCATAACCATTTACTCGGTGTTGGATCACAGTGAGCCTGGTGTCCAACTCAGGATAGGATGTTGGGTGGTATGAACTCTAAGTCTGTGCTCAGAATGTCATAGGTTCAAATCCCAGTGTTAGCGGAACAAGTCCAACGTTGGACGGTGACAAAGGACCTTAACTCCCAAGTACTTTCTCAAAAAAACAGTCCATCCCGGGGATAAAAGAATCACCTGAATAAAAATAATTGTTACAAATGGATGCCGAAGTAAATCAGTGCAAGGCGGTGAAGGACCAAGAGCGTGAGCCGCACTCTCCTCTCGCTATGAGTGAGTGTCACAACAAAACATTTTGTACCCCCTCAGTTTCCTGTAAATGACGTGAGCTCACAGCCCCCTCGTATGTCAGTCACGTCACGCGCCCAAGGTCGTCTCGGAAAAGCTTGTCCTACAGTCGGCTCCCACTTTGCAATCAGGAAGAATCAGGGAATAACCCAAGTGAGATCCACGCCTCGGTGCTGCCTCTCAGAGCAAACGGCTGTTTCTGCCCTCAGCAGCAGTTTCCCGCCAAACCCCCCCCCCCCCCACCCTCGGGGGCTGGTGCCCAAACATGGCCCCCCTCCTTGGTATTTCACACACAAAAAAATGCAAAAAGAAACTCGGTCAGTGATCTGCTTACAGATGAGTAATCATTGCAAGAGCAGCCTGTTTCACAAACGTTGTCCCGCTTTGAGTAAAGGCATCATAAACAACGAAACCAAAAGAAATACGAAAAAGTAAATATCGAACGAGCAAAGTTAACATTTTCCCAAGGCAAAACTAAATATGGATTGAAAGATCCTGGATCTTTACTAAGCAGAAAGTACGTTTACGGAAATTCGGGGGGGGGGGATCTGGACAGTAAGGACTTGCTGAAGCTGGTTTTGTTTGACCTTAATTCCGTGTGCTTGCAGGAATCGAATCTCACGCCAACGGAAGCAGCACGATCAGGCTTCACATTGGGGCAGGAAATTAGCGTGACACCACACCACAAAGCAGCCCTTTTGTGGCCGGGGGGGGCAGCCGGCGTAGCTGTCGCTAATTAGTGGGCGTTAAGGAGATTTACACAGCCTGAGAAGCTCCTATGGTGAAAAGTGGGTAAAGGAAAAGAAAACAAACAAGCGAAATGGGGGGGGGTGAGGGCGTCCGTACCGTCTGATTGGGCTGCACACCAGAGCACTTATTGAGCCCAGAAGGTGCAGAGCCTCTTGGACAAACGGCAGTGACGTTGACCCAGAACCTGTGAGCGTGCTGGTCCTGAACTCCAACCTCCACCTCTACGTCCGAGAGAAGCTTCTAGAAGAGTGTGTGAGACAGAGAGAGAGAGTGTGTGAGAGAGAGAGAGAGAGAGAGAGAGAGCCAGGTGGTTGTCACATGGTGTCAAAATGGATGTATTGTATCCCAGCATAATCACTTATGCTAAACTGAGGTCTTTCCGGGGAAAACAGGCAACTAAAAATAGCGGCTTTGTGCGGCACGGAGCGGCGGTCTGTGGCCGGTCACTGCAGCGCGGTCCCTCCTTAATAATGCATGTCTCTGTTCAGCACTGTAGCATTTGCAGATTCACAGGAGACCACAATGCATTGCTGTGCTTCCGACGAGATTATGCCCCCAACACATGCCCACAATCCCCCCCCCCCGCCTGCACTGCTATTTCAGGACAAAGGGGTACTTTCCGTCCTCTTTTCCTGCACAGTGCACTAATGTAAATAAGACCTTTTCAATCGATTAAAACTTTTGCTCTGGAAGATATTAACCCATATTTGCATATTCATGAGGTCCCTTGGTGACCTGAGTGAACCCCCCCCCCATCTGAGGCGAGTTTTGCTGCTACCTTATAGGCTTCCACCACCAGGTCCTTTAGGTTCGAGGCCTTAGCCTGCAACTTGCCCACGTAGGCACCCGGCAAAAAGGGGGCCAGGTCCTGTCAGAGGAGAGAAGGAAATTCTGGGCCTTTCCACAGGGCCACCCATCGAAGGTCTGAGAACGGGTGTCAATGGCGTGTGGGAAATAAATTTTACCTCATACCACTTATACTGCCCATGTTCAACTGCAAATATGGAGTGGATGCTGTTTTCCAGAAGCTTCTCTGCCAGCTGACCAATGGTGGGGTACTCCTGCAGAGAATGAGGAACAGTGTCAGTCTCTGGACCGCCGGCACTACAGCCCCTCCACAGACCAGTAAGAAACCACCTTGTGCCAGTAGGCATTTGGGATGTCAGAGCTTCTGGAACCGAGGAACGAAGGAGCCGCTATGGAGAGGTGTAACTCTCAACGATGTCTGCAGTTGGACTGTTGGGCTCCGAACGTGTGGACGAGACACACTGCTGACCCGGTGCCGCTGAAGCGTCTGGTACTTATTAAAATGAGAAGCAAGACTGAAGAAGGTCGTCCATTGCCTCTGGATGGTTTGTTTCACCCTGAGGCCATTCTGTCCCGAACGTTCCCCTCGGACCGCTACGGCCTGCAATCATATTCTGGTTTCCGGACACGAACGACAGCGTCGGGAAGTGACCGCGCTCGATGAAGCGATGCCCCCCAGGGGGCGCTGCTCACCATGCTTGTGCTGCGGGTGTAGCCGCTGGGGTCCAGGTGGCAGTTCCCGTCGTGGGGCACCACGATTCCCGCCAGCTTGCTGTCCAGCGCAAGGTGAGAGGGCTGGTCCGTCATCACCAGCAGGAGGCGTTTGGCTTCAGGCCGCCAGCCGATGTCCTTCTGCCAAGGGGAACGTTGATTTGCACTAATCTCCTTCACAGCAGTCATGCAGAAAAACAAACACGTACAGCTGGCCCCGCGTCAGGAGCGATGGGGGCACTGCACATCCGCCGCCCCCAGAGAAGTGAAAATTATTCCGGAGCGCAGTGGCAGACCCTGAACTCACTCACGGAAAACAGAAACTTCCCACCCGGGATTGCCATCACCAGTCCCCTGGGGCGGGGGGGGGTGGGGGGGCATGGTGTCACATGACCATATCAAAGTCAAGTAGCAGATGACAAACGGCTTCACGTAAGGGAGGTGTGTGCGGCTCCGGAAAAAAACGGACGCCGGAGGGGAGCCTTCCGGAAAAACAGAGGCCGGTGGGGAGCATTCTGGGGAAAACGGGGGCTAAAGGTGAACCGCCTAGTGAAAAGTGGAAGATATTAACCAGAAAACAGAAACCCAATGTGGCGTCATTTTCAGGACCTGCATCTACATTTTTCCATACCCACCTCACCTGCCTCTGGCCCGATTCTCCCCACAAGCACCACACGGTTGTCACACAATGGACCTTCTCCAACTCCCCCATGTCACTGGTATCAGTTACGGAACCTCTGCTGACCCCTAACTCCGAGTCTCCCCGTCATCCCAGCACTCCACTTAAACACTCTTCTCAGTCTCAGAATGTCATAACCTTTTTTCCCCAGACTCACTCGTGATCCTGTTCTGGTCAAACAAAGGTCAACGTATACTATGCCCATTCTCAGTAGAATTTACTAAACATGGTGTGCCTGGATTTCATTCCTCCTTATTTTGTGTTATTTCCCCTTTTCTCCTGGCTGTTCAGTGACACGGCTCAGGATACTCCTTTCCTAGTCTCTTTGATCACCCCTGAGTTGAAACATGAATGAATAAAGTAAACGTGTCCCAGAGAACGGACCGGAATTAAACACGGTGCCATTAAACTCACAGGACCTTTCAGTCTGATTTTTCATGCATGATTTACGACCAGAAATGCGGTTCCTAGATCAATCCCAAAACCATTTCATTTCTCACGTTGGCCTTTAAGAGATGTTAAACTCTTAAAATTCGAAATCCCACATTCTTCTGTGAAAATATGCATCGATTTTTAATTATGTAGCCAGAAGGTTGAGGTGCAGTACAGCGAAATGGCACTTTGCTTACATTTACAGGACAAAAACGGGACATTTTATCCTAATCTCCCTTCGACTCCCACATTCTCACCTCTACCCAGTTTCCTCAAGGACACAGGACAGCCCACTGCTTTTTACAGATAAGAAAACACATATCAGTATGGTGTTGGATACAAGAATCACCTATTGCAAGTGGGAGGAATTCAGCTTCATTCATAGAAATCCGTTACCTAACAAGATCTGTTTTTCTGCTTTTGGTTCACAGTTCTACCGGGGGGGGGGGGGTTATGCACCCGAGATTACCCCCACTTGCCCACCATCTTCTGTGGGACTGTCTCAGTTCCTGTGTTATTTTGCTGTGGGTGTTTACACGGCGGTTTGTTTCTGTTTAAATAAAACAGCGGGGGGGGGGGCGATGGAGCAAAACGCTGCCGAGCTGCCGGATGGTTTCAGCATCACGCTACAAAATTACACCTTCGTCTGCAAGCGCACATCACACCTCCGTCAGGTTCAGCCCCCATTTGCCTGGGCGGTGTCCGTGCCAGGTGGATCCACAGAACGAGTAATTTGTCATGGGATGTTTGACTTCTTCCATAGCATTTGTGAAGCAGAACATAAGTAATGTGGTCAGTATTAGAGATCTGAGATATATTCACTTACTGGGAGATCACAGAGATTTAGTGATAGAGGCTTGGGGGCTTAGAAAGATATCAGTCTTAGGAGATCAGAAATGAAAAGGGATATCAGTTATAGGACATGCAATTAAAGTTTGTATCCTCAAGGCGATGGGTGTGTGAAGTACATAATCTTCAGGGAAATGCGTGATCCTTGGGGAAGTGCGTGATCCTTGGGGAAGTGCGTGATCCTTGGGGAAGTGCGTGATCCTTGGGGAAGTGTGTGATCCTTGGGGAAGTGCGTGATCTTTAAGGAAGTGCATGGTCCTTGTGGAAGTGCGTGATCCTAGGGGAGTGTGTGATCTTTAAGGAAATGTCTATTTTTGGGGAAGTGCATGATCTTTAAAGGAGTGTGTGATCCTAGGGAAGTGCATGATCTTTAGGGAAGTGCGTGATCTTTGGATGTGATAATTCTTGAGAACATGCATGATCTTTGAGGAAGTGCGTGATCCTTGTGGAAGTGCATGATCTTCAGGGAAGTGTGTGACCTTTGGGGAAAGAGCGTGATCTTCAGGGAAGTCGATTAACTTTGGGGAAGTGAATTATCTTCTGGGAAGTGTGTGATCCTTGAATAAGTGAATGATCTTCAGGGAAGTCGATTAACTTTGGGGAAGTGAATGATCTTCAGGGAAGTCGATTAACTTTGGGGAAGTGAATGATCTTCAGGGAAGTGTGTGATCCTTGAATAAGTGAGTGATCTTCAGGGAAGTCGATTAACTTTGGGGAAGTGAATCATTTTCAGGGAAGTGCATTAACTTTGGGGAAGTGAATGATCTTCAGGGAAGTATGTGATCTTTAATGAAGGTCTCCAGCCAGTCACTGCACTACAGAAGCAGCTTGCTTATTTTTCTGATCACTTTTGAGATTTGCCTGTGATGGAAGTTAGCCATGAGTCAGGCAGAAAGGAGATTCCCGTCCTCAGGCCAGGTGTGGAGCTCCTGCTGGTCCGGGAAGGGGGAGCCTTGCACCGTGGGAGGGTGGTGTTCCTGGTCAGCATAACCCACTAATTGTCTGAGGAACGTAAGTGTGTAAGTGTCACCCCGGCCCATGCGTGTGATTTACGCTCTGTGTAATATTTGTTTATAAGACAGAATCTGCTCCTTTTTGCAGTATCCAGAAATCCCACTGATGTCGTCAGGCCTCCCAGTTCTGAATGGCGGATCTTCCGCTCAGAAGGAATTCAGCAGCCTTCAGTGACGGATTCCTTCTCTGCCTCGTTTGAAATGCCCCGTCACACTCGCGCCGCAGTAACGGCATGGGAAGTAGGGTATCATGGCCAGCTCTGGGACATTGTTCCTGGCAAACGGCTGGATGTGAAAGCGCGGCATCCCCCTCCCGACACTCTTCCGCTCCCCCCCCCCCTTCCTGGGGAGTGTCTTTGTTGAGCTAATGAGGCGGACACACCCCGCTGGTGGCTCCTGGCAACAAACATCCGACCCCTGTGGTTCCCTGAGACTCGGCCGTCTAATCCGGG
>JABFEB020000045.1:2870478-2893015 GCA_019775895.2 Stomatorhinus ivindoensis | reverse complement strand
CCAGAAAATCATTTAAAATTATGACTTGGGATGCAACAGAGTTTCGTAAATCTGTCCCAGGAAATGACTTGCTAAATTATCGTGTATCATGGGACAATTAAGCGTTACGTAAAGTGTAATTAGTTAGCTTGAAAGGATGGATTGTAACCCAAAGTATTGAGTAAATGTCCCCCAAAGGGAGTATCGTCAATGCATAATTTATAATTAATCTTATTTTTGTTTACTGAGAAGACCTAACCCATAACACTATAGGATGAAGCAGATGACCGGCAAGAAGAAGGATGGACTAGAATGATACAACAATTAACATGTCACTAGGAAACCTGCAGGCCTGGACAGAGGACAGAACATTCTAGAAAAATTCTGGCAAGAATTGACATTGACATGACATGAGCGATAATCTTCAACTTTACTCCTGAGATGTCAGTGACACTATTAGTGTTAAAACCTGTTTTAATCCATGCTTCTGAAACAAACTATCCTATAAAGAGGTAACGATTCCATGGCTTTATTTAGAAAACAGCATATGGCACACGTACACAGATATAAATAAATGCTTGTCTACTCAAAAAATGTACTTGAACGCCAGCCATTTCAAAACCACATTCTCAAAGCAAACATTCTCTTTATTATTGACGTCAGTGAAAGTAACCTGCTGTTTATTTTCCGATGCCTCCCTAGATCAGCATTCGTTGGGTTAATGAAACCGATTAGGTTATTTATCCCTTTTCAGGTGGCAATCGCAGTCATCTTCCAGAAGCGGGTGGCACCCACCTGGCACACCGCGGCCTGCAGCATGGCGTCGAAGCCGCCCTCGGGGGTGTCCATGTTTCCTGAGATGCCCTGCTGGCGGATGATGCGTGTGAACTCCGTGGTGTTATCCGTCATGGACAGCATGTGCATGAACCCGTGCGTGGGACGGCACTGCATCTTAAAGTCGCTGCGTAGGGAAGGGTGCAGCGATCCAGATTAGCGGGGGTCAATCTCCGTCCCCGACATTCACTTCAAATAAAAGCTTAGATATGTCAGCTCTGGGGCAAAAATATTATTATCCATCTCCACAAATGCTATATGGTTAAGGCTCCTGGTCAGAAGCGCGCCAGTTCAAATCCCAGGGTATGCAGACTGGGGCTGCTATTGGGCCTCTGATCAAAGCCCCTAATCCCCAATTCCAGGGGAACTACATTCTGGCCCAGTGCTGTGACCCCCACCCGCAAACAACTCTGGAAAACATTAAGAGACCACAGCAAAATTTTCTGTTTCACTTATTTCTCAATTTATGGAAATGTGCCTGTGTAAAATATACATTTTTTTGCAAACTGCAGCCTGGCTATTCCCTGCTTCTCATTGATGAAGGGCTTCTTCCCTGCTTTATGGGACTTCAGTCCTGCTTCTAGGACCCTGATATGAACCGTCCTAGCAGTGCACTTCACACTTAATGTTTCCCATTGCTTTTGAAGGTCGCTGCCGGATAAGTAGACAGTCATCTCTGGCATTAGAATCCTGCTTCTGCCCTCTTCCTGGCTGGCCTCTGGCTATTACCAGTGACTTGCTTCACCTTCTTCTTCTAAACTGCTGTCTTTGAATCTTTGAGCCTGGAAGCCTTTGAGCCTGTGTCTTGTGGAGATCAAGATGGGATAGAAGACTAGAGGAACTCTCCAGAAGGGACGGTAAATATCACTATTCTACTCTCCATTCTGCGTATTTGCTTATCTAGTACAGGGTCACCGTGAGCCCAAAGCCTGTCCTATGTGGCACAGCAGGAACCGCCTGGGTAAATTACACACACAGCGGGCAATTCGCATAAACCAGATAGCTGGGAACATACCTTCTGGCTGCAAGGGAAAATGCAAGCTTAGATCAGAGTGTAAGACCCGGGACGAAAGCGCCCCACTTCGGAGCCGTTAGACCACATTTTAACCCACTGAGCCACCTGCTCTTCTACACTCCAGATAGTAAATAGAAAGTGTTCAAAACAAATAGTGAGTAAAGGGTTATTATGGGCAGCATAGTGCTGCTCCATAGGGGGAGCTCTGCTTGTGTCATCACCCCCCAGGTCCAAAAACACGTGAAGGTTAATTAGAGTTGCCAAATCGCCCATAATTGTGACACATACAGCGCATGTGTGAGCGTGTCCTGCCATGGGTTGGCGCCCCATCCTGGGTTGTTCCTTGTCCTGCGCCCATAGGCTCTGGACCCCCTGTGACCCCGAGAGGTTTCAGTAGATGGATGGATGTTTGCTATTTATTAGCGAACCTATTAACAGGTGGGTCTGGCACTCAGAAAGTCACTTATCAGATGCACGGCTGTATGTGAGGGACCTACACGCAGGGGTTGCTGACTTTAGAGGGGTGGACGTTGATGTAGGGCGAGACAGGCTTGTCCACGAAGGAGCCGAAGCCCACCCTGAAGTCGCTGGAATAGTCCCTCATCCTGTGGGAGAGCGCGGCGCCCACTGTCTTCAGCCTGTCCAGGTTGTCCTGCATGGACGCCGAGACGTCCACCAGGTAGTACATATCCACAGGATACAGCTGCAGCTGCTTCACCTCCACCGTCACGCTGACCTCGGCACCTGCGGGGACACGCAGGACCCCGGCTCCCATCATGGACCCCGAGGGACAGTGACGTCACCAGCACACACTCAGGTGCTCCTGACTAAAATCGTCACAATTCTTTCTACAGACTAATGTTAAAAATGCAGCCTGACTAAAAATGGGGTGCTATAACTACGGATAATGTTTGACATTTTTGTATAGTTTGTCTGTCAGTTGTCGGTAACCAAGTTAAAGTCCAGAGGTGACTGTAGACCGTATCTAAGGGGCCGTCTTCTCCCGTATTCTCACCCCCCCCCGCATTCAGCTAAAACCAGGCAAATTTAATCATGGTGGACACCAGTACTGGTCCTACCCCATGTGGCACCCTAGGTGACCTAGGTGCCCCCTGTCTGAAGCAATGTGAAATTGGCTGGCAAATCATGCCTCTTCAGAAGTTGGGGCCCTAGGCAGCCGCCTATGTCACCCTATTGGATTGACCGGCCCAGTTAGACCCCTTTAGGGTCAAATCCTAGAATCCCCCCCTTTCATAGTCTATGCTTGTCTTCTGCTGTCCGATGGATGTTTTCAGCCCTAAGAGATTCCTGTATGCGCCTTAACAGCACGGAGGTGGTAAGCAAGCAAGGGACAACACCAGCCCCCCCCCAGAAGAAGACGGGGAGGTGTACCTGGCGGCAGCTGGACAGTGACATCTCGCGGTGCCACCTGGTGGCCGGGAGGCGTGGGGTTCACCTCGAGCGTGACGGCGGCCTGCTCCACAAACTGCACAGCGCAGCCTTTCTTCTGCAGGTTGGGAAGCGTGTTGCATCGCTGTGTCCTGGACGCGCCGTCTAAAAAACCCTGAGACACACACCCGTTTGAGTCTTGAGCCAGACGCTGCTTTTTAAAGAATGTGAAATTAGTTCAGTCCTAAACTGAAAACAACTAAAAAAAAAAACCTAAAGACTGGCCCAGAGATTTTCTGAGAGGGGAACAGACAACCACTTAACAACCACAACTTTAAAAATAGGGCGCTTCAAATATTACAATCATATGTGTGTGCATTTGGAATTAATTGCCATATTCCAGGGCGGACCTGTATATGTCACAATCTGGGAAAGTACCTCGTTATGCTATTCTGTGTTTTCGTTCCGATGATTTCTCTGCATGCTATTCTTGACATACAATGTAGTTGAGCGGTAACCTGTCATTAGCAAAGAGCCCTCTGAAACCGCTTGAGCAAACGGTGTTTTCGCCTCGTTGTCTTCCCCACAGCCGCTAATTTAATACCCTTTCCAGAAAGCCCCCTAATTAGACGCGAAGTCCTGCACTTCAGCGTAATTCACTTTTTTTTTACAAGCCTTTCAGAATGTGTCCGCGTGCAAGTCCGATTAAAGCAACAGAAGGCAAATAGGACATAAAAGTAAATTAGGCCCTACATAAAAGATACAGGCAAAACTAAAGGACATAAATTTCCCCATAGTGGAAACGGACTTTCATTACCGCGAGCCCAGTAATCATAATAATGATCCACGTGATAACAGCGCCGCAGAATCGTACCTCCTGGAAGCACCAAGCGCACTGAGGTCCACGGCTCAGGCACTCATTACAGGATAATACCCCAGGCAAAGAACAAATGTTTTCATCTGGGAAACAGAGCAGGACATGTTATTAATCAGGGCAGCAGGGAGTCTTTCCGCGAGCGGAGGATGACGAAAGGTCAACAAAAGGGGGAATCCTTGGAAATAACACTGGAATAATGTACCGGCGCGCGGTTTATACACGGACAGCATTCGCCGGTAAATATCGCCGGGGATCTGTAGCCTAATAACATCGTTACACAAAACTGCAGAATAACAAAACCCAAAGCACCGGCGATGCACTGTAATAAGGACGGATACGTTATTTATTTATAAAGTAATCCATTTTTAAAAATTTTTGACCCTATTTGACGATGCAAATTGCACATCACTCGTGTGTCGTTTTTTAACCCAAAAATGACACGAAGGATGGTTTACAATAAGGGTCACATCAGTGTGCATGGTATAATCAAACTGCGAGTAAACGTTCACAGCTGCCCAGCATCGCGCAGCCGAAAAATAAAACGTTGCGCTGTTAGATATGTTACAGAAACCGACTGAGAGGGTAAAAACATCGCAGGCTGAAATGACACGATGTAACTCACCCGAATGAGAGGTTTCTATCACGACACAGGCTAGCACAGCGAGCAGCAGTCCATGCAGAATGAGGTTACAGTATCTGCGCAGCCAGGAAGTCATAGCAGCATCAGGGACAGGAGACGCGGCTCAGCCCGAGAAACTCATGCCAGGGAGTTTCGGATGTCACTGCGGGATCTGCGCGGCGAAGAGGGCGACCTGGCCGGCCACTCTCCCACAAAAGGCAGGCGCCACCGCACGGCACCGCATCGTGACCCGTTTCTGCATTTACCTAAAAGGAGAAAAGAAAGAAAGAAAGAAGGAAAAAACCTAATCCCGTCCCGCTTTCACATTCCCCCAAATCAGATTATCACGGGAATCCGACGAGGTCCGCGTGTTTTCTTTTTTTTTTCTTTTGTCCGAACATAACAGTTCGCCGTAGAAAAGTGGAACTAGAAGCGCCAGCGTCTCTCTCCCTCCGCTCCCCGCATTCACGCCAAGCCTGCAGGTGTAGTCCGTCATTGTGCGCAGATCGCAGCACGGTTACATCTACAGACAGACAGGCCCCAACCCGCATTGAACAAACGTGCATGTACACATTATGTACCTGGTGTTAGTGATTATTTCTGAGACCGGCTTTTGAATTTGAAAGCGGGTTCACGCCCGCTTTTATCCCGCACTACTGAATGAGTCAGCGCCATGGCAACGATGCTGCCCACAGGACTTGGCTGAGTAGGCGGGAAAAAAATTCAGATTATATTAGTTTGCTACTATCTGGTAATCAGAGCTCATTTTATTCTTGACTCCGTAATTTGGTGACACCCCCTCTCCCGTATGTCTACAGCGAACCTGTGGGAGGTAGTTTACACTTAATGTCACAGTCAAAGCGTCAGGATTTACCTCATTCATTGGGAATTCCAGTGCATTGTGGGTATTCTGTGTGGTTCACAATCAGTTTGCAAAGACAGCATATCTCCACACATGGCCGTTCACTGACTTCGTAGCTAAACTAATAAAAGAAAAATTAATTCCCTGATGCGTGTGTTTGTAACCTTTTCAACAGAACCTAATTTACTTCCATTTACTTCTATTACATTTATTAAATGATTTAACGTCTAGGGAGTTCTGATCACTTCCTAATCTATGAGTTTACTCGTTTTCAACTTAGTATTAACACATTTAACTTGGAATAGCGTGTGCGATTTGCATGCCGGTATTCCTAGAGACAGGAATCAGTGTGCCTCAAGCAAACGCACTCCCCTCTAAGATTATGATTCCTCTTTCTGATTGGCCGCTTTAAGCCCCACCCACTTCGAAATGCACATGCACCGTGGCTGAGGTAGTAAGAAGAGGGAAGCATTCTGCAGGGCTCGTACCGTTTACTTTCTCAGACGGGTTTGGGAGGTGAGCAGAGTCTTGGGATATGGGCTGGGGAGGGGGGTTGCTTTGCTTCTCCCAAGCCCTGACACAAAGAAATCTGAATGGGGGCCTGCATTAGTAGTGCTGGGGGTGTGGGGGGGGGCTCAGAATGTGCCTCATATAGTCCCATCGGATGCCTTCCAACAGACCTGTGGGGCATACAATGAGCTAAATGAACATAAGGCATTGCGACCAGGTCAGGGGGCCCTTTGACGGCTCCCAAGAATACAGTCAATCAAAGCCAGGCGATGTGGGAATTCCCTACAAAGCTTAACCCTGGCGGAGAATGGGCTGACATGGAACACAAAGGGAGCATTTCCAAGCCCTGAATCATATAAGCGTACGAGTACAATAGAATCAGAATGTTTCAAAAGTAGAGGATAACAGTTTTGGAATCCCATTGTTTTGCAAAGATCAGTGAACTAAAAGCAACATTTGTTTTAATCTCATTGAAATAAATACACAGCTGTTCATTAGCTGAACGGCTGGAAAACTTGGCAGTGTGTTTATGGTCATGTATGCTAGATGCATAAATTCAGGAGACAGAACTGGAATTTCATGTTGTTTTTGAACACTCTGCTTATTTAGAAGCGGGGTTACAAGTTTCTGTGCAACATATGAAATGCATACACATATTGACACTTGCAGTTTGGGATGAGTAATTACCAATTAATTTCAATTATGTGTTATCTAAAAGCCAACTTATTGATTCCTGGATTCCAGATTTAGAGATATTTACCACAGCTTGTGGCATGTTGTAAAGTCTGACTTCTGCTAGTCAAAACATTCATTTATCTGCTCTCCAGAAACAGCGATCATACCTCCGGAGAAGCTGAATTAACTCTCCTGTTTGCCTTGCTGCTCTGCTGAGTTTTCATTGCACAAGAATACGGATAATCGGTCTGCTGCACTATATTACACTCCCATCCTGAGCGGGCACTCGTGAGAAGCGAAAATGCCTTTTAGTTTTTGAGTGAAATTCCACTACACTTCCTTTATCACTTAAAAATCTACAAAACACTTAAAGTGGCATCATGTCCTGTTAGTGTAGCATTACTCACAAGTCGTAGTACTTTTTTTGCATCTTTTAATTTTTTTTTAGCAATTTTGTTTTTCAGCCATGAAGACATGAGTTACTGTGAAATGCTTAGTACCATAGCACAGGAAAATACTGCACTCAGTGCAAAAAAGTATGGGGCTTAATTTTTGTGATATATGTTAATATGCTTAGTATATGGTCATAGTCTGAGACAGCTGGCAGGGTTTTAGCTGCTTTGTGTATTTTACAGACATTCCTGTACTGTGCACTTTCTTGTGTGTAATGACCTTTGCTCCCTAAGACTGATGTTCACTCAGAATCCATTCAGGCGTCCGCTGCTCTGCAACGGGCTCTGCGGCCGTACAGTGAGCCAGAAGAAAAGGGGGGTACAAGGTATAGGTGTAAGATTTTATATTATTGAATGATTCACTGCACTATAGAACATCACTCAACAAATAGACTAAATAATAATATTAGGAAGATACGCGCAAGTTCCGCTCCAAATTAAAATGCCGTTCTTCAGCCTTCTTATGAAATATGATATCACAGAACTAGATTTTCCATTAGATGTAAATAAATGTCACACATGAGGGGAAATTACTTTTTGCAACTTTTTCATTAATTTTCTTTTTAACTCAGGGCTGGCTTGAAAGGTCAGAGTCCCGCTCTTCCGGAAAAAAGAAAATACTGAGTCAAAAAGAGAAAATTCAAAGAAACAGTCTGAGCTTCATGCTATGTGTAGATCACACAGACTTTTAGTCATTAAATCTTTCCTATAATTCTTCCCCGGGATTGTACCATTACTAGCATGTTAGACACAGGCTAAAATTGGCAAGTTCCCCTTTATAAAAGTCAATTATTAAACTTGTGATATTGTAAACCCCCATCGATGTGAAAATCAACCAAAAATACAATAAAAACACCCCATTGCTCATTGTGTATTCATTTGTATCTAGTTCTAGCTATTGAAGTCTCATTTCCTTCATCTTAACATACAGCTCAGTGCTTTCTGTGTTCAATAATGGCTGGACATCCATAGTATTTTTCCTTTCGCTCATGTGGAGAATCATACATTGCAGTTGAAATTCACAGCGAGACACAAGGGAACTGAGCTTGTGACAAAAAGCGAGGAAGCAGCATCTGGGTTCGACATTTTAACTGGTGTTGACACATGAAATCTCAGCTTCTCACAGAAGCCCTCCCACACCACCTCTTTGACAAGGTGATGTATTTGCCCCACTGTGTGTGTAAACACCTGGAGCTTGTATCACAAAGCAGAATTTCACACTTAGCCAGATACCTTGGTGTATTTAAGGTTTCCCAGTTTGAATGGACTTTATCTTTGTTTACTTATATTTAGCCCAGACCACCTTAAATCCGACCAGTATCCAGTTGAATAAGAAATCTGGCTTTGTGATACAGGCCCCACAGCTCATAGATTCCTTGCAAACATTTTTTTTTAAGTTCCTCTTTAAAGGGACATCCCAGCTGCAAGCGATTATTCCCAGTTCTGCTGACACGAGTCAGTGTGACTAAGCTACAAAATCAGTTATCAAATCGATCAATTCCAGTTCCTCAGACATAAGCATGCGAGACTTAAAAAATTAAATTACCGGATGATTTATTTATTTATTTATTTATTGCAAAATTATGACTACTGCATCTGTAAGAATGAACCAGGGGCTTTTCTGAGTACCTAACAGTACCAAAGCCATGGATTTCTGTGTACAAATCACACAAGTGAGTCTCCATAGTGATAGTTATGAATTCATCTTCAGTCTGATCCAGTGGTAAATACCAAACTTTGCAGACACAAATGAGACTTTCACATCAGTGTTATTCTTTCAGACATCTTGAATTTTTAATCTTACGAAGATAATTAATCGAACTGAGCTAAGTTATCCAATAACAATAGAGCGGTTTCTGAAACTACCCTCAACCACAGGACATGTGCACTGCATCCTGCCACGTGAGATATTTTTCAATCCCCCTGTGACCGTTATCATGAGCCTCCTGGCCACGGCTGATGCCCCCCCCCCCCCCACATTTACTTTGGTATTGACTCCAGTTTGTCTTTATGATATTGTGAAATGCTGCTGTCTTTGCCCACTTTTGGCTCTCAAGTCTTTTTTTTTACCACTTTGTTGTAAAAAGTTAGCATGCCTAATCTACAAAATCTGTTATTAACAGATGTCCACTGACACAAGGAAGCATGACTAACTCAATTAACTGCTCAATACCAGTTCTGCAGGTACAAATATGCATGGCTAATCTAGCCTAGCATCACTCAGTAATCTAAAAACCAGATTAACCTAGTTTAGCTAGCTACAAGAGTAATATGAAGACTATCAACGAGTGTAATTTACACATTAAAATGTAACCTGATTATATATATATATATATATATATATATACACATACACACATATATATGTAGGTGTGTGTTTGTAACATGAGTTTTCATTGCGGGGGTGCAGTGGAGAAAATCTGGGGGTCTGTTTTAAGTTTTCAGCACAGTCTTGTTTGATGTGACTAGGTGTGTAGGTTGGATAAAAAGGTTTCTGTGAAATTGCCCTGTAGTTCTTTTTAATTTGGTTACTGTAGACCCGCTTCAGAAAAGATTGCAAGAGGATAACCACCCCCATTAAGGATTACATGTATCATAGTACGTATGTAGAGAAAAAAAAAATTTTGTTTTTAAAAATGCATATATTACAAATAGGCCGCATTACAGACTCAATTTCAAATGAACACCTGCTGCTTAAAACATAGAAAAAAGGCTGCAGTCGTTTGTATTCATTTGCATTAAGTAATTTCCCTTTATGCCAAAACCATCCTGGTAACGAATATACAGGACAACAACTTCCTGAATTCCTTGCGCAAAACTCTACCACACTGCATCTGCAAAGCGGACTGACGAGGAGATTTGCCTTCTCGAACCAGGGCCGTAATTTCAGGAACTTTTCCAGATGCGACTTCCACTTTAAACAACTCAATCCGCAAGAAAATTGTGAAGCGTAACGGAGGGTGACACATCATAAGCAAAGACGGCCACATGGTTAGGAAACGCATGAATGGACTTCCAGAAATCTGTGGGGATTTAAGTTAAAACAAATAAATGAAGAAGTTAAATGACAGTGCAAATTTACCACGGGGGAGTGTTCACATGGCAAATCCCTGTGGCGGCGTCATTCGTACAGGAGGGCGGTTAGCCGAAATGATAGCCCTGTGCAGCGGTGCTTGTTACGTCACCAACTCTGCGCCCACAAACCAGCCCTTGTTCTTCACCCCTACATCCCTTCAAAGACAAATCTGCAGCGCTGACCGCTTCACATGTTTGGCTCCTTTGGGTGAACCGTCCCCCCCGTGTGAGGCATTTACAGCGAAAACACCCAGAACATCAACAATGATATGATACAGCTTTCAGTTTGAAGATGGTCACTGAGTAATATGACTCCTACTTAGTACAATATTGCTTTTCATTACATTGTTGTTAAACTCTATTACTTGTAATAAAATACCCCATTTATATGTAAGTTATAGCAAGGCTGTTTGGAAGGAATTGAAAGTTTGGTTGTTGTGTAATTAATTATTTAGAAGTAAAATATCCAAATCTTCCCAAAGAACGTCCGCCTTAATCCTGTAATATTCCTAAAGAACTGGGTAAATCTTTAAGCCCTCTGAACGCCTGTTGTTGTAAACTTTTAACCAAAAACTCTCAAATTAAACAAACTGCTTATTTAAAAAAATCCAAGATCAGAATGTAGTTCACAATTTAAGAACTGTTCAAAAAATACATTTGGTAATGTTTCCTTTACTGCAACAGAGACCAGGGACGCGCCTAACTGATCTAATGTACTTAAGAAGCAGGAAAGTTTCAGTTTCTGTTACTAATGAATCCACAAGGACACAGAGAAAGGTTATTCATACAGGTGCACCCCCGGACCGCAAAAGCTTATCTGATTCACGTGGCAGGGGGCGGGGCGGTGTTTCTGTAAGACAAAGATTTAGTGTGTTGGCTCACTGCCCATCCAAGCCACAGCTGTCTGTGGGCGTGTGGATCCAGGAGGTTCTCTTCGGCTTCCCTATTTTTTTCCGCAAGACAAATTCCAGAAAAGGTTGTATCAACCGAAACGACTTGTATTTTATTTTATTGTATTTTAATTTTTTGCAGAACGACCCGTTATTCTCTTGTGTGGGCAGCGAGCCTTGATGCAAGTCTCTGATAAGTCGATGTTGTATAAATCACCTTCAAAGAACAGCGTCATGCAGTCCAGCTGTGGAGTTTTAGGGAATTTCCTCGAACAGGGAGCAGGGCTACATAAAATCAAAAGCTACCAAGGACGCCACGAGACTCTCTTGAAAGTCCACAGCCGAAACGCAAAAAAAGTTTAGCCCACTGATGCTGGTAACTGTTGTCCCAGCGCAGCTGTTACATAACACCACAAACAATGGGAGCACTTTATTGGTGGCCTGGTTTCCGTGACAAGTTTCATGCCAAAGTCCAGTGTTTGCGAAGGTGAAAGAAAGTGTTGATGCGACATCCGACGCCAATGGATGGTGACGGAACCACGGTTGTGTGGAAGCATTATTGTTACCGCAACACTGACGGTGGTGCCAAGTGTCATTCATTTGAAATAGGCTATAACATACACACATGGTGAATGAGAGAAAATCCGTACATTGACGCTGCTGCTTTAAACCGTGCCTTTTTTCATGGACCTTAAGTTTCACTTTCACAATTAAAGCTCATCGTAAATGATTAACGAGTAATGAATGTCATTCAAGCCACTACATGTCCTAAAATTGGGTTTAATTAATAACCATGCTTAATTAACCAGGGCATAAAATTCACATGCACAAGTATCCTTTCGGGTACGACGGAAATCTTTTTTTTTTAATCGTTTTTAAAAGATTATTTTAAACAAACGTCATACATTAAAAATCATAGTTTTACAATATTAAATAGGCCTCCTTACAAACTCATTCAGGTGAACGCATAAATGTAGCACGGCATCATGGGTAATGTAGTCCTGTGCGCTGTGTTGTATTATCGTTCATAACGCAGATTTTCTAACGATAGAACGATAGAGCTAGTTTTACAACGCAAGGAAAGCTGGAGTTAGAGCATTCTTCTCTAAGGTGTATAATATAAGAAACCTCTTTAATTTAGTAATTAAAAGTACATTAGCAGGTATATTATACGTCAGCCATAAGTGCTTAATTGAATGCGCTTATTTATCGCCTAGTTCATAGACTTTATGTAGAATCCATATAGAATTTATCGATTACATTTTTTTGAAATCCAGTCTGGGATGGTGAGTTTGATTCCTCTTTGAGATTTTAATGTAAGAATTTGTTTGTTAACTTAAGATGTGTGTTTCATCATAATTTGCCAACATGTTATATTGCCTGAGCTGATGTATCGCACTGGATAATGCTGTATGTATGTGTAAAAATGAATTCTCTGTATAACTAAATAGTATAAATGTATTATGAAATTTATGAACAGTACACTAACTTGATAAATTATAAAATGGCTTATCAATTAAATATGATGGAGTTTACGACAAAGACAAGGCGTAAAACTATTTTCCTTATTTGAGTTCATTGATTTTTTTTCCACACTTGCAAAATGTCAAAAATAGATTATATGTATTCTGAAATTTTATTTCACTAACAATTTTTCCACATTAATGCGAACGTTGTCTTGTCTTCTCGAGTCACCCACTCATTCCTACGAAGCCACGTGGAGAAGTAATTTGGGTTAAACATAAGAGCAGTTTTACCAACTGTCTTTCGCGTAATGAATATATTTAGCGTCATGATGTAATGTGAAAAAAACAAAGTGGAATGTTTACCTGTAACTAATACATATTACTAATAATGTGATATATTATAAGCGTTTTCACCCCCAGCGTGATCGCCCTCTTTCTTTGTGACCCCGGAGTTTTAATTACCACAGCTGTCCTTATACAAATCAATATTTTTTAGCACTGCTTACGTATGTATAACCAATTTTGGCTAGTTGTTAGATTATTTACAGTATTTCGCGATTGTATAATTCCATCTGTCATGTATGTTACAAATGGTTTGAATTTAATCAGAGCCTGCGGGGGCGCTTATGTCGATCTTAGCCCTGCTTGTAGGTACATTGGAAATAACGGGATAGAAACCGTAATATCTTTTTTTTTATCAAACCTGGATCATGTCACTGCATTTACTGTAACAGTCTATGCTGCTTCATAATTGATCAGGCCACTGCTTTATGAATCATGAGCCTCACTCTACTAACCTTGGCATTTCTGAAATCATTTGACCACGTATATAATGCTACAGTGCTAAATTCACACCTACACCATTGTCAACAATTTATTGGTTACTTGCTTCATAGTGAGTAGTTACAGGAGGTAACTAAAATGTTACAATCTGCTGAAGTTTTTTTTGTGTGTTATCCACAAATAAATCAAACTTGAGGTGTAATGTCACTTATAATGTACACATCCATCCCAGTAATACTCTCCAAAGAACTACTCTGTAACTGCTTTCTTGCAGCTGGTTGTGGCATCTAGATTATAATTCCTCAACAGTCTAAATCTAATCTCATTATTTAGGAGATTAGTCGGAACAAAACCAGTCTGAGAACCATAACACAAGTCGTCTTATATGCTTTGTTTTCTAAAGTTCAGATTTTTCTGTAAACAACAAGGTCAGGCTGTTACTTTTTGGTATTTAGGGTTAGCATTTGCAATACATGCTGATCTTTCCTGATGATTAAACACGTAACACCAGTAAGTGATCAGTGAAGGTGTTACATCAGTATGGTTCACAACCTCCTTATTTTGTAAATAAAATGTATATATGGAAAAAGAGAGAGAGGGGAGAGTTTTGGTTCTAGTCAGGCCTGGTCTTTGGGGTAATACTTCATATTCAGCAGATATATTTTATATTATTCTACCTGTAACATATTACAAAAGACATTACTTTACTTTTTTCTTAGAGAAACTTTCTGTTCTTGAATGTGGCCAGAGGAAAATGTATAAATTGGCATGTAGTGAAAATACCCTGGTCATTCCACAATTAATCAATGTAATCTCATGGGATGTTCCTCTTACTATTTTAAAATATTATTAATCATTGGAGTTATACCATGACAAACCTCTGCAATGACACACACACACATACACACACACACACACACACACACACACGATTATTAATCATTGGAGTTATACCATGACAAACCTCTGCAACGACACACACACACATACACACACACCTACACACACACACACACACATGATTATTAATCATTGGAGTTATACCATGACAAACCTCTGCACCGACACACACACACACACACACACACAATCAATGTAGAGTCACCATTTCACCTATTTTGTATCGTGGGAGGAAAATCTATATAAACATTTGATAAATTGGTAAAATCTAAAAATATCAATAATGAAAGGTATCAATACCCCTGGCCAACCCTGACCAATATAAGCAGCTGATCAATAGACTGATGGGTGAATGGATTATCAATGTAAAGGTCAGACTAACTCTTCTACATTTCTACAATCCAAACCCACTGACGAGTGCAAGTCCAAACAGAACAAAACCGCAAAGTGTAAACAAAGACATGATACAATTATGTATTTAAAAAACAAGTGACAAATTTTAAAACTTAAAAGCTGAGAATAAAAATTAATGTCTAAAAACATCCAGGGAACAAAAAAACAATTCCAAAAATAAAATGACATTAACAAGGACAGCAAACAAAATCTATTAAAGTAAACGATTTAACCGAAAATCAGGAGTGTTAGCTAAAATCACGGCATGTACGGGAACACGTTATTGCATGTACACATTTACTCACCTTGAAATGTCTTAATGTTAAAGTATTGTGATTAAATGTCGCTGCTAAACATGAAACGCATCGTTTGAAATGTGCCTCGTCTGCTTTTATTTGCATGCCTGCTACTTATTTAACACGCATCTGTACTCAGCAGTAATGGTAGCCCAGTCCACGGGGACAAAAGCACCGTGACAAATGGCTTGTTTGTTTGGAGGAGGTAGACCTTGTTACTGGGCTGCTCTGAGTGGAAAGAGCCCTTAAATATGGCACTTCCTCAGTTCTGTGGGAGGACAGCAGTACACCGATCTGATGAGGTTTCTCTTTGCAGACGACCATTGTTCCGTGATGATTCAGTCTGCATGGGGTCCCTTTGCAGTACTGTACCCTGCTCTCAGATATGACTTAAAATGCCCTTTACATTTTTTCATTTGACTCACCTGTAGGTTTTTCCGTGGGTGTGATTTCCACAAGCCAGGCTTATTTACTACATATTTCTGCCTCAATTCTTAGTAGTAGGGCACTGATACTGACGCTGATGCAGCCAAATCTGGAATGCCTGACGTTATCATTTGTGTGATCTATGCGTGCAGTGCTTTGCTATTTCAGTTCTCTGGACCAGTACAGTTGGGTCACTGTTGGCAAAGGCTGCTTGGTTATATTCCCCCCTCCCACATTTTCTGTTGTGGAACATTATTGACTAAAGATGAAAGTAGGTTACAGAGCTCCACAGACACACAGTGGCCTATTCAGCAAGACGTCTTAGCTCTTTATGTGAGGAAATGTATCAAATTCTTCCTGTATAATAGCACGTTTTGTAAATATTAATGCACCATATTCTGTGGGTCATGCCATCCCATCCCTGCCTTGAGTTCTCAGGCTATCGCCCCAGTCTGAACTAAGTGGTTTAGTAGATGAATCACAAGGCTGGAGAAAAAAAGCTGGATTTCAGTCAATGCAGACATTGCTAATTTCAACCCAGTTTGCCTGTCAGATCATGGCTGCTCTTTACTTCAGCTACGTCTGATTGGCTCCTCACAGCTGTGCTTGATGCTTGACGCTTGTTTCTAGGTCTGACGGGGATGGCGACCGGAAGTCTTGCCCGGAGCAGATCTGAGGGATCTCTGATTGACGTCGAGGAGGGCAGGTCTCGGAGAAGGAGCAACGTCAGCACTGGTGATTATTCATTTGGCTCTTTCGATATATCCATTTATGTATTATTTAGCAGATGCTTTTGTCCAAAGGAACATACAAGTGAAGATCAGGTAGTCCATGGAGCAGCTGAGGTTCAGATTCTTGCAAAGGTGACACACTCTGCCCAACACTAACACAAGAGTCCCAAACAGAACAGTGACACAACTGCCCGTAAATAGGATTCAACTGGGATTTGATCCCAGGACCCCTCACACAAAACAAGAATTATACCAACAACATAGACCAACAAGCCCTATCACATCAGCCAGTCTTCCTCCATGGTATACAAGGCAGGGAATTCCCCAGACAGGATTCCAATCCATCACAGGGCACACCCACCCAATCAAACACGGCGGGTAACTTAGAGACGTCGATCCACCAAACTACGTGTTTGTTAATTGAACAGAAACCCACGGAAACGAGGAGAGAATCTGCAAACTTCACATGGGTTAGGATCTGAAGCCAGACCTTTTTATTATATTTAGTGAGAAATCCCATTTGACCTATATGCAACTGATTATTTTTTTGATAGAAAAATATGTAGATTTAGCTAACCAAGTTAACTTGCCAGCCTATATGTTGGGTGCCCGTGTGTCTGTGGTCTTCAATTTAGATAAAATGTCCGCTAACTGTTCTTTCCATCTCTTTGATGATTAAAAATGATACTTCCTCTGCTCACCCACGCAACCACAGACACGTTGGCACTTTCCCTTTACAGAATGCAGAAATCTTACTGTTCCGAATGGGTCAGCAGAATGCATTTTAATGGGACACTGATTTACACCTGTATCACCAACCTATGCAATTTACAGTCCAATTAATTCATTCAATAAAGCAATTAAGATCTGAGGTTTAGAAAAATCCAGGAGATCCTATGGCCTGTTAGGGTCTCTTATGGAAGATTTTATTGTAGAGCTTCCTGCATTCACTGCAGTGTTGGGTAAAATATACATTTTCGTTTCACAGGGATTTATAGTCCGACTCAGGTGGCAAATCAATCTGACTGGCCAACCCTACGCAATGATATCCGGCGGACAAGCTCCCAATCAACAAACCCATTCTGGAGGGAGGTGTCTTGTTTGAATCCATTTTTGAACGATATGAGGCATGCCGGTGTACAGGGAAGCAGTCAGCCAGTCATCTTGCCCACTGTGACAGAAGACTTCTTGGCTGCATCCCGTGATGATGGCGACATCTTTAGCACATCTTCGGATGACACCAATCTCGGCTTTCGTTGGGGTTCCATGTTGGGGATTGCGAAGGGATGCTCACCTGGGTTGTGGAGCAAGTCTTTTGACATACCCGGTACCCTTCCGAGGAAGGGGTACCACCAAGAGAAGGCAACTCGGAATTGTTCCTATCGTCGGTTCCTTAATCCGGATTTTGAATGGTTGAAGAACAACATGGAAGCCTACAAAATGGCCTGGCTGAGTCACAGACAGTTGACAAGGTCATGCTTGGATCTCGGCATGATGAGGCGAAGTCCTGGCTGGGCCCAGACTCAAGCTGCTGACACTCAGATTATCTGCAGGTTCAGCCACGCAGGTGGATCCGTGTATCTGCCTGAATCTGACATCAGCGCCCACATCCCAGAAAGTCATGTCAGCCCTGGCGAGCTTCAGGAGATTGCTCTGAAAGCCATTTTTGATCCACCACCAGGACTTAACGGTGACCTCTCGACCACTGTAACTCCTCTCCTGGAGGTGAGCCTCAGTAACATTGGTGCGAAGGGAGGCATTTCACTGGAGATGAAGGTAGCTGGTGAGGTCAAGTGTGACCCCGTCAGTCAGGTCATGGCTGAGTTTGTGTGTTTGGTCAGCACCCGCAGAGAAGGTCCTTTTCAGAAGATAAGAAGCTTCTACTTGTACAGGAACACCTTACAGGTCAAGCTTATTGAATTGAAGCCGCAAATGTATCTGATTGCAGCTATACAGGCTGCTGCGGTTCAGCCTCCAGCTACATCTGTGTGGGACTTTATTGAGAAGACCCTCACTATTGGCATTTATGGACCCAAGCACATACACCCATCCTTCAAGATCGTCTGTGTGGTTTTCTGCCAGTGCCAGACTCCGCAGAAGCTTCCATTTTACAACATCAAGCAGAGCAATGAAGCCATGCCACCTCTAGTGTTACAGCTCTGGGGGAAGCACCAGTTCAACCCAAAGGGTCTAAAGGATCTGCTGATTGTACCTGCAGTCATGAACTCGAGGTTCGAGGTGGTATCAACAGAGAGGGTCAAGAGGGTGAACCAGACTACTTTGAGTTTGGGCCAAATGGTTCGCTTTCCATTCTCAGTGTCCAAGCCTGGCTCTGGGCAGATGGTGCCCTTCAAGGTGAGCATCTATGTGAAAGATCCGGCTGGCCTCCCATTGGCTGAATTCCATGTGACATCGCCAAAGGCTGCCCCCCAAAAGTTGGGGAAGCACCAGGAGAGCATAAAACCTCCCATTGTCCGGGAGGTAGGCACGCCACAGCTCTGTGCATTCCGGAATGAGTCGGTGACGCCACCACACTATGGCGTGGCCCTCAAGTCGGTCATCCGGCAGCCACGAGTGAAGTACCTGCTGGACTACTTCAAGGGCGACACCATGGCTATCCTCTGTGGTGAGACTGTGAGATCGGTGGGCCAACTGAAGGTGAAGGAGTGGTACATAGGCCTCCTCCGTGGGCAGGTCGGCCTGGTACACTGCAAGAATGTCAAAGTCATCACCAGGGAACAAGTGATCGACTTCTCCGGGGCAGAGGTCACCACCCAAGTGCTCCTGGACAATGTGGCTGCACCCTTCCAGAAGCTGACTTACATGTACTCAGCTGTGCAGTCGCTGGTTATGGAGTGTGCATCCAGCTGGAGGGCCTTAGGCATCGCCCTGGGATACTCAAACCGAACCCTGGAAGATATGGTCCAGGGCCGTGGGGCCAAATCTGAGATGGAAAGGATGACCTGTGTCCTGGAGATGCTGAAGGAGGACTGCCACGAAGAGATGACTGGGAAGAAGTTTCTTCATGAGCTGGCTGTTGTAAGGGCAGAACTGTTATCATGTTCAGATCCTCTTACGCGTACCAAGACGAACGACAAACAAAAGGGAGCAGGAAGCAAACGCACTCTGTGTGTATATCTGCAGGTCTGAAACACCCGTTTGCTTCCCCCAGGGCCTTCTGAAAGTAGGCTGCCACGGCGTGGTGTCCCGTCTCGCCCACGACACGGTGATATTGTCGACAGCGGTGCAGCTGGGAGGGCGATGGAGGGAGCTCGCGGCACGTTTGGCCGGGCTGCCCGGCAGTCAGCTCTCTGTTTACGGGGCTCACCACTGGAGCAAGAGAAGAGAAGGCGGCCGTCAGGTGTGATTCCTCACGGCACGTTCGTGCACCTCAAGACAGCTGACGTGTCGAGCTTAAACAGAGAAGCGATAAGCTTGTACTATATAAAGCCTGTGTACTTGTCTTTACTGGAGGGTACACAGTACAACAGAGTTGGACATAGGAAATGAAAATAGTGACACTACAGACTTATGCTACAGTGCTAACCCATACAATTTTAACACATTTTTCTTGACATGCCAGATTTTCTTTCCTTTCACTTATGTTAAGCCTTAAAGACTAAATTTTGAGACTTGGTATGGAGATTAGTGCCGTTCTTCTTTCAGAAGGACACTTCTTTCACACAGTGTACAGGGACTGAAAGCGGAGTGGTGGTAGATTTTTAATTACTTCCTGCTCTGCTTCAGCATGGGCTGAGGAGGCTGGGGACAGTAACAGATATAGCTTGTGTTGGCAATAAAGACGGGCCTTAAAGTGAGATGGCACTAGGCTGCTGTGCAAGCGGATCGCTGAGACTTTGCTGTGTCAGAGCGCCGTGGCGATGAGTAACGGCCCCTCTGCCAGGCCGCCATAAAATTTGATTTTTCACTTGGTAGAAAAGACGCTGTGGGAGTTGAACAGTATCCACACTTTTTGTGTTAAAATCTAGCAGGCCGTACTAAAAATACAGTATGTAATTTAAGATACTCCAGAAGGTTCTAATTTGTCAGGAGCACATTTTAATCATATTTAATAGTCCATTTTTAGACATTTATTTTACATTTTTATTTTTCATGCCCTTATCCAGGTACTTTTCCCAGACAGCACAGAGCAGGAACATCCTGTACGCGGTGTCTTTTAATTAGTTTTGTTTTATTCGTAAAACTGGGATAAAATTGCTAACAATATAAAGACACAGACGAGTCTCAAAATAGATATGTGGTACAGAGACTTTTTAATATATACATTTAAAATAAGATTCAAAGAATCCACCGCAAATATTTGAGTAGCAAGTCTAGTACTTAAACGATTTCTTAGTGTAGTAGACGTTTGTATTCAATTTACACATGCATTTCTCCCCACACCCGGCAGGCAGATATTTACAGAAGCTATGTGATACCTTTAATGGTGGGATATGCTCTAGGAATTGAACTCTTGACCCGCTGGTTAAAAAGTCCATGCTTTATCCACAATACCACCAAACATCCTGGATCCCGACCTCCTCCTACACATCGGTAGTTTCCCTCGGCAACACAGTGACTGGGCACTGCGTGTAGTTTAGCTGCTGTTGAAAGCTATGGTGCCAAGACCAACAGCCTTGTGGACATTAAGGAACAACAGGAGAGGCCCCCACAGGAAGCGCCGTCCATTTTAATTTGCGGTGTGACCAGCTGCAAGGATCCTTAAGCGGAAGGGCACTAAGGAGCACATCAGCTCCTCTTGCTGATCCCAGGTCAGCACGTGGCAGAAAGGGACCTTTCAGCAAATCTCTCTCTTGCCTGCAGCTCCAGCAGCCCGAGGGATGGAAGCCAGCGTAATGCGAGCAGAATTTAAATGCGACGCTGCAATTGCATGGCAGTGGGTCGCAAGGCCTGGCTGTAAGGCTTTTGTCTGGCTGCATCAAGTAGTCGACATGTGCTTTTACAAAGTCCCACGTGTTCCCGCTGGTTTTTTTAAACTCTTCTCTTGTCGCGGTTCTGTTGGCTCATTTGTCTTTCGGCTGACGCCAGATCTACTCAGAAAGCTTTTGAAACCGAGTCGGCTCAGGCTGGGTGGTCAACAAATAGTGATATGAGCAATTGGGGTGATTTAGTTTCATTGAATCAAACAAAGGGTTTATTCAAACCTTCCGAAACTGCATGGTAATTGCAGAGACACTCTATTATGGAGGAAGTATAGATGATGTCATTGACTGGGAGTAGTGGGAATCACTCTCAGCAGGCCCTTGATGTTCTTATTTTGTCAACCTTCACGCTTCTGAGGTCGATGACACGTCAGCCGTTGGCCTCCTCCCACCTGCTTGCCTATGCTTCTCCTCTTCCTCGTAACCCAGGCGACGTGGACGCTCGCCTACGACTTCCTGTACCCGTGGGGCCGGTGCCAAGGTGACCGCCAGAGGGAGAAGATCCAGGAGCTGCAGCTGGCCCTGGACAGGATGAGGAGCCCCATCACACGCGAGTGGAGGGAGGTCACTGGCGCCCTCATCTGCATCAGCTGCGCAGACCTACTTCACGCCTCAGCCTTCTCCGAGTCGTCCGTCCTGTAGAGCGAGCGCAGGCTCGGAGCTCCTCCGGGGGAGAACCATCACGCGTCCGATGAGCCTTATCTGCTCCTTCCTGCTAAGCACCTTAGAATAAAAATATTGCGTAGCGTAGCGCTGATTGCAGAGTGTAAGGACGTTCCGTCAGGATGACCCACCCCATGAACTATCCCATATGACATATGCAAACACTGTGTTAGCCTGTATATACAGTTGTACACAGATGTCTAGTGATACTGATCATTAAAATTGAAAGAGACCCTAGCCCTTGCCTCTACTGTTTGTTGCTTTGGATGAAAGTGTTGCATAGATTTAAATAAATTGAAACTATAATTGGTTATGTACTTGCTTGTACAATACATGTTACATAATAATATATATTGCAAATTCACACTCACAATGTTGTCAGTAGGCAAAATGAAAATCATGAATCTTCAAAAGCCCGATATTTCAGGATCATGAAAATCTGCTCTAACTAATTTACAAAATAAGCTGAAACGTACCACAAACAGAATCCTATCTCTACACAGCCAAATGTGTGATGTTTTAAATGGGCTTTTTGCATGAATTGTTGTCAGCAAGGAAAATATATCAGTGTCAACAAGATACAAACTAAAATTTATATATGTGTGTTTCCCAAATGCAGCACTCACTGGAATGCGACGATATGCATGTTTCCCAAATGCAGCTCTCACTGGAATACGACGACATGCATGTTTCCCAAATGCAGCTCTCACTGGAATACGACGACATGCATGTTTCCCAAATGCAGTTCTCATTGGAATA
>JABFEB020000045.1:2797845-2816327 GCA_019775895.2 Stomatorhinus ivindoensis | reverse complement strand
CCAACCCCACCCCACCCCCCTTGCGTGTCACAGAAAGTTACCTTGGGTATTTTATCCAAGGTGTCATGTTACCCATCCTCTGTGATTGCTGAATAAAAATACACGGACTCGGTGTTTATTCTGCCTAGGAAAAATATCGGGGGGTCTGACCATGAGGACTGTTTACCTTTCATAGGAATCAAAGCACAGCCACGATATCCTGTAATACGCAGCCTGCCACTCACACAATCTCACATTACAGGAAGCTATTTACTCGGCCAGCGAGGTGAACCTGGGGATTTTTGGCTGGGAGTCGTTCCTTTTCAGCTTCCTCTATTGCCCCGGCCTGCCTTGCCCCGGCCTGCCTTGCCCCGGCCTGCCTTGCCGCGGTAGTTAGCGCACTCGGCTCTCTGTTATCACAGACACCACGTATTTCACCCAATTTCCAACTGCCTGATTTGCGGGCGAGCTCGTCTCAGCCCTGCTACTCAGAGCTGGACCCACGGAACACAGGCCTGGACTGGAGCACCTCAGATGCCGAGCTCTTCGGATCCAGAAGCGGTTGTTCAACCACTCGTCCTCGCTAACAGATAACAGATTACCCTCTGGCCCAAACCACTGCTACGCACTTGTAACGGGACCATACCATCTATTCCGGAAACATAAACAATGTTAAACAAACATTTAAAAGTACATTAAGGATATTGTGTCAGTATGGAATGAGGGTCAGGGATGGAATATATCAGCCGATGAGGCCTGGATTATTGGCAAACTCTTCAGATGGGGGGGCGGGGGGGGGTGTAGAGTGCAGTCCTCCTAAGGGTTTGGTTTTCCCACGGCTGGTAATAACAGACTTCAATATCACAAGGATACAATGAAAGATTCATACTCCACTGGCAGAGAGGTGACCCTCTCATTCCGCCTCGTCCGAATCCATCTGACCCTTTGGAACACACCCACGGCAGGCTTTCAGTCCCCCCACCTTCCCCCCGGCCTATTGCCATGTGAACCACTGGCAGCTTCAATCGGCAGGATTCGCTTCGCACCGCCGGGCCACGTCACCTGCACGTGTTTCCACTGGCCTCAGAGAACCGGCCGGCATCGTCGCGGCTAATTGGCGTTTCACAGCGACACGGAGGCGTCCGCTGATGCCTCCTCATTAGGTTCAGCTGGAGTTTCAAGGAAATGTGAGTCCGATGTCTTATTCACTCCATCTTAATGAAGGAATCAGAGAAAAAGTATCTGAAACGATCCCAGTTGAGGAGGTCACAAATAAACCTGTGAGTCAGGGCATCTCACAGCCGTCTGGGTGGACAGCTCCCGCCACTCCATAGTTACCGCCTATTTCTAAAAAAATATGAATGACCAGAGCTCTGAGAAAATGTCTGTGATGATAACGACTGAGGTCAAGGTTAAGCTCTTATTTAAACTGGTGTATATACCCCCTCCTGCTGGTGTATATACCCCCTCCTGCTGGTGTATATACCCCCTCCTGCTGGTGTATATACCTGCATGTTCAGGAGGCTCAGACGGGCGACTGCCAACATCAGCTCAACAGCACAACTCACTGCCTTGCAGTGCTTGCAGTGCTTCTCATCTGGATGGTCACTGGATGCCGGACTGCCTTGGATCTGTGTGCCTGGAATCTGTTGGATGTTTTCCTTCTATGTAACCTCCTGAGCCCCCACCCATTCATTCATGTCCATTGTGGTGGACATTTTATTTTTGTATCTATCCTTTCACTGATGTTAGGAAACGTACTTATTCCTGTTGTACACTAAAGAGGACATGCTGTGAAAAAGAAAAAAAAAATTTATTTGAAAAAAATCTAAATTGCAAGATGTCTTATTTCCTCAAAAGACAAATAACTTAAATTGAAGGACAGTTTTTTCCTCGGGTCTCAGGAGGATAAATTATACATGTGTTCCCTGCGGTTTTACATGTTCTATCTGTGTTTCAACTTATTTCCTGCTGACATTCAAGTGATTCGGCGGTGTCTCTAACTTGTTTATTGAGTAAATGTGCAGCCTGCAAGGTGTTCTGGACTGTGAGCTGTGCTTCCTGTGCTTGGCGCCAAGTTTACTGTGACTGTGTATTTATAGATAGATAGATATATAGATAGATAGACTTTGATTTATAGATAGATAATCAGGGTTAGCCGTTATGTCAAACGACAACTATTTCAGATGCCCTAAATCTAATCTAATTTCTTGCTTTTCGACATGGTTCTCTTTATGTAGCCGCTTCTGTGTTAATCATCTCTTCTAGTTTTTTTTTTTTTTTAAATAAAGCAGGCGGTGCTCGAACTTTTCTGCATGAACACAAACCGCTACTCGACAGGGCGCACGATGTGACTTACATTTCCGGAAGATTCTAGAATTTTATCAATGAGAAGCACTGAACTGAAACACGTTTAAAAAACCAGTCTTCATCTAGTCTTTAATTACATAAAGTGCAGAGTAAGTTTTAATTTGATTCGTAATATTTTCCAAAATACGTCCTTTTCCCTGGACCTTTCAACTAAGTGGAAAGATTTTTTTTTCTTATCCTGGAAGCTAAAAGATGTTTGTTCTAATTTGCAAAATAAAAGGGGGCGCAAATATCGTGACTGTTGGGGAATGTTATATTTGGTCTCTTACACTGGTTCGTTTAAGTGATAGAAGTCTCATTATTTAGTTCCCATTGCACCGGGATACCGAGTAAACAGCTGTGGGTGACCCTCTGTCAAGCTGATCTCCCCTTCTGAAGACCATTAAACACACTCATACACTCGTGAGATCAAATGGCAGAACCAGCACAACGAAGCTCACCAGCCTTTTCCACGATTTCGGTCTCGGGGAATTGATTTTAACGATATTTCAAAGACATGAAAGCAGGTGCAATTGAAATCGAATTAAGAGATATTAAAACAGCAGGACATGGGCCATGGATCTGTGCCAAAGAGGAACTGAATTCATCGCTTTGACAGGATTTTGGAATTGAGGAGAAATGTCATTTGGCATGCACCTGAACCGCTGACCGTCATCTTTAATCGCCTTTAAAAGTCGTGGATGGTTATCCCCCTTTCAGTCATCCTAAAGTAACTTTTCACAAGTGCTTACAGTGGATGATCATTTCTGCATGCTCCTAAACTAAAGATTGCACAAGAATCACTCGTCCTCTAAAGGGACTCATTAAATCATTATCTTTTCCCCATGGCTTACTGAAGATATCCCATGATTTCAAAGCACAATGGAAATCCAAGGGCTTCTTTTGGACACGATGCTCACGGACTTCGCTGACGTTGACTTTCTGGAGATACCCCAGAAGCAGATCACGTCCGAGTCCGCGGAGAGCGTGGGCTGCCGGGGCCTGTATTACGGTATGTCCCCCGGGCGCGGAGACGTGATCCTCTCCTCGGAAAGGGCGTCTCTGCGAGTGGGAAAGGCGCCCGTGTGCGGCGCAGTGCCATCGGCGGGCAGGTCAAAGCGAAAGCGGGTGATCAGCACGGTGCAGCGGCGGGCGGCCAACATCAGAGAGCGCCGAAGAATGTTCAGCCTGAACGAAGCTTTTGACGAGCTGCGAAAGAAAGTCCCCACCTTCGCTTATGAGAAAAGATTATCGAGGATCGAAACTCTGCGACTTGCCATTGTATACATTTCATTCATGACAGATCTATTGAGCATGAAATAAATATCCGAGTATTAATTAGTGTATGGATGGATTAAAACAATATTAAATTACCTATTCTCTATATAGCCTTATAAATGTATTGTCATGTCTAATGTGTCACTTTTTTTATAATTATCCACGTGACATTGAAATCCGAATCTCTGTAGAAGTGCCGATTTACTCGACTTAATCCCTTTAGTTTAGCAGGTATGATACAAACTTGTTTAGCTGTAGCAGAGAGTAGAATTAATACAATAAGCCTTTACATTGTAGATTTTTATGGCTTATGCTACGTTAAAGCCGATACTGTGTGAAAGGGTTTTTATTATTAAAGAACAATTAAAACAAAAGTAAGAGGAAAGCGGAATTCACCTTGCATTTTGTTGTCACTTGTCAGCAGACTTTGAAGGAACCAGAAGAGAAGAAAATAAAGGTTATTTAACAGGGGGTTTAAGATTATGTGATTCGGCTTCAAATGTATAACAGTATAACAGTTTATTTAGGAATTCTTCGACATTTCCGTATGGAACTACATTTTTTTTGAAGCAGTGCCAATTTAGAAATTAGAAAATTAATATTATTTTATGCAAATATTATATAAGGCAAAATCAGCACCACGGAGAGCACATGCGCAGTCGGATGCAGACACCTTGCACCTCACGCACCTGCGCCGCAACGATCAAAAAATCCGCGGCCGTCATTTTTTTCACTTAATTCTTTTTTGGATTCACATAATTCGCAAAGACATCGATATTAACCATTAATATAGTTACGCCTCTAAATTACTTCTGGAAAAAAGACGCGTTTCATCAGCACGTTGTAATGACGTGACAGTGTAATAGGTGCGTCTTTACGAAGGTAACTCGATAATATGTAGTATCGTTGCTCATGAAGCTGGCGTGTTGGATGTAGGGGCAGTCGCAGAGGCATGGGTATCCCGGAAGATTTGTCAGGGGGGGCAGAATTCCTAGATATACCCCTGGTTTGATGACACGAACAGCTACTGATTTCTTTGGACCGTAAGTTGACCTGGTTCTCCATTCCCAGCATGCTCTGGGTTTCTGTGCACACACTTTTGTCCGCTTTAGCGCCGCACCGTTACTATAGTGAAGGGTAGCCCCCCCCCCCTCGCCCCCAGTCTTATTTCACTTCCATTGGCCCACTACGGCCAGTTTACCATTTAGAATTAACCCTGTCAAATATAGTCATGTCACTATTTTGTACTGTAGACGTACGGGAACAATCAAAGGCAAATTCCTCGGAAAAGGCAGACGAAGCAAAACTGCCACGAGGCCTCGATGTCACAGAGCGAGGAAACCCAAGCGCGTATTGTTAGTATGTTAATGTGCATTATACAGACACGAGTTCCGCGTGCATGTTTGTGTTTTTACTGTCTGATTCATATCCCTCACATACAAACATCTGTAACAAAACACTGATGAAAGAGTACTTAATATCCTTTTTTCTTGTTCCCACAGCCTCTTGAGCGCTGCTCTCCAGATTGTAAAATAAAGCATATCAAATTTCAATAACAACAAGGTCGAAATAAAGCAGGTTTTATAACACGAACTGCTTTTTAACGAGGTTAATGACTTTTTTCAGTTTGACAATAATACTGAGCTGCCCTCTACGATTTTCCGGGGGGGAAACGTTTTGTAGATAGCCCGATTACAGGCCTACTTGTTCCGTATGCATCATTCCTGTAAAGTAAATAAGATTGACTCTGACACGTGAATAAATGCATTTCAGTTCACAAATACTTTAGCGTAAATATTTAATTGACACATTGATTGATCGACTGACTGATTGACTGATTGATTATTACAAAAACACGGGGGAGCGTCGACATCCGCGCACCGCCTGGAATATAGTCTTTGTGTTCTGGGGTACGTTTTCCAAAAGCATAGCTGCTAAGTTAGCAATGTATAGTGGGAAGCGCGTAACTGAATGAGTCCTACTATGTACTTCTGCTAACGGGAACTTCTGGGAACCCCCCCATGTCAGAGGTGGTGTTCTAAAACATCCAACTGATCAAGACATTCTTGACAGAATAACCACCTTTCAGTTTGAGAAGTTTCAGTTGCATAGCCAACAGTGACAGTCACTCGTTTTCATTCACCAGGATGGCGGACGCCTGTGCATCCTGGCGAGGCACACCCATTTCAGCTAAGATTAATATGATTAATAATACTAAACAAAAATGTGCGTAATGTTTTAATGATATTTCTGATGTATGACGTAAAATTGGAGCACTGAGTTCATAGCTTAGCTATTAAACTTTAGCGTATACCGCCGAATATGCACTAATTCACACAAACCCCAAATCGATTAGTTTAATAGGAAAGTTTGCCCTCTTGTGGTCAAAAAATTTCGTGCTATTTAATCGGGATTAAAAGGTCAGGTGAAAAGCAAATAAAATAAAAATATTTAGACAAGGTAGGCCTACGTGAATTACTTTCATTTGACAGTATTATAATAGCCGAAATTCATATACAATTAAATTGTCTAATTAAAACGTTTAAAACGAGGTATAAAATTGTAAGAGGAACACATTTTCTCTTTTTATATATCTACACTTAGGTTACTTCATGAGTCAGAAGGAAATACGTGGACTGGTATTGGACAGGTAGCGTATTGGTCTGGGTGCAGGTCCTGCCCCACGAATACTGTAAAAGGTTACTTAAATTAGATCAGTTTCAGCTTATTCGATTTTTAAGCTCCTCCGTGCCAGTCGACTTTTTGTTAGAAGGAATTGCATCATAAAGTCTATGCCCTGGTGAGTAATTTGTGGCACCCCCCCCCAAATTATCAGGGGCGGGGGTGGATGGTTTACCAACCAAGCGGCTTTTAACTACATCCGTTTACATTAAAGTGCTTTATATGTTTGCTTTGGGTGCTTTCTTTTTTCCCCCGCCAGGTAATGTTTACGTTACGTTTTGGCCTCGCAGTTGGAGCGACCCGCTGCGAATGCCCATCAGCTTTAAACGCCTCGGCTCGAAATCCGAGTCGAGCCCTGCTTTTAAAAATGCGCCCGGCTCCCTCGGAAACCCACTGTCAGCCACACACTTCAGAGCTATTTAGTACCTGTGAAAATAAATTTAGAAGACTCACTCAGCACCCCTCTTCGTGACGTCTCACTCGCACTGCAACCCACTTAAATTACGTACACCTACCAAGCCCAGACCGATAAAATGTATTAAAAGCCTTGATTGTTATTTAATGGTCTATAAATATGCCCGTGATTTCAGATGCTCTGCATTCGGAATTCTGCTCAAAGGTTTTATAGGTAACGTCTTAAGACTGTCGTCTCCCCCTAAAGACTTCAATTAGGATTTCCTTAACGCTTATGCGAGTCCGTGGGCGCGCTGTGGGTGTTCCCTAATATGATTTTACAGAGGAAGGCGTAGGGAGTCTGACTCAAACGGGAGTTTACCGTGTGTCTGTGATCTGTATTTTTCTTAAACAGCAGACGATGGTCTTCTGAAAGTCACTAAGCTGTCCTATTTTCAGGACCGGGACTAAAACGTCTGGGATTTAAGAAACACAATCGGCCACAGTCATTCAAAAAAGCACACAGACGTAAATATGCATTACTTTTTGCAGTGATACGATAGCGCTACATTTGTTTAACGCTGCCTATATTGTGGAGACTATTTGTCGCTGCTAGCGATACAAGAGTAAACTAAACTTTCAGCTAGGCCTATATGTATTTTTTACAAATTAGCTTATTTTTAGCTCGCAATGTATAAGAAACCGCGTGATCCAGCAATGAGTTGTACAGAATTTATACTGCATATTATATAAAGTACAACCGATCTCCGCATCTGTTTACAAATTACACACTTGCATACTAATTCTAACTGACATTAATTACTTCGGGCCTAACGTAGATGGAGACTTTATTACGCCGATATTCCTTTATGTGCAAGACAGCAGCGAAAGAATTGATTCTTGTATAACGGAAACTTTTCTGATAGTTCCTTGGCCGCCCCCACCCCTCTTTCACGTAGCACGCTTCCTTGACCAATCACCTCTCCAAACACTGAGATCCATCCAGGCTATAAGAGCCTCAGTTTCCAGAAAGCTGGAAACACCTCCTTCAGTCAGTGATCATCGAGTGAGTGTTTTAACCGAAATCAACTAATCCGAGGTCTCGGGTTTCTTGCATCTGAAAAAGTAGCATAAAACAAAGAAGCGGAATATTGCTTGTACTCTATAAATTAACGTAATGTTCGAAGAGGCGATGCAGGAAGAGTCGCGCTCCCCACTGTCTCCAGTGGACAGTCTCAGCAACAGTGAAGAGGAACTCGACAGGCAGCAGAAGAGATGTGGGAGGAAAAGGAGAACTAGCAGGAAAAATGGGGAGGATTCAGATAGCCCTACCCCTGGGAAAAGGGGGAAAAAGTCCAGCAGTAGCAGTCCGCAGTCTTTCGAAGAACTTCAGACGCAAAGAGTCATGGCGAACGTGCGCGAGCGGCAGAGGACGCAGTCTCTCAACGAAGCCTTTGCATCTTTGCGGAAAATTATTCCCACTTTGCCTTCAGATAAACTCAGCAAAATCCAGACACTAAAACTCGCGGCTAGATACATTGATTTTCTCTACCAAGTGCTACAGAGCGACGAGCTGGACTCGAAAATGGCAAGTTGTAGTTATGTGGCACACGAGAGACTAAGCTATGCTTTTTCCGTATGGAGGATGGAGGGCGCGTGGTCCATGTCAACATCTCACTAGTGTCCGTGGAGCTTACCGCAGCACGGTAAGTTATGTTTTCATATATTTTTAATAAGTATCAGTATTTTGCAGAATCAGTTTTTTTCCATCGTAAAAATCCTGTAATATAAACATTGATGCTAAAACGCAGCCACTTATTTTAATATTTTATTTTACTGTCACAAGGATTCTCCTCCCGGTCCGTTTCATCCATGTAAAGAAAACAGATCTTCGTCTGTGTGAAGTTCATTTTAATAAATGCATTTAATTAACCATTCACGTGTGTTTTTATATAAACTGACCCTTGTTATCATTCATAGGTGACCAACAATTTCGCGTACCTCTCCATGGAGGCGATCCCGGATGATGAAGCTGGACATGTACAAAGCAATGATCTTTAGGGGAGAAAAAAACAAGACTATTTAAAGGAAAGAGGACGGACGCGGGGAGCACTTACGAGGGAAAGGCAGAGGACGGTGATCAGTAGAGAGCCGCAGCGCTACCGTGCCGCCTACATTCTGACTTGTCTGCGCTTTCTGAAATATGACGATGAATGTTGGAAACATGTATATTTTTATGCATGCCTTTTTGATCAGCCGTGCCTGTTTTGTAAGGAGACTGAAAATGCATCCAAGTTGCCGTTTCATTTCCAAATCGTTGATGAGGACCCCGAAATTGCTTTTTTTTTTTTTTTAATTTCGGCTCGTTCATGTGCAAATTTGTTTAAATTTTTTTTCCCTTTTTTATGAAATACAGTTTATTTATTTATTAATGACTCGTGTTGTGATGCAGGATAGATCAGGTGTCTATATGCATTCCTATTTTTATTATTGTTTTGTAAATAATTGTATATTTTTCTGCAATAAAATCAATATGAATTTAAAACAAAATAAGTTTGGGTAACTAATTTGCAATCAAGCTAGACCTATTAATAAAAACATAATCTTTCTAAAATACAAATTTTGCAACTGAAATGTAATTACCATACAAATACAAATTACAAGCTCGAGGTCGATGGATGAACTGTTATTTTATAAGTGCGCGCGCGTTTCAGAGTGTTTTCCATTGGTCATGCAAACTTAGTTTGCGTACAACATATCGCGCGCGACTTTCTTATTTTTAGATTATGTTACTTTAAGTTTTTTTTAAAAGGACAATGCTAAACATCTTTTAAAATACCACTGATATATAACTACATAATTTATACTATGAAATGTAGTATGTGTTTTTGCGAGTAGGCTACCTTAAATTTGTTATGCTAAGTCGCGTTAAAATATCACAGAATTACTCGAATATAGAAATAGGTCTATACTACGTTGGGAAATATGGGGTTTCCTTAGTTCTTTGGAGATGGTGACCAGCGACATTAAAATACATTTCGGCCGTGACGTTGTGTATAGTTTAAAAATGACATTAATATCTGGATTTTAGTACACATTTTATTTAGGCCTACGTTTATCGATAACACCAGAGCACTTAATATAACATAAGACTCATGGTGATTGTTTTGTCGCTACTATTGCTGTCTTTGGAAGTATTAGTACTACTAGTAAAAAATAGTACTTCTTGTGTAAGGTTGATGCGAATTTCAAATCTGTCGCGAGAGCTAGCGTCCACTTTTGGGGTCAGTGTTTGTTTTTACACTGACATTTGGATTTCACTGATAACTTACCCGCTGAATATTCTACACACCTCTTAAATATAAATGTGTGTTTGTTGTTGAAGATTGTTCCAGGCTGCTCGTAAAATTTCAGACAAAAATTTTATACTCGCCAACTAAAGCGGTTTTGTTAGCTTGACCGGCCGGCGTCCGATTGAAGTTGTGCGGAAACAGTGAAATACGCCGTCAGTGGACGTTACTTGGCTTATTTTGTGCAGACCGGGTCTGGAAAAGTATTTTAGAAAGCGCTGCTTTGGATTCAAATCACGTGTCCGTTTGAAGAAGGTGTGTAATTGGGTTCTAAGGCATGCATGGAATTCCCAGATGTCTATAAAATGTAGGGCTCGTTTGGCAGGTCACTGGAAGGTGGAGAAGGTTAAAACCTTTAGCACAAACTTTATTTTTACGGCCTCAACAGTAAGAAATTTTGATATTTTTTCATTTGGTAAAAAGAATAAATTGGTAAGTAGGGAAACGGAAGCAATACAAGCAAATAAACCGTAGTAGTATCAATGAAAGTACTTTAACATATTCAACTGTGATGAAAATTCCGTTATATATAGTAAAGATCTATGCTATATAATGTGTAACCTTTTTAAAATACAGCTAAACAAGAACGAAGACATGGTGAATTCCGGAAAGTTGTTCAATGAACGCTATTTAAAAATTGGGCCTATTCTGAAAACAAAGTCTAATGCATATTAATAAGATGTGCATATGCACGCACGTGCTGTAAACAGTACTAAATCGAGCTGTTTGTCTCCAAATATAATATGTGATATGGTAGCATTTTAATTAAAGACAATCTACAACACCTACATGAAAAAGGCTAAATTAAAAGACCGGTAAAATCCGTTTGATAGGTAGCCACAGACTGTGGCTTTACTAATGCTAAATTGCTATATGATCAAGTACGAGTTTCCTATGTGCTGAACGATTTTGGCAAGAAAAAAAGTTACAGAGGCACCTGAATGAAACTTATTTTTACCAGATGTTCCTATTTTTCTTAAAAGTCACGTGAAACGAACAGATGTTTGGTCGCCGCATGGACACGCCTTCACATACACTAACCGGAGAATGCTCGAAATGCGTTTTCTACATGAATTATTGTCTTTCTTAATCAATCTTAAGGCGAATAGTCACGATTTACACTCGTTACATTTTCATAAATACGGATTTCTTTGAAGCAATTGCGGAAAACGTCGGATTTCAAACGAAAAAAGGTTGGCATTAGTCGAAGTTTTCCGCCGTAAGAGGTAAGAGCAATGAAAAATATTATGTGACCAGAAATATTTTCCACTCATAAGTTAAACAGGAAAACGAGTATCGTGTAATATATTAGCGGCAAAGATATCACCGAGTTTACTTTTTATCAAGCTTGCAACCACCTTAAAGAAAAAAAAACGATAATGTTTTATGAATGACTCCTGATTAAGAGGAAGCATCCGATTCAGACAGGAACACTAAGCGGGAGTTTTAGGTATCTGTGTCATTGGGAACATTAATTCACTGTGACTTATGACCTTGAAGATTTCTTTTTGCATTTTGCAATGTTACCTGCTCGTAAGCCGTTGTTACTCAGCCTGAAGTAGCTCTGACTTTGCTGATGCAATCCAGTGTGATTTTCCAGATGTGAGGCTGTAGGCCTGCCTTGTAGCAATACAAAATACTAAAGAAAACATAAGACTAGGCATATAAGCGCAAAAAATACAGATTTTTATTCTTCCAACAACAAGCTTTCATATTTTAAGTGATTTGGTTTTAGTATATCATATAGTAATGTCTGTTCAGATATATGTGTCATTTTCATGTCTGGATAAGTCTTATTTTCTTCCAAAATGACCTCAGTTTTTTCAGCAAAAAAATCCCAGTTTATCGTTTTCATTTTTTTTTAAATACCGTTTAAGTAGAAATGGAAAATCATTATATAAATCCGAATGGTTTCTCTTCATGCTTCATTTTAGTTTGCCAAGAAAAAAATATATGCAATATGATCAACCGAAAATTTCGCGGCGTAGAATAAACGTAATAAAATACCTTTTAACGAGCCCTGGGGATTCTCGCACAGGCTAAAGCATTTGTGCGTTACACAGTACAAGGCTTAGCAGGAAGCGAACCCTTGGCTTTGACCAAGGAAGAATATAATTCACCAGAGGGAATCGATTCCTCATCTTCAAATTACTATGTCCGTGTTATCTTAAACTTGACGCCGTCATTTTGAGAAGAGGAATATCATATTTGCCAGGCTTTGGGGTTAGATCTCTCAAGAAAAAGTCCTTAGCAATGCGAACATCACAACTGCTTTCATCGTTGTGCTTCCAATTTTAAAATGATCGAAATGAGTATAAATTATGACAACAGCAAAAAAAAAGCACTGTCATCTTGGAAATTTTCTGAGGTGCTTGTCGTCATTCCACTGTATAGGCTTATTTTACTGTTATGTCTTACTATTAAATGTAGTTTGAAACACACACATTTATGGCAAAACTAGAAGTTGCATAGCATGCATTTCGAGACTTTAAAAGCCGAAATGGTGTCTATTTATTAGGCTGAAGCAGGAGACTGACAGTTTCCCTGACAACGCAGTTGTCGTTTGCTCTGTTCTTGTTTCACCTGCGCGTAATATTTCAGTCTGTCATTAAATCATATGCTATCATATATAGTTCATAATTATATTAGCTAAGTTATTTAGCTGAACTCAACACTCAAACTACTCAAGCCTTTGCCTTTTAAAATAGAATAGTTCGCAAAGTTAGTGAACAACTAAATAGCCATGGGATAAACACCCGAATTGCCTGTCGAATCATTTAATAAATCTTTATATAATCGAATTAATATACAATCGAAATTATGATCTCAAAGAAAAATATCTGCGTGTGGTCACTGTCTACATAAGCAAGGCATTGACTCGTCCATAGCAGATTCGCTATGAATGTTGTATAAATTGTACATCTGCATTTCAGTCTTGCAAAAATGTGCGCGCACGTGCTTCTTATAATAACATCATACCAGGAATAACAGAAATATAACATAACTGTACAAAATTTATAGTAACATTACTAACATTACTAACGTTAATAGTAACAGGCCAAGTGTGGAAATATTTCCAAACCGCCTAATGTTACAGTACAAGAAATGAAAAGCACCTGCTTCTCTCAGCCAGCCGACTGCGCGGGACTCGTTCTACGTAACAGTGACGTCAACATGTAGTCCTTATTAAAGTTTTTGATGCTTTTATTTAAAAATAAGAATTTAATCAAAATTTCCTTCCATAAAACAATCTTTTGGGTTTTAAAATAAACCCAAACAAAAACAAGTAAACGTTTTGCACACGAAGAACATCCACAAAAAAATGATTTTTTTTACTGCACTTGTGAGTTTCTATATGACAATAGATATGTTCCGTGTTGAATAAATAGGCTAATTCACATCTTTGACAAAAACACAACTCAGAATCATAACATTCATGGACAGAGTGTTAAACACAAAAAGTCATAACGCATCACTTTCAGAACAAGAAACTAAAAAAATGTTCAGTCTACAGCGTTTAGGACACTTGTTTCACCAGCTTTACTTACTGAGATTATTACTGTTCATATTTGCAGGTCACGTCACTCAACGAACCCTGGAGCCATGTAATTTATGTAAGTAATTTTATCATCTTCAAATTCCTCAGATTTTTTGGCACGTGTGGTCACAAATGGCCTGCATCTCCTGTGAATAATTTCACTGAAACTGGTTTTGCAAACACATAAACAAGGTCCATATAATTAGTGCCATCGCACTGTACTAAACGAGAAGATTTAAAAATAATTAAATTCAATGAAATTTAATTAAGAATGCCCCCTTTCCCGTGGAACGTAACGGAAATGAATTCTTACTTAAACTGCTTCTAAATAGCTTTTAACATTTTCTAGTAGAGCCGCGGTTTTAATGGTATTACTAACATGTCATTTCTGACAGCTGCTAAGGAAAAAGAGCTTACATTGTGGACTTTGCCAAGTGTAAGAAAATGACAAACATTACTAATTGGCTGAAACGAGTGACCCAGTATAATTGTTCCCTTTGAGTATGTGTACGAGTGAGTGGATGATTGGGTGTCATTGGAAGCAGGTGCCAGAGCATTTAAATCAATTAATCATTTAAAGTAATTAATCATTTAAAGCAATTAATCGATTGTATTGTTCCAGCGCGAAACCTTAAACAAAATCACCAAATAAATGTAACGCTTTTTTATACGGTTGAAGAAACTACAATTGCTCAGGATTATGTAAAAACGTGTCGAAAAAAAAACAGTTTTTCATCAACCAACAGGAACATAGATTGAAATATGAAGTAGGTGAATGTCACGTATTGCGTTTTTGGCAACATTGCAGTATGCCTATATTTGTAATCGTATTTTAAAATTTTGTGACGACCTCATTTACGGCATTCGGGGCATTTAACATTGCGCCATATATAGAGAAAAAAAGATTCAGAAAATAAATGTGTGCTTCCCATTTGTTATTGATTTGCCAGTTTAATTTTCATTTTAATCGTAAGGACCGATGTCTCGCAGCGTTGTCACTTCTCTGATGTGTCTTAAAATGAATCTCAATGTAAAGTCGAGAAGCGTATTGTTTTATCCACTACAGGTGCAGGTAATGTGCGGTAGTCACAAATCCAACGTCTTTCGTTGGTCTGCAACGATTGCAATCGAAATTGAACAATTTTCGTGTTGGAGGTCTTATTTTCATGATTTTCCATTTTTTCTGTAAATGTTCATTAAACACTCACAGTATACTTACTAAACAAACATCGCACCATGCAGTTTATTTAATAATTCCATTACTAGTACAGTATAAAACCTAGGCACCAAACGCAATATTAATCTTCATAGAATGGCTCAACAGTCCGAGCCTGAATCCACTGGAATCCAAAGACATTCCTTTGGGATCTTTTTTCTGTACTTGTTGCCGGTATTTTTACGCATCCTAGATTTGCATTGTTTCATTGTTGTTCCTGTGTTCGTACCCTCTGCGTCGAATCAAATTTTTTTCTTAATATGCAGCAGTAAGCGTAGTAAAACTGGGTGTATGTTAAGGAGAGTCAGGCTTGTAAAGCAAGTCTGATCCTTTTGCCACGTGAGAAGTACGTCACTGTCCAAGATTTGTGAAGGATGAGTGCAAATTAGACAGCACTCTTGCTTTAATATGATGTTCTTCACAATAGGGATCCACGAACCCACTGTCACGTAAACTCATCGCGAACATAAACCCATTTCGGAAGATCACGTATTTCATCATTCGACTTTATACCTATGGAAACTGTAATGGAATTAACTATAATTACATTTTTAAAATCTGTATCTTCTAAATTATGCAGTAAAATTGAATTTTAGTAGTAAACAATGTTCTTTTGAAGTATTCATAAAAGCAACTGCACAATTTTTACATCGAATTGGAGAAATGTTATCTTATTTTAATTGTCACCTGTTGGCAGATTTTTAAAAAATGCACTCACAAAATCCCAGTCTCTTAAAACACATGCTGTTCTAATAGTTAATACGGTTATTTGATCTACGGCTGATCCTAGTCATATAAATTTATCGGTTTAATTGTCGCACCTTCTTAAGAACTCTGTGATATGGCATTTAACACTTTTGAGATAATTGATATCTGCGGGACAAAGCACTGGATAAAGTGGTACGTCTGTTACAGATGAAAAAAATCAGTAAATTAACCCCTCAGGCCATATGCGGAGAGAAACAATTAAATGTATAACTGCAGAGGAAAAGAAGATATTGTAGACCGTCGTTGTAAAGTGCGCCATGCACGGAAGCCTATGTCGTACCACGCCACAGTAAATCTACCTATACAGACATACCGATTTCGTTAACTATCATACATAGAGGTCCATCGACGGTGCCGCAATCTCGTTGCTAACTCAGTGTAGTCTAACACTTCCGAAGTACTTATACTGCATTTTGGCAAATGCTTGCTTCATCTAGGGGTGAAATCTACTGGCCGCTCCTAACTGCTTGGAAGAGAAGGTGTGGCGTCTTAAATATCCATGGAGCTGGGAGAATTCCTACCGTAAGTGAAACAATATTGTTACAGGCCGATGGGTATGACTACAGTTCCCTCGAAATTTTCAAACGTATAAATCTAAAACCTTAGCTGAACTCTGCACTGCTTTCTGCACAAGGGCCCTAAACCACCATAAAATAGCCTTGTGACGTCATCAGAAAGCGCTTTTATTTCAATCAATGTTACAGATCCACGGAGAGTAGATTTCATGTGGACAAAAATGGTGGTTTTCTGAAGAATCACAATTCGGTGTATTTTTTTTCCCACACAAATGTTAGTAATACTTATTATTTACCTACATCATTATAATAAGATGCTCCCTACCGTATCCTGATTAACCCTGTGCATGGGGTACGGAGTATTGTATGGAAGGATATTTGCTGGAAATTGTCGGGGGAAAATACAGCTGCAATCATTTTGCTTACAAAAAGAAAATTGGTGCCATTAGGTGTCGTTTCATTCTACAATAACAGCGTATGAAATTATATGATTTACATAAACATAATTTGTATGTGTACTTAGTGGAGTAGCCTACATGTGATGCACTGGTACATTAGATGTTTTGGAATAATCAATTCTACATGTATATTAGAAGGATCATTGTTCATTTTTTAAGTGGTGTATTATTTAGAGTTACAGTGGTTGTAGGCCTTCCCATTTATTCTGACTGATACTTTACCACAAAAGTACAGGTCTGCCTGAAGTTGAGGACCACCCTCAACGGACATGAGCAGAGCACCTGCCTGGACCCAATCAGTACCTTATGGTTGCACATCCATAGTCACCTGGTCCACCTCATTATGTGCAGAATGTCCAACAGCTCATAAATGCACAAAAATTGACTAAATCCTTGTTGTATCAAGTTTTGTAATGCAGCCATATAATTCAAAGGCCCTTTCTGTAAGAAGCTATATAGGTCGACTAAAACTGGAATTGGATGGTTGTAGTCTCTTTTGTCTTATTCATACCGCACTGTAATCTCTAAACTGTTCAAACTGAGGTTTGAAGCACAATTCACACTTGTTTTGAGAGTGGATAAAAGGATGTTTTCTTGAATATGTAAGAGGCAGGTTTTTTCTTAGCTTTTTATGGATACAAAAGACACTTTGTTACTTTCTTGGATGCATATTAGTGTCCATTGACTCATAAATTCTACATTGCGGGAATCTATAGATTAAAGGCATCCTTAAACTTGCAATCCGGGCTCTTGGGCTTTATTCAGTTCCCAAGAATAAAATAAAGACAAATGGCAGTCAAGCTCAAATGTTAAAAGCGGGTATTTTATCGTTTTGTATTTGTCACCAGCTGTCACCTTCAGCTACCACGTTTTGTACTGTGAACAGACTGAAGCCGCGCCTTCTGCCGCCAGACGCGGCGCTCTTTTCCGTCACGCGCCCTTCGCTTCGCCGGGGCGGGCGATCCTGGGCCGGCGCCGTCCGATCGTCTCTGATTTACAGGTCTCGGCTGTACTGTAAATGGAACCACATTGTGCCGTGTTTCATATCGCCGTAACCCCCGAGGAAAGGCTTGTTCCGATTACGGATCCCTTCAGATGTGTGAACTGAGAGTTTTGTCTGGCACTGGGAAAGGAGACTAAAGGCGTAGGAATGCGGCGGAGGCGCACATTTCAGGATCCCTGAATGCTTGTTTTAAAACTCCGCAAGTTATCAAAGAGCTCCACCAAAGTGTCTCTTTCTCCTATGGTAACTGTAGCTCAGATTTTTAATACTGTGCATATTCCCGTTAAGCACGTTAGGAGATTTAAGTATACACTTGCCATATTGCTGAATTCTAATACAGAAAACTATTATTATCCAATTCGTTTATTTAAACAACATTTATAAATATAGGAACTAGTGCGCTTGCTGATATAAATACTTGGAAAATCTATATCTTATGTCTTCAGAATATGAAAATATTAAACTTTCTGTTTATGTTAAGGAAAATGGATCTATTAATACCAGACAGTACGTTGTTTTATATAAGTATGAATCATAGTGCATGAAGAATGAATGCAAGGTGTGTAATAAGGTAATTCTGTAAAAATGGTGGGATTGCTGCGGAATTTTCAAAGTAATAATGAATCCATAGGAAAGCAGGGTGTGACAGATGGTTAGACGCTGCGTCCCGGCTGTTGGACTTTAAATGTAATAACTTGGGTAACTGTGTGTATTTCCCCACGGCTGCAGCCATGCCAGAGGCATTGTAATTCATAAATTGAGAAATAATGCTGTAATGCCATTGATGTTTCTATCACATTAAATAGATTATTGTATTTTAATTAAGTTGTGCATATGGTGGGGGGGCAGTTAGCACTGTCACCTGGGATGTAGGTTCAAGTCTCTGCCATGGTTCTATGCGTGTAGAGTTTCTGTGTTCTTCCTGTGTTGTCGTGTGGTTTCTTCCAAGAACT
>JABFEB020000045.1:2707698-2718387 GCA_019775895.2 Stomatorhinus ivindoensis | reverse complement strand
CCCCCCCCCCCCCCCCCCCTGCCACACATCAGCACATCAGAGGGGAGATAGATAACAGCGTCACTAAGCAGGCCTCTCCTTACCCATCTGTCCACACACTTCACATGTCAGACTGCCGCCCCCACTCCAGCAACCCACCCACCCGCACCTGACAGGAGAAGCCATCTGTCAGCCACGCTCGGCCAAGAATGCGTCTTAGTTATGAAATTATCGCTAAAGTAGATCACAGGAGGTCCAAAAATACACTTCCGACATAATGCTGTCAAGTATAAATGTCAGACGAGCGAGGGACTGATCGAACGATGAAATGTCACCCAGGAACTACCCAGAGGAGTGTGGCCGCGGTGATACGAGGAAACTCAGAGGGAGGAGAGCGTTCTCTTTCTTTTCTTACGGAATAGTCAGATAAGAGTGTGAAATAAGCATCCACAGTGTCCGACAAGGAGCCTCCGCATGGGAATCAGAAAGAACAAGGCAAACAAAACAGAGTGAAATGTCTGACTCAGTTCACAGAAGATTCCTCATCCCCAGCTATAAAGAAAATGGGATTCCTAAAACTTTTTTGCCTTTTTTTGGGGGGGGGGGACTATGGGAACACCTTTCACCATGAATTAGGGGTGTTTTTGACTGCTAGTCAAATTCCAGCCCTATTATCCAAATAATAGGAAGAGGGAGCCGAATCTGAACACGTCACACGGGAAAGTGTAGCTCACGCTGACAAAAAGGCCACGTCCATTAATGTGCCACGCAGCGGCGGAAGCTCTCAGGTAACCCTGACCTTTCACATCCCAGCAAACTTCCCATTTAAAAGTCAATGGTATAAAAAAAATATTTCAGGACGAAAAATAAATCATGGCAATGGACTGCGAGACCTTGTACGTTTATAAGCTATATAAACTTAAGATATTAATAGGATATGAATGTAGATCATAGCCATCTACCTTCTGCAGAAGTTTACATTTGTCACCATGTCGATTAAGAGGCATTAGAAAAGTCAAAAACGAAAGATGCCAGTTTTCAAGATGAAAAGCCCTAGAACGACACGTACCTGAATATTCGGGAGAGTTCATATCAGCAGAGGCAGAAGATCTCCTGTAGGGATACAGCCACCTGTTAGTTGTGAAGCACCGGCAGCTCAAACCGCCGAGCAGCAGGCAGGTGGAGTCACACCCACGTGGATATTACACCTGAAATGATGCACCTGCGACCCGAAGCGTCCGCCACCAAAAGGGGTGGGGTGACACGCACTTGCGTACTGTGACCAGCAGAGGGCGGAACACACGCAGACACCTGATCTGGCGCTCAGGGCTGAATACGCAGACCCTATCAGATCACTCTGCTGCAAGCTCCGGGGACACACCACACCACTCAAGAGCAACAGATACAGCTTATATTATTTCCTGAAGCACTAAGTGACGATATGTGTACAAACATTGGCAGAGAGTACACCACCAGGTGTCCGTTTCTGGTCTGCGTCTGATGCATAAAGATTCCACAGCCGTACGTGGAAAAACACACACAAAACTAATTTACCTTTAAGTTATTTTGTGAGCATGCGATATTCTAGAGAAACAGAAACATCAGCGCGTGAATTTTATCCACACTTTGGTGTGATTTTCGATCGTTGCCCCTTAACTATTTACAGGAGAAGCACCCACAAAGGCAAAGTTAAGATTACATTTCAACACTGTCGAACCAAAGCCTCGCGGGACGTTTTATTGCAAATCCCACTGTTGACAAGCTATAACTTCATCCGTACAAACTAACCATTAAGGAAAACCTATCTACTCATCTGTCATTAATTTATCTCGTATGTGACCCTGGCTGTGGTCCTCGTGAAAATAACGTAAGAACACATGCCTGCGTCCATCTACCCTACGTTGCCTGTGAGCCACAACACGACGGAACCCCAAGGGTTTAATCCGGAATCTCCAAGATCAAATTGGAAAATCCTTTGGATCACAAATAATCCAGCTCTGCTAAACGGCTCATATCTGGTAACACACATTCGACCCGACTTCTATCAGAAACAGCTGGTAAATTATACAGCTGTAAATTACCGCTAGAGCATCACCCTGCTATAAGGCAACCATCATTAACTCCTCCAGATGGCTTGTGATTCTACTGCCCCCATTTGACGAACAACCTTTCCTGCAATAATAATAATAATAATAATAATAATAATAATGCAGACAGAAGTACAGAAGACATATACTAAGCGCGGGCCCATGATTTTCATCTTCTCTCTAAACTAATTTCTTTCTTTCAAAACAAACATAACTCCAAAATGAGTTAACTCACTTTTATAAAGGAGTTAACTGAAACAGTTATGCGCGATTAAACAAGCAGCCGTTCCTCCGTATACTGCATTTTACCCCAATTCAATTGATAAAACGCGCACGTCTATACCGAGGTCCCATTTGCTGGATGCTAATCGAGTCTATTTTTAGTCCAGACGTTGCACCGTTCTGGCGGCGCAGTGTGCCCAGAAAATTTCAAAACATATAATTATACAACGTTTATTTAGATGAAATAGTGATCTCCCGTACAATAATGCTTAGTGTTTGGATTGACCATTATTAGTGTTTTTTTCTGTTGGAGAGCAGCAACAACGATATCTAACCGCCAAAGTGTTTTACATAGTATTTGTAAAGGCTAAAATGTACTGGTGGATTGAATAAATATTCATTATATGCGTTTAAAAATAAAAAGTTTTTTGCTTCACGTATCAGATTTGTCACGGAAACCGTACACGTTTAACGATTACTGTCTACTCTTGTACATAAATATGTGTGTCGATATTTATTTATTTAATTGTAATTACATGCATGTTTTAAGTCATATTTACCTCTACAGTAACCATCGGCACATTTTTTCACGATGACTGTAAATTACTAAGGCTATTAAAAAAAAAACTATTAAAATATTTGCATTATCACTACTGTTCTCTCATTTAATTCAAAGTTGAATAATTTCACCAGTCCGCATAAATCCGCAGAGAGAGAAACGCGCATCACTGTCTTACCTTTAGCTCTGCTGCAGTTTGAGTTCACAGGGAGGATATACGGATGTCCAAAAGACGACCAAGACGGCTATTCCCGTTGTGTGACAATGTGCATCTCTACGCCGCAATCACAACGCAGCGCACGAAGAAAAGCGACTGGGGAAGGTGGTTTTCAAACCGCAGCGCCTGCTATAGATGCGATCGCTGCCTGTGGCGGCATGAGTACAGCGGGCTAAAAATAGCATCAAAGTAGACAGCAGGGCCAGTAATATCGTTTACACAATGGAGGGAAGCGAAGTTGCCTGCCTCTTCACGTAAACGCGCATGTACTCCTAAATAAAACCTGTAACGCTGCTCACAGCTGGAAATATAGCCGAATATACACGTCACGAGTGATTCCACCTATTCTTTGTAATATCTTACCTTATAAAAAAATGTTAATCCTATGATGGACAAAGGCTTTGATTTACAGAATTCAACAAATGGTTTCTGTAGTATAAGTTTGTGATTTACAGAATGATCTATTGTGCTCAGAAAGAAGGAAATGCCAATCGTGGAATCATAAATCCCAAATGGACGAGCCTATTACTTCATGTTTATCCTTTTGGTTTAAGGGAACGGTTGTCTTCATATTCTACAGAAAAAAAATACATTTCATACTATTCAAATGACGTGTTCTTATGTTAGATATAGCCATTTTAAAAATACTTAAAACGCTGACACAGCTGCTCTTTAATGACTGCAAAGCATATTATTTCTATCAGAGTAACGTACAGAGTGTCTTCATCCGAGTTACATGTGAACGATCATGTGGCTACTCGTTCACAGGCAGTACCTTGTGCGCTATCAACGACATCTAAACATAGATCGTATCTAGTCATTTCAAAACTTCATATTTTCTCTGGTTTAGGATGGTTTGGCTGGGGCGAAATAAAATATCTCCTCCGATATCGAGGCATTCGATGCGCCTACTACTGGTTAAAGATAAATACTACTAGTAACGTCGGATAATCCGATTATTTATGTGGATTATAGTGGCACATTTCAATTCGGTAACTGATTAATATCGTTTAATTGCGATCCTTCGATTGAACATGATACAGCATAACATACAACGTAAACAAACTGAACATTTTAAGTGTGGAGTGTTTTATAAGTTTAATGGCATAAAATACTATATTTCGGAAGCAAATAGCAGTAAACATATAGCTATTTGGCTGTTTTAAATACTGTGCTCCCATTCGCGTATGCATCTTATTACTGACAATCGTTTAGACAAGTTGAAGAAACGTCAAATGCTGCGGAAGGTAAGTAAGAATTTTAAAAGATCCAGAAAAAGTTCATTTCTGAAATGAATGAATAATCTGTGACGTTTCAATAAACAAATATGCAAACAGCCAGCAAATGAGCAATTAGCCTTCCTTGCAATAGATACTTGCAAGGAAGTGCAACCTGGAACCTTGGTATCTATTACGGAGTGTAGGCTGTTAGCCATTAAAGAAACATGCCAAAGCCTTCCACTGCTTCCAGTACACTTATCAGATCGACTTCTTGAAATGAAACATGTAGGAGAAGTGGGTTAAGTGTCTTTTAAAAGAAGAAGCAGTGTTTTAAGACGATGGGGAGCCTCGTGACGGTAAACCACAAAGAAGCTAACAGAGCTCTGGACTATATGTACCTGCAAAATTCTTTGCTTTGGGATACTAGTGGAGCGCTTTATTGCTGGAAGCAGGTAGACGTTCTGCTAACATTTAAAGTAACAGCAACGTTGCGACAACAACCTCATCTAGCATTCATATATTTATAACTTGTGCTACTTTTAATCACTGCACGAATCATTTACAAAGAAGTCGAAATTAAGGGCTTTATTGTGAAATATACGGTTTTTTTTAGAAAAGGAAATGCAACGACCAGCACAATGTGGTCAAATGACTGATCACATGTTACGCGATAGGGTTTGTCAAGCATTTTAATGCTTCACTAGTGGGAAGGCCTGTTAAGGACACATAGAGGCAAGAGTGTATTGAGAATTATTAAGATTATTAAACTGCCAAATTTTACCCGCCGAGTTTAAAATAAAATCATACTGTACTAGAGCATTTTTACGCTACTGTAATGGATATTAACGGTTTGAATCAGGGGTAACGCATTTGTTGTAAATGCCATCCAGAATTGCGAATTCTTAAGGATAAAGTCTTTTAGAATCTGAAACATTTCTGATGAAAGACGGAAGCGACAATGGACGATTTTTATACTAAGTAGAAAGGCCTAGTGCACGTTTTTCAGGAAAAGGAACAGTTTCTGGTGTAATTAAATAAAAATATTACATTTACAGCCTCGATGAAACACTCAGAGAGGATTGGGAATACATTAGAAATGAAAGCACTAAAAGTATTTGGTACATATTATGAGCAAAGAGGCCGTCAGTGTGGCTTTGACAACTCGCCTCCCAAAATAATCCACTGCTTTAGGATCTAAAACGCTCTTGCTTTAAGACGCCTGCTGGTATGTATCGACTGGCAGGGGGGCGTCGATGTTTTTAATCAGCAGAGTACGGACGCATTTATCTCTGATTGGTGTATATCAGTCACATGGACTTCTTGGGCCAGTAGGAATCGCCTGCGCTGGCGTGTCGTTGGTTTTCTTTTTTAAACATCGTCATTACCGGTGAGATGACGCCAGACGGTCGCTTCGACCAGTGAGAGACGAGCGCTGGCGCGTGAAGCTCTCAACATGGCGACTTTCCGGACACAATACGGGGACTGGAGATACGCCAGTGTTTAGGCGACAAAATAGCATCTCCCCGCGCCGTACAATGTCTCGGGGCTAGCGGACGTAGCCTCTGCCTCTACGTTTTTAATAATGCTCGCAGAGGTAAGGCTGTTGCGGGGGCGCTGCTTTGGGGACGCGTCAGTTTGTTTTCCTTCCGCGCTCTCCTGTCAGTGTCAAGGCACTGGGTTAGCTGATTAGCCGGCTAGCTGCTATCTAGCCCGGGTAAATGTAGGGCAGCGGCACGCTTCGAGCCGGGATTACGGCGCTTAATGCTATAAATCTGTTTGGCTAGTATGCTGGGATTTAGTTCTCACCGCTGTGGTGGCTATGGACCGGCAGAAAAGCCCGAGATATCCACGCACTGAGGTGAGGCGCCCTAGGGGCGACATCCCAGTCCGGGTGCTGCTCTGCATAAGGAGCTAGGAGTGCGAGCCAGCTGCTCGTTTTATTATATATTTTTTGTCTTTCTAACACTCACGTCTCTGTCCTAAGTATCGGGGTAAAAACCTCTGCATTTCACTGCAATGCAAAGTAACCGGTTAATTAGCGTCGTTTGCTATTTAAACACTTTGTTGTCCTTGTTTGGTTTTGGGGTGGGCAACAAAGTTGCCTAACAAGTAGCTGTCTGGCTTTAAGATGTAAAATGACCTTATAGTTATTATAAGTGAATGAATTTAGGGCAGGTTTTCAGACAGGGTGTGAAACCCAAGCGAGAAAGCCGGCTGTTGCACTGGGCGATGCTGTGTCTGTTCATCTTTAAGGACAATTTAGGCAACGTTATTGCTTTTTTCGTCTTTACATTTTAAAGGCTCGGTTGTGGTTTCGGTGTATAGGTGTTGTTCGGTTGCTACATGCATTAGTCCCATACACAGCCCCTGAATTCATATCGATGCAGAAGGATAAAGGTGAAGGAACGCCACGCCGCCCCCAGTCGCACACATAATAAAAATGAGAATTAAAAAGAGCCCAATCAGACCTCACAAGACCTCCCCTCTTACAGACACACCACAACCTGCTCACAGCGCTTCCAGACCGGATTCATTTTTAAACACCTGTACCTTCTCGGGTTATGCCTTCAGAGAAAACCGTGTATAGCCGCCATGCCCTTTACAACATCGGAAACGTCTTGGTTACAGTTACAGTTCAGCTATCTTGCGTCACTTTGCCGGCCGGCGCTGTGTGAAGTCTGCATCTCCTACCTGATCTCTCGGCCTGGGATCTCGTCTATGCCTAGCAGATCGATATTTGTGACCAGTGGCTGCTTTCTATCGGCTTGTGTAATGACTGTGACCAGGATTTGTGTAAATCGCTCAGTCTTTTTTGCTGCTTGGTGACGGCTTTAATGATCTAAATTTGGAGAATTATGAATGTTTTCTGGTATCGAAAATATTCTGGGGAGTGTAGTTGCCTGACAATATATTTGAAAAATTTGTGTTTTCCTGCATTTGTAGTAATACTTTTTGACCTATTCTAGCTGGAAGTTAAATGTAATATTAAAATTAATATCAAACACTTGTGAAAACAAAAAATCGCATACCACAGGTGTGTTTGATTTTTGCAGCTGTATTTATGTCTTTTATATTTGTTACCTAGTTGCGTTAGACCCCACATAACTTTTTTTTTTAATTTTGAAACTTGAAATGGTGTGAACGTGTGAGTAAATAACCTCCAGTAAATCCCTTCCCACTCCAAGGGAAGTTAAGATACGGAATTTTTGGAAATATTCCAAGTTGCAAATATTTCATGGGAATTAGCAGGAATATATGGGAATTAACTGGAAAATTCCCTGAATTTTACAGCCCTAAACCTGATGCAGTTTTCTAGGAAAACAGCCCCGTGATTCAGTATGTTAGTGACTTGTGATAATTTGCTTCATTTAAGCATTTCTCCTGTGCAACCTTGAGGAGACAACAGATGAGTTTTTCACCCCAAAGACACCTTCCGCATTTCTGACCTTCCACATCCCAGTGTCTTGCTGAACGGGCTTGGGGGATGTCATTGTCAGTGGCAGATAGGTTTTGTAATGGAACTAGTGAGCACTGTAATTGTTGTAATGCTATATATATATAACCTAGTGTATCTGCCAGTTTGCCTTATTGTTTAACTCTGACATATTGAATCGGGGTTTTTAAATGATGGAATTCTAGGGACTTGGGCCTTCACTGAAAAATATTTTTTGCATACATTTTCTCAGGTTTTTCAGCTTTGATTTTGTTAGTGTGTTTTTGGTAAATCTGCTGTTGGAAATTCAGATCTGTTGAGATGGGCAGCTTGTTTTATTTTGCCACTCTGAATCGCTTATTTTTCGGTAAACAGTATGCATCCCATAATGCAAGGAGTTCTGCAGTCATGCAGTATGAATGGCCCAAGTCCTAATATCTTCCTTGTACTATGAAGTCCTGATTAGCACCATATAAAATTAACCTAGTGCTCTGAAAAGCGCTATTTCTTTATTTCCAATTGCTTATCTTAATTTGTAAAATAATCATTAGTGCAATATTTTAATTAACATGCAGTACTATTATGGAACAAAGTGTTATCGTCCAGTCCTACTTTTAGTCTCAAAGAAAAGTTAGGGTTCGAGGCTGTCGTGCAGCTACAGAGCTTTACAGAGAGTCCGACGTGCTGTATTGTAGGTAGTTCTGGTATAATTTAAATGCTGGAGATCGACCTTTGCGTAGTGATAAATTCGGCCCTGCAGTGCAGATAAGAACTTGAAGAATGTGATGAATGTGAGAGAACCGTGGCAGTCTATCACCGAATCTTGTGTGTGCTCCTGTGATCCTAGAAATTAGAATATCTCACGAAATCTGAGTAACTGATTACCGTTACCGTCATGTGGGTTTCCAGTGCCTGAAGCCTGAACCATTAAGTGCAGCATGGCGGCATTTGAAGCTACCATTGTGGCGCTGCCTTTGTTTGATAACCTAGCTGCGTTATAAATAATGAATAAGATAAATAAATAAAGTCCAACTTTCTGTTTCCAGGGCTATTATTGCAAATGTTATAATTTGTTTGAGTGATGCAGTCAACAGGAAAGAAAGCTTCAGCTCCCTTCTTTCCATGTGGACACAAATTGTTTTGGACTTGTAAACAAGTGAAGCATTAGGGGATGAAAATGTTTGCAATCTTAAGGATGTAAATACCCTGAATTAACAGATTATAAGGAAATACAAGTTGTTCACCTAAGTTATTTGTGAAGACTTAAACTGGTTCCCTAAGTCTAACCGATGTAGCAAGAAGTATTGTAAGGTAACATAACAGTGAAATACCTTTGAGTCACTGACTGAAGCTCCTGTACTTGTTCCTTGATTTTTGATTTATAACTTTGCTGTTATTTATAGTTCCAATAGCCAGACTTCTAGCTGAACTGGCTTCACTGTTGTAAATAATTTGGACGGCGTAGGATGCTGTAGAATTGGCCAGCCTTGCAGTTCTGTGCACATACCCATTCGTAATTCTGCAGTGGAACCTGAGCCAACATTGGCATAAGATCAAGAAGGGCAAAGGTCAGCCGCGGGTTTTCTCTATGTCCGTGGGCGGCCTGGTGTCTCGGCAGGTAGCACTGAGGCCTCGCACCGCCAGTGTTGGGGGTTTGATTCCCATCCGAGCTCTCTGAGCTCTGTCATGTGGGGTTAGTGCATTTTTCCCCATTGTGTGGGTTTCCTTCGTGTGCTCTGCTCCCCCCTGCGGTGATGATAATTGGGATGTCCCGTGTCATGTGCTCTGTGCTTCCTGGGATTGGCTGACTGTGAGTCTGTACTGGGTAAGTGCTTCTGGGAGATGGATTGATTGATTTTTCAGCATGGTGAGTTTTACACCAGTGGAATAATTGTTTGGGTGAATATTCACATAGTGTGAGGTGTCAGGTTTGACCTAAAAAATAACCTATAAAAGCCTTGAAGTGCTGTCTTACAGGATGGTGAAAAGTTTTGATTTCTAGGCACGAGCTATTTAATCGTGTTGCCTTCACGGTAGGATTTGGCGGTATGTGGGAGGGGAAAAGGCGGAGCTTATCATACTGCGCTAAATTAAGAATGAGTTACTTTGATTCATAAAGTAGGAGTTTCCTTCTGTTGTCAAACAGGTTGGTGCGTACAGGTGTAGTAGCGGGAAGGTCATGAACAAACAGGATCAGGCAGCAGATGCGACCCAGTGCTGATTTGTATCGTCGTATCAGATACATTAAATAGTGCGTATGCTTGCGTGCACGTGTGCTGACATCAGCGTCTGCAGAACTCGGTCCTTGTTTATGTGTGTCTGTGCATGTTTCCTCAGCACAGATATTGCATGATATCTAATGTTCAAATGAGATACATGTAGTGTAACATCAGCACCATGTGACGACCTGACAGTCTTCTGTTATTTTGGTGCAGAAGGGTTTAAATGTGGGTGCAGTGTTTTCAGAAGCACGTCCAGCGTCGTTTCCTGATGGGACAATAACAGGATAACAGGAAGCCTGTGAATGTGAGTGCCTACGCCCCTAAGCGCAGCCCAGACGCTGCTCTCTGTCCTTCAGGGCGGCTCGAGAACACGTCTCGTCACGGCTGCACTCATCATACACGCGGCGTAAACCATTTATTTGGGCTGTTTGTCACGTGGTCGTGCCACCTCTGTACACGCTTGGATTTTACATTTATTTTGTCGGAATCTTTGTAGCGCAAAAGCTTTTTAAACGTGTGAATCTTGACTGCTGTGCTATAAATGATCAAATTGGGTAAATTACTGTTAATATATGTGAGATTTTGTGCTTCTTTAGAGGGCTGTAACATGAAGGTGTAGATGCTGCGCTCTGCTTGTGCAGCAGACCGGCTGCTGTGTGGTAAATGTAGATGCTGAGTGTGTGCTTTGTGTGGTAGGGCAGCTCCTCTGTTGATCCTCCAGAGTTGAACTGGTAGAGGTGGGGCACCCAA
>JABFEB020000045.1:2689252-2699342 GCA_019775895.2 Stomatorhinus ivindoensis | reverse complement strand
GGGGGGTGTGTGTGAGACTTTTGTTAGCCCACCTGTTCTGATGTGGATTGTTCACGTGGGTGGGGAGGACGTGGGGTAAAATTTGAATGGATGGGGGTCCACATGTGGGAAGCGATGAAATCAGCCGTCTCACTCCGAGCCCCCCGGTCTCCGTCGCTTTCAGTCTCTGGATGACCTCTCGTCCGCAAGCTCAGAGGAGACCTTCCAGTTGCACGCGTTCATCTCCGACACTGGTGCGTACGCCGCCCTCCTGCCGCACTGCTGGAGTTCCCACATGTAATGATATGACCAGATGGCCATCAAAATAAATGCCTGCGCCAGAACTCTGGCTTGTTCTTTAGAAAGTCGATAATTGCACTTTTGCTTGTAAATATTTCGGGGGAGGTTTGGTGGAGGTGCATTTCTGGGGTGTGTCTTTACCCTGGGATTTGTATTATTCCCATCGCTCTACTCCCATCTCCTGCCCCCCCCTCCTGAATGCACCCTGCCCCCTCCTTCACCAGGGGCCTCTTGTTGTCGTCGGAGATCCTATCATTTCATCACTTTACTTTTTATTCTGTTTTTCCTTCTCTCATGGTCCCATCCCTCCTTTCCTGCCTGCCATCTCCCGCCACTATATGCTTGGCTGCCTCTTTCGTTCCTTCTTTTCCCCCTTTTTCCCCCTTTCTCTCTCTTCTCCTTCTGCCAGCTTTAGTACCTGATACTTTTTTAAACCAACTTCCCGTGGCAGGCGTGTGTAATGACCACGGGAAGACCTACGCTCTGTACGCCATCACTGTGTTCCGGAAGAATCTGGACGGAAGCGAGGACTGCTGGAAGACCTACCGTCGCTATAGCGACTTCCACGACTTCCACATGCGCATCACCGAGCAGGTAGGTGATCCTGGAGAGAGCAGCTGGGTCAGATGACAGATCCTCACTGAAGGGTTTTACAACGTTGTGTCTCTGTGTGTGTGTGTGTGTGTGTGTGTGTGTGTGTGTGTCTGTCTGTCTGTGTCGTATCCCCCATAGTTCACGAATCTGTCAGCCATCCTGAAGCTTCCAGGAAAGAAGACCTTCAACAACATGGACAGGGACTTCCTGGAGAAGAGGAAGAAGGACCTCAATGCCTACCTCCAGGTGGGGGGTGGTTTTTGCTTACATGTTAACGGTAATAAGGAGTAAGGGGGGGTGTGAGGCTCCGCAGATTAGGACATTAGGCCTGCGCTCAGAAGGTCGCTGGTTCAAATCCCAGGGTTGACAGAGTGATTTCACCGTTCAGCCCTTGAGCAAGGCCCTTATCCCCCAGTTGCTCCAAAAACTGTTTTGTTTTTTCAGTTGTACGTTGCTTACTGCGAATGCAGAGTCAGCATTCAGTCACGGTGACTTCGTTGTCTGTGGTAGTGTGTCACCCTTGTCGAAGTGCGATTCCGCGCGTTACCGGGACGACGCCTTGTGTCCTTACCAGCGTGCCATACTGCTTATGAAGCTGCTTTATAGGCACTCATATCGCCGGGGGTGTCAGCCAAGCCCCCCCCCCCCCACTGTTACTTGCCGGCTGGTCAAAGCAGAGCTTGTCAAACTTGACATGCTTGTCTCAGACATGGTTAAGGTCGACGCTTGTGCCTGCCTGCCTGTCTAGAGCCCATCTACCCTGCATCCTGCTAAACAGTTTTTCTGTGTTTCCTTCCAGCTTCGTTTAGACGCTGCAAATGGTCCCTCGGGACACACTAACGAGTCTCGCAGCTATTGTCACTGAAGTGTCAGCCAGAGGGCTCCCCTAATTACTTGCCGGCTCGTAGAAGCAGAGATTAGCAGGACGTGGCGCCGGCCGCTCGTTTGGGCGGCAGGTGCCTTCAGGCTTCCTGTGCTCCAGTGTCACCCTTTGCTTTTCACACTGCGGTGTCAAGCCTGTCTGATTATTTACTGCAGCCTCTAAATAAGACCCTGTCCGCGGCTTCCGGCACTTTCCGTGTGATGGCATCAGCGACAGTCTGCTCAGTAAAATACTTCACATTTTAATCTCCCTTCGCATGCCGTGCTAAATCTGTCAAAGCATTCCACTCCAGTATTTGTGGAGCTTTTAAAAATTCTGCTTTTTGCATGTGTTCAATACATTAATAAGGATGTTCTTTGTTCATTTTATTTTTAAAAAGTTCTGGAAATTCTACTCCATAACGGAGGTTTTCTGCCCTGGTTTTCCGGCAGTTATCTCTCCTCGTACGAAAGGTGCCCTCGACAGAGTAAAGACGCTTTTGTCCTGAAGTCGGGTCTCACACCGTTCATGTTACTGGGGTGTGGCAAATGCATGCCAGGTGAAAGGTCACTGAGGCGATGTGCTATTGGTGCTTGTAGCTGTTGCTGAACCCAGAGATGGTGAAGGCTTGCCCAACCCTCACGCCGTACGTGAACGACTTCCTGGAAAACAAGGCCTATAGCAAGGGCAAGGGGGAGTTTGCGCGAAAGGTAGGAGCGCCACCTACTGTTCACATTTAAAATCAGGATTTTTCTCATTTGCTATTTCTCTGAATGTCATGAAAGTCCCCAAAATGCATTGGATGTTATAGGTCTTCCCTGGATAGTCTAAGCTTTGCCATTTATCGCTTGCTTGTATTCTGGGAATTTATGAGTTAGACTTCTGTGACGTGGATCACATGATAATCTCAAGTTAGGGATTTATTTAAATATAAAACGAGGCCCCTTTAAATGGAAACGACAACCTTAAAAACAAGAAATGTAGAAACAAAGAGAAGGCTCAAGAGAAGTTAGTGGTAACTAACTAACTAACTACTACCTGTTGCTTTGCTCACCTGAAGCTCCCATCTCCTTCTGCATCTACATAGCTGGCCCATCTTATTCCTAACAGGGTAATCAATCAATAAGAGCCAGCTGGGCGTTATTATTGCATCTCTGTTGGCATGGGGGCCTGCTGATTGGCTGACAGTGTGTAGCTCTCCAAACCAGTATCTTGTGTTCATCAGTGTAGCTGTACGTGTGCGGGTATCTGGAAAGTGTGCATGTGTGACGGGGTGAATGACCGCGTCCTCCTCCTCCCCCAGATGGATGTCTTTGTGAACCCGCTGCGTAGCTCCATGCGAAACGTGTCCAACGCTGTGAAGTCTCTGCCCGACAGCCTGGCGGAGGGCATGACCAAAGTGTCCGACAACATGGGCCGCATGTCCGAGAGGCTCGGCCAGGACATCAAGCAGTCCATATTCAAGGTGAGGCGTTTAAAAGCCGATTCATACTTCACTTTTATATGTGCGCTTTCGATTGCGGACGAGGGGGCGTGATGTTGACTTCGGCTACAGACGACTGCGGTTAGGACGTGTAAAGCCCAGATTTTCGTGTCAAGTGGAAACTGTGCGCGTCGATCGCACATGTGCGTAGTTAGGTATTTCCAGTTGATGGCAGTATGCATTTTCACAAATAAGCGGTGAACGACAAGAGGGTAGAGAAAGAATAGCTGTTATTGTTGCCACTGTTGTGAGCAGATGTATGAGGAAGGTTGGAGGATACCTGCAGATCTGATTTTTCATACTGTCCAGACATTATACCAAGGCGCAAGATATTTCAAAAAGCAACACTATTCCCGGGTAATCAGAAGGATTTCAGAATACTGTGGTATGCCTTATTACCGTAATATCACATAAGCCTTGACTGTAACTTTTAACTTTTATGTTATTTTTAAAAATGACCCATTTCACTACACTGCTTGAATTTGTTTGCACGTCTGCCCTCTGCTGGCCTGGTGGAGTATCACCGCTGTATACACACGCTGACCGTGACCATCTGCATCCACAGCCAAATGTAGCATTAACACAAGCTGCCCCGTGCACAGCCATCTGCAGCCTGAAAGTATGACATGGGCATAATCCTCCCTTCTTGGACATCTGGCCATTAACTCCCTCCACACGGTCTTCTGTTGAGGGCATTGGCACACTGCGTAATTGAGGTGCAGTGTAACATTTCAGTGAGGTGATATACATACATTAAGATGTGCGTATGAGTGTGTAATAGATGCACACCGCTGTGGGAGTCTCGCCGTGGACTGCAGCCCAGCGAAGGCGGTTTGTCAAGCGGCGACTTTCTTGCTGAATGTGTGAAATGGTGCGTGACGCTGGCTGCCACGCTCAGCATAAACTGTAAGCACTGTGGCTTTATACTGTTTACTGAGAACTGAACGAGGGCTGCACGTCACGTTTTGTTTGACGCGCTCAGATTTGTTCGCGCAAAAGTCGAAACGTGTCACCTTCAGCTAGATGATCCGTGTGTCACACACCCAGATGGACTTATGATTTCTTTGGCCATAGTGCAAGAAACGGTGATTGTTTTTAAAAGCATACTGAAACATAGACATGGATAAAAATGCAGTCAAAACTACATGGGTAATGAAATTGAAGGGACAGAATGTGCAACAATAGATTTTGGTTACAGTGTTATAATTCCAGTGTAGACAGGGACACTGTACCCAAAATCTGGTGTGGGAAGGGGGCTTGAAGTTCTCACACATTATTCTGTGTGATGTTAGAGTGTCACTTTTCTGTGTCTGTTTCTCTGAATATAACACTTCCTCAAGGAGATTTTCAAAAAGGAAAGTGTGATTCTCCCCCCGCCTCCTTCCCAGTTTCACTCTCAAAGTCCACCAGTAAAAAATCGCATTCTTTACTGGCCTGAAAAGTTCTGAGTTTCGAATAAATTAAAAACAGAATCGACAGGCGGATTTTAAAACAGTCTGTTCATAAGCTTGTCTTTATTTAAGCTGTATAGTGGAAGACTCTATTTAATGTTGAAGTGAGGGTGAGTTGGCCCGCTCGTGTGGGCCTTGGTTTTCTGCGTGTGATGCCGCAGTCTCTCGCTGTCCGCAGGTGCCGCCTTTGATGGCAAAGTCAGACATCGACCCCGAACACTTCCGCATCTCAGCCCAACTGGACGACAATGTGAGTTAGCCACCCCCCAGTTCCCTTCTGCTGTGAGTCAGTCTGCTTCATCATGGGGAAAGGTCATATGTGTAACAGGACTGTACCATGATCAGAAAGGGGGGGGGGGGTTGGGGTAATTGGTCCAGCATTGGATCAGGATTGTATTTCAGTTCCCTGAAAGTTCAGAGCCTTTGTAGTCACCTCCACCCCCATTACTTTTCCTTTCAAATAGTCACTTAATTTTTAAATTATTATTACTGATAATGTTTTTTTTTATATATATTTTGTCTAGATAATGTAATCCTCCATCCCTTTGGTAATTGCCCCGTTTCTCTTCTCCAGAATGTCCCACAAAACAATTTTCAGTTTGGAACTAGTTTCTGGGGAACTCGATTCCCCACAGACGCATCGTTCGGAATTGTTCTCCATGTGCACCGTGAAGGGAGTGACCGGCGGTGACCTTTGACCCCCCCATAGGTGGACGACAACATTCCACTGCGTGTCATGCTGCTGCTGATGGACGAGGTTTTCGACCTGAAGGAGAGGAACCAGTGGCTGAGGAGGAACATCAAGAACCTGCTGCAGCAGCTCATCCGGGCCACCTACGGGGACACCATCAATAGGTAAGGGGACACGGTGGGCTCTCGCGCGGGGACGCCGCCGACGGGAGCAGCCGGCACACTCGCACCTCCGCGGAGCTGCTTGCACACATATGCAGGGACGTCCTGATTGGTGTCACACCCTGTCGGCACACTTGTCACTCGAGTTTAAGGTCAGTGAGTATCTGTATTTAACTTATTAAACCTCTGCATCTCCCCCTTTTGTCCTCCAGGAAAATCGTGGATCACGTAGATTTCATGACATCCCCAGAGCAGGTGGCCGACTACGTGAAGCGATTCAGGCAAGTCGTACCCCCCCCCCCCCCGCGTTCCGGAGCCGGGCCGCCGGCCGGTGGTACTTATGCGTGTTTCTGGGCTCTCGCAGGGACTCATACTGGCCGAACGGGATCCTGGCGGAGACTCCGCCCCGGAGGGACAAGAGCATTCGCATGAGGACACGAGTGGCTGCCAAAACCAGCCTGCTGGGGATTATGCCAGGTGGGGGCGCTGTGGAGACGTGAGTCAGCAGGGAGGGGGAGACTGGTGGGCGGTTCCTGGTTACAGGAGGCGCATCTGTAATCGGTTCCAGAACTCGTGACCTTTGGTTGGAGAAGGTAGATTACTTTTTGTTCGTGTCACAATGTGAGATCTAATTGCATCTAATTACAGACAAAAAAATTCCCCAGAGGAATAAAGTGCGCAATTGAAGGCAACGCATTTTACTCAGTTTGGAGTTTCTCACAATAATGTGAGAAATGAGGCTTGAAACCAAAACTTGGTGGGATTGTCCTGTATCAGCTAGTTTGACCTGTGACCAGCGTGATGGAATTGTTCTCTGTGTGCACCGTAAAGGGAGTAACCGGCGGTGACCTTTGACCCCCATAGGTGGACGACAAGCATCAGCGTGATGCATTCTCAGTTCTTGTTGAATTTAAACCACCCAGTACACCCAGTACTCCCACATGCATTTGGGTTCGGAGTGTTTTTATTTTTTTTTGTGACCATTACCCATAATCCCTCACTGCCGTGCTTCTCGTTTCTCGTGTGGGCACAGACGAGCTGAAGCACATCATCGGGGCTGACACCACGCGCAAAGGCATCCTGCGGGTCTTCGAGATGTTCCAGCACCAGCAGCTGAACCGCCGCCTGGTGTACGTGTCCTTGGAGGGCTTTCTGGAGACCATGTTCCCACAATACAAGTTCCCCGAGCTCTTCGTCAAGCTGTATTCACGCTCCGAGCGCACGCTCAAATACTCCAAGAGACTCAAGACGGCACAGAAGAGGTGACACCCCCCCCACACCCACTACTACTATCCCCTGCAGCATGGGGCGTGCCGCCCTCCTGGTCATCGACGGGTCAAAGCTTTGGCGACACGGGAGATGGGGGGGGGAGGGGTTGGGCATTTGAAAATCAGCTTTGCAGACCGTGTGTGGACTTACACCGCCCAGCCCCCCCCTCCCCTCCCACTTGCCCCATCAGTTAGTTGAGGGCACTATACCAGTGTGGTTGTAGCATAGAAATAGTTTTATCCCTATGAAGAAGTATTGAACACTAAACATGCATACCACTGAGAGACATGGTGGTGCTTAACACATCAACGGCATCCAGTAATTATTTCAGTTTTATTATCATTTTAATGATTGTGAGAATGAGGGATTCCTCCCATGTGGAATTCGTGTTAAGATGCCCGAACGTTTTTCATCATCGGCGTGCACCGTACACAGATACTGTGTACTTTTAAGGCGCTCGATGAATGAAGCGGTAGCAGAGGTGTTCGCATCCCGCTGGCTTTTAGGCGGGGGTACAAGCTAAAGGCTAGAGGTCTTCAGTCTTAGAAGCAACTTAGATTGTGCTTCGCCAACTTGTAGTACAAGAAGAGTTTGCGACGACAAAAATACAGATGGAGATCCTCTTTCAGTGCGACGTTCTTTAGTGCTTTGTAGGTATTTTTTTTTCCTCGGGGGAGAGCCGACAGGAGAAGTCGCCGTCTTCAGAGTTTGCACCCCCATCTGTGAAACTACCCCCCCCCCCCCTCCCCAGAGCTGCCATGGACCAAGCGATGGCCAGGGCTCCTTCTCCTCCTCTGTGCATCGCACTTTGGGCAAAATGCACACAGCTGCTCATCTTGGGCCTTTCTGGGGGGGGGGGCGTCTGGAGGGGGGGCGTGGATCTAAGAGAAAGGTGACTGTGAAACCATTTTGATTGTCTGTCCAGGCTGGTGGCCCATGTTTCCATTCGAATGGAGCCCACAAAGGTGTACGGTCAAGAAAAAAAACCGTCTCCATGGACCGTCTGGTCTTAACCCACACAAGTGTGCTCCTTCGTGAAGACCTGGATATGTTGTTTTTTTTGTTTGTTTTAAACTTCTTTTTTCTTAATTTTAGAAATGTGTAGCACTAAAATGCAACCCTCTCAAGTCAGAAAACTGTGCCACTGTATGATAGAGAATCAGCCTTAATATTTAACAAAAGACCAATAAGGGGAGGGGGGGGTAGCAGTGGACTAACTGCATTTATAGGATTATAATTGATTTCTGAAAAATATCCAAACTTAATCATTGCGTCATAGAATATGTAATTTTGTGCAATATTTTTCTTTAATGCATGTGTATTTGAGAAATTGTATATTGAAAGCCGTTATTGTAAGAACCTGAAAAGATGGATCTTCTGCACACAACTCGTATTCTGTTATTTTAGCGTTTTATTTAAGGACTTGTTTTATAAGTCTTTTTTTTTTCCACTCCTCCGTAGTCTAACGTTCGTTGACGATGGGCACTGTTCAGCTGAGCATGGCTTTCAGTCAGCAAGCAGGACTGCGAGAACACATGGCCAAGACCATGACAGAACACAGAGCCGCTGGCCTGCACACCACGGTTTATTATGAAACCGAGGTGCCTGTCGGGCCCTAGGTGTCCTGCGGTGGAAAGCGTCTTTAAACACCGTGTAATTTTGCGTAACGAAAAGCGCTTCGTTAGTGACGTGGAGCAACAGCATTTTGGGTGTCCGGTTTGACACAGCCGACATGAGGCAGATGTTACTGAGAGGGCCGACCTCCAGAGGGCGCTGCCGCACCATCGGCCGGCCCCGGGTTTCCTGAAGCTTAGTTGCATCATCTGGCTTGGCTTGGCCCAGCTGTAATGGTCTTTCAATTACGCGGCATCTGTAGCTAATGACTTTAGCAGGACTGCACTCGTCTTTTCCAGACCTCGTACTTTCACTCTGGGAGAGTGAGTAAAGGTGCCCCCCCCCCGCAGAATATACACACCTGCATTTTTTATCCTTTATTTTCTGTCCCCCCTCCCTCCTCACCATGATACAGAGCTTTTTAAGTCGCCCTGTATATATGAATCTATGATCATGAGTTATGCATATCAGCTTACAATGTGTCAACAGTGTGCCTAAATGTACTGTCAATTCTATTTTCTTATTTTTCTTTAACGGATAAAGTCAGAATGTCATGATCATTTTTAATAGACTGAAAAAAAGAACTCTAAAAGCCATTTAGAGTGTGTTTGCATTATGCTAATAAATTGTTCATTTGAGCAGCTGAAGTCAACATAACACTAATAAAATGTTAACTCTATTTAAATGGCCGTGTCTTTTAATTATTATTTTAGGTCATTTTCCCCCTGTTTTTGTAGTGACTGCATACTTTGAAATATAAGGTGTCCTGGGACATTGGTGAAATGTATGTCGTGCCCTGGACATCTGTCCCCCTGCCTTGACTCTCAAGAATTTTATCCTGAACTGATTTGTTTGCAGAGGGAGCATCAGGAATAGCTCATGCCAGTATGGCCATTCTGGGACTTCTCCAGTATAAATACTAGTTTAGTTTTGTATGTCTGACTGATCTGCATTTTTTTTTTTTTTTTTGAAGCCCACGGTCAGAGCTCTCTGGTGACCCTCGTCATTCTTGATCTGCCCCATTCATCACCCCGACTCCCTTTCGTGTCGTTTTCGCTTTGTTTCTTGTCACATGCTTCGAGTGCTTCATGCTGGTCCGCAATGTCCTTTACGGCTGCCACTGTCCTGCGGTTGTCACGCCTTGTACACGACCTAGCCGGTGTCCCTGAAGGTGTATCTGCAGCTCAATTAGATTAAAAGGTCACTTAGCTTGATCACTATTTAGTATTCTGTTTCCTTTCAAGAAATCCATGTCTTTAATCTCTGGTTGTCGTAGACTCCTTAAAGATGTTAACAAAGAAGCTACACTGGTAAATCGACTTGATACTAGAGAATTGTGAGAATTTGAACTTTTTTTTTCTATCTCTGTTTTAATTACCAAATCAGAATATTGCATATTTGATCTTTCCAGTATAACTGAATTTAATTTGAAACTGATATCCATTAAATGCTGATATTATACAATTTTAGTGAAAGTACCACCACTCCAAAGTGACAGTTGCCTGCTGGTTTGCAATGCATGGGATCTGTGGAATCTTGGAGCTCCATCACGGGTGTGAATCACACCACTGCGTTTTCCAGCAGAGCTCAGTCCTCTGTCCTTCCGGAGCTCAGACTTCCCGGCAGGCGGGCAGGCAGAACAGGCACTATGTTATACATGCCCCCCACCCTACTCAGCTGCTATGT
>JABFEB020000045.1:2678640-2689224 GCA_019775895.2 Stomatorhinus ivindoensis | reverse complement strand
GTTATACACCCCCCCCCCCCCCCCCCTATAGCGAGGAGGGCAGATGTGCACCAGCGCACTACGCTGGGCAGTTTTCACGTTGATATAGGCCTGCATCACTGAGCATTGATCATGCCTTTGTGGACCGCATCTCACCCGCCAACAACATGTGTGGCTTTGCTGAACAAACCTCACCAAATTCTGATCTAAGGCATCATCACGGCAGCCAGTTCATCATGGCAAGCTGCCAAGCAAGGCGTCAACCAGTAGGCTAATAATATCTATTCACAACCTGTTAGATAACCTGTTTCCTACTCATATACACTGGAGTCTTTGTAGACAAAAATATCTTGTGGTATGACATAAAATGCATTTCAGACACTTAAGGATAACAATGACCTGGGAAGACAGGTAAAACAAAAAGAGACCTGCAGGATACACCGGTACTCAAGAAGAAAATTCACACGTGTGGACAAAACACAATACTGCCACCCTGTGGTTACAATAGTAATTTGTGCTTATGCGTGTCCCTTTTTCCATGGCGGTTTGACGACAACCCTGAGAACTTGCCCATGAGCAGCGGTTGGAGGATGGGTGAAAAGATGGAGTTTAATAAATCGGCACGTTCATATTTGTTGTAATGTCAAACTTAATTAAACACGCAAGTTAATTGTGCAAAGAGAGAGGTATACGTGACGCTAGAGGCAAACGAGTAAGTAAGCAGTCCATGTGAACCCATCTCAGCACGAGTCAATGTTTTGCATTGACGACCTTCCAGCTGACAATATGTACGCGTATAAATTCGGTTTTTTTAAACTCACGTCCCACTTGTTATTCTGATATCGGTATAATTTATTTACCTCATGTTGTAATTCTGTGCAATATGAAATTTGACTAAACTTGTATGAGAATTTAAGTGTACATGACTTGTGTGAAGAAGAAGCAATACTAAATAATTCCACTAGGTGGCAGTTTACAGCATGTAAACTCTATACGGAATTGAATTGTAGAGGGCAGGGCACATCCGTTCTTTTAAAGCTGACATGCTAAATGCACCAAACCCCCTGGTATGTCACATTTCATGCCAGCAGATGAAAAACGTTCCTAAATGCTGATTGGCAAGCACCCACGAACCTATATTGATTTTTCATTACCAGTTAATGTAGTTACTATGTTCCTTTTGCATAATTTTGCGATGCGTGCAGTTTTATGAACACTAAGTGCACACACATCGTGTTTATTTATTTAATAATTAATGTTTAAATGTAAGCTTTAAACAGCTACACAATATAACCCTACATATTACAATTCTCTACTGTATCGTGCAGCGTTTTTAGATAAACTTTTAAAGTAATTGCTTCGTTATTATTTTGTTTTAACTTACGTAAAGTTTTAATGTTACATTCGTATTCAATTCATAGGAAGATTATTCACTTGAGTGTTATCTTATAGAAATTCGCTAGATGGCACTCGAGCTATAAATTTTCGAACTGAATAGACGTACCTTGCAGTGTCATGTTATGTGAAGCGGTTTGTTTCTGCATGTCTGCCCGTTGGTATTTATATGTCAGTTCGTGTCTGCGCATGAACTGTCATCAGCCATTGGGCTAACTTGTTCCACTAAAGGTCAGTGTTATTCAGTGACAGTCAGAAGCTATTTTCTACTCCATCTGGAACCTGCCAGGTGCCACATCAATCATACACACTGGGTTCAAAGTCACATGCGTCCTTTTTTAAGTAAGGAGGTATATAACTAACCTTCGTCTCTTTATTAAGCGAAATGTCAGTAGGCAATGCGAAGTCAGCGATCCAATTGTGGGGAAAAGTAATTTGATGATGGAAATCAATATGATGGTAATAGGAATTAATGTGGCGGTAGAAGAAACCGATTTAACGTATGCTACATTTATACGGTGGTATAATAAAGCAGTGTAGCGGTATGTGAAAGTCACCACTTCCGAGTTTAGTTCAGCATGGTACTTTCCCCTATGGTCTGTGGTATTAACCTAACCTGCTGTATGTTTTTCATTCAAATCACTCCGTAAATAAAAACTGACATGATGTTAACAAAAGACTTTTTTGATCACACCTAAACGGTGTATGTCACAACTGTAGCCCCACAATACCTCCAGATTAAAGCGTCGGGAACCTGAAGTTCCTATATTGTGATTAACGTAAATGTTAATGTAAATGTCTTGGCTGCCATTTTCCCATTAATGTGTTTGGTTATTGAATATATCGAATATTTAAAAATATTGAATATCAGATTAAAAAAAACTAAAAGGATAAAAAAATATATTATGCTCTCTATATATTTTTCACATAAGGTATTTTTAAATTTCTTATATAACCAAAATTAAACTAGGTGTTAGACTTTGACGTTTCTGCTTCTCGAATATGAAGTTATCCGTGCGTGGCACGTTAAGTATGGAAGCTTGCTGGACGAGTAGCAGCAATATATCTGAGCTGGGAATAACCCTTCCGTCGAAGCAGCGGTAACTAAACCCAGTTGTTATCCCTATCACTATCACTATCAGTCCCGACACTGTCTCCCCTTTATTCTCCGAATCTGGCGTCCATCAGCAGAGACCCACCAACCATCGGAAGTCTTACTGCGAGTTTAATCCGCCCTTCAGCCAATCAACGGCCTTGTAACTCCGGCGTGACCGTGGCGGTAATGTTGTGGAGTTTGTGCCTCCTGTGTTTGTCCATTTCAGGAAGGAAAGAGGAAGCCCGGGCCGAGCGTAAACTGAAACAAAGCTGGAGATATTAACCCGCGGAGGTCCGGGGGGGTTCCCCGAATCATACTGATAAATCCAGGAGCGCAGCGATATCCGCGTGAAACATGGTGGTTCTCAAAATCCGAGAGCAGGTAGGTGGCTCGCTAACGGCTACCTCGCGCGCTAGCTGGCTAATGCTTTAACTGGCTAGGTGGCTAACCCGGCAGGCTAGCCGCTCGTTACCTAAGCGGGTTTTGGCTTTAAAATACCTCAGGGCCAATTCGGGGAGGTATGTCTGACTAGGGAATGGTAAGGTCCGACGCGGCGTATCACTCGCCGGCGGCGATGGAGGCTCCGGGGACGAGCCTCTTGGTTAGCTGGCCGGCTAGCTGTGCCGCGCCGTCAACGGTCCGGTGGAAGGGGGTGTGCGCGCCGAGCTCGGCGGCTGGCCCTGGTGTGCCAATAAATGACGGGCTACGGGGACAGCAGGGGAGCGGAAGGGGCTGCGAGCACGGCCGGTGACAAACGCCCGGCACCTGCTGTGTGCCGCTGCACCGCGGCTGTCTGACTGTGCGGTTAAACTCGGCGACTTGATTTGACAGGAGCCGCTGTTATAACGTGCACATGACAGGCCGTCGTGTAATGCATGCGTACAATCAATTTGCGTGCTATAATACAGATTATTTTTAAACGTGCAAGCAAAGTGAGAGATCAAGCTTGATTGATGCCTTCCGCTGCCGTTGCCATGACAAGATAATTCAGCATCCCTAAATATTGAAGGCTCCCCCACTGCTTGCATTGCTCATGTATACACGACGCATTTGGTTGCATGTCTTATATACATTGTTAGTTAAATTGTTCGCGTTATTCGACATAAATATTCTGAACCTACATTTGAATATGATGTCTGCTTATTTGCTTTCGTTAAGTATCTGCTTATTTTAGTCAGCATGGTTGTGGACGGTTCACTGTACCAGGACCCGGGTTGCCTAAAACTGGGGTTATTTAATTTGACAGCAGGTTGCAATGGGATGTATTGCTGTCTTCAGCAGTAGGTGTGTAAACAGTGGAAGTGCCTCCTAAGCAGTTTAAACACTTCAGTCTGTGGCCCCCCCCCCCACACACACACACACACACACACACACTTGGTGTGGCATTTGACTTTATTATTAACTTATAGGAAAAATTACCTTTTACAAGTTAATCTGTGACTTAATAACTTAGAGCTGGCAGAATGCAGCAGAGAATCGGGTCTCCTGTATTTTCTAAAATGTTATTGTTTACAGTACACTGAAGAGGTTTTCCAGGTCATTTATCCAGTCAGGGATAAATGCATGATAGGTGGACACGCCCCCTACTGACAGTTAAGCCTCATTATTTGCATCCTTGTGGGGTAGTGAGGAACCTCGAGGAGGTGCAGTGAACCACATGGGATCCATCTTGATTTCATGTGGTCAAATCTGAAGTCTGATGGTCCTTCCTGCTTTCCGTGATGGATAAGAATGATCATGTATTGAGGGTATTGATATTCTTGATGAGGAATTAATGAATCCATGCGTTCTGTAGTGCATGGGAGTATATTACATTATAAACACATCAATGTATATATGTTTATATGTGTATGTGTATTATTATTGAGTGTGTGTGTATATGTATGTATGTATAAAGAGTGAAGGAAACCCCTCAGCCTACGTGGGGCTTCTCTCAGGACAGCTGGAATTGCATCCCAGAAGGCCGCCTCATGAAAATGCCTTAAGGAGAATGTGGGGTCAGCGAGTCCCTGGTGCAGTTGAGGTTAAGGGACTTGCTAAAGGGCGCAAGGGGTGGGATCACTCTGCCAACCCAGGGATTTGAGTCCCCATGCACAGAATTACCCCACCCTTCAAATTGTTTTGTTTAATACTTTATTGGTCAGTGCTTAATCCATATATGTTATTATGTAATACTGATGTCTTTAGAATTCTATAATGTAGAGAATAAACCTTTTTATGGGTTGGTATGTCCAAATTTTTCACTGCTATTGTGATATATAAAATATCAGTTGAAGTATTGATATTAAAATTAATGTGACGGTTCACAAATTGTTGGGAAATTAATGTATTGGAGCTTGAGAAGCATAAAAGTATAATAAACAACTATTCCAACAGGTTCCAGTTAAGTTACTTTGCCGGCTGTGAGGAGACAGTATGGATATTCTTATTGGCTGCTTAAAGATTCTTACCATTCTGAAAAGAGGCCATCATCTCTTATGAGTTATTGTTTTAAATTGTCCTTGTGTGTCACTGTGTTAAGAGGTTTCTGTCATGGGGCTGTAACTCACTGCCGCTCCAGGAAAGCCTCTTATGATTACACCATCTCACCTATTGTTTAACTAATCGCAAAAAATGTGACCAAAATATCTGGCCTTGTCTCTGAAAGAGCAGTGAAAGCAAACATAGGCTCATCCCATAAACAGTGGAGAGGGTAGTGGGGGGGGGGGGCTGTTTCAGGGCATCCTGTGTCTTTGATTACATTTGTCCTTAGGGGCCCATGATGTCTGCAGGGGCCACATAGCACATGTGCGCACACATGGCGTGGTCTGACCATGGGCACTCACTCTGCCGGATGGGAGTAGGCTGTGTGTGGAGAATCCGGGCCTGCTGATCTTTCACAGCCAGGGTTTGTGAATCCAGGTTATGATTTAAAAGTCCTTTCTGAGAGATGGGAGGGCTCCACTGGCCACAGTATCTGAACTGAACATTTTGAAAGCCAGTGTTGTGTCTGCATCGCCCTCTAGAGGGCGTCTGCTTTCTCTCTCAGAGCCTGACACAGCTGACATAATCACAATGTGATATAATAAAATTCTTATGATGTGGGGGTGTATGTTTGAGAACTGTGTTTTGTGCCACCCCCAGACCTGTTCCCATACGAACTGTTCCACCCCCCAGTACCCAGGGAACACTTATTATTTAATTGAATCATCTTTTTGCTAAAATGCTTTACTGAGTATTTTTAGCCATACAGAGTTGAGCCCGAGCCATTATACAGGAACATGATGGGTAGAATGTTTTCAAATAGTACTTGGTTATTTATGTTTCATATTTTAATCCTTTGACGCTTTTCCCTCCTGATATATGGGTTGTTCCCCATTTCATTCAGTAGCTTACTGGCCTCCTTACCTCTTGCTTCCGCAGTAAAAGCTCTACTCGGTTTGTCAGCCCTGGCGTTAAACAGTCGCAGCCGGCCCGTTCTCTGTCCATGCTGCGCCCCGGTCAGCCGAATGGTGGTGCGCCATCTGTCGACTGAAGCGTATCTGTATGTCAGTACAGAGCTGCCAGTTTATATCGGAATAGCAGAAGGGACAAATATAGGGGTCAGTGTGTAGCTTTTGTTTGCATGATCTGTGTCCCAGACTGGGAATGTTTGGCTTTGGATATTGGCCTTCGGTGAGGAAGGGGAGTATCCTGAATGCACACCTTCTTCTTTGGCTCAGCTCTTAGGGAAGAGGGATAGACTATGCCTAGTTAAGTTCCCCAGGGCCTTGGATAGGCTGGAGTGCGAGGCACAGGCTCTGGCAGGCTGTACCAAGCATGACCTGCCAAACCCACTATTAGATCCATAAAAAAAAATCTATTTCATATGTTCTGCTATTCTGTCTGTCCATCTGCCCGTTTCCATAAATTGCATAAACACTGTTCTGTGCCGTTTTGCTGATAGAAATGGCTTTGTTCATGTAAAAGAAGTGTGTTTAAGTCTTTGTGTTCACTTTTGATTATTCACCTTTTCTCATGGATCCAGCGCATCATTCTTGTGGCTTAGGTTTCACCTTCCTAAAACAACGTAGGACGTCCAATGTCAGCCCTCCCAAGGCTTTTGCTTGCTATTCAAGTTAGCCAGCTCAAAAGTGCTTGTTAATCTATTGAATACTGCCTTGAACGTGAGATTGAAACACTTAGATGTAATAGAACTACTTGTATAATATTCCTTTCATGTACGTGAAGTCCATCTGGTTTACGGTTTCTGCTGTTTCGTGAAATCTCCCTCCCCGCACTTACAAGTTGGCATCATACTTAAATACATTTTTTCAGTTATTATGCTTGGGACTTAGTTTGCCACATTTGTGGCAGTTTTAGCCCACAGCCCATTGTATGTAATGCAATGGTAGGCTTTCCAGCAGGGATCGCTGCTAGAGTTTGTTTGGCTTGTGTGCGAGTACAAGGTCCAGGTTGTTTAACAGAAACGGTATGAAAATTGCAAAAGACTAGAAAGTGTCGGGAAGTGGAGGGCACCACATTTGGCAGAAGCGTTTCTGGATAAAATCACAATAAGGCGTGTAAATAGCCCGATTTCTATCTTTTGTTGTATAAGGAAATATTGTATTATTTAATATGCCTAAGGTATTATTTTTATATAATTTTGTGAATTTATATTGCCTAGGTTTCACTTTGTTTTGTGGGACTTTTATTTTGGAATTACGTGCTTAGCTTTTGTAAGTTCTTACGTAAAGAAAAATAAGGGGAGGACATACTGATTTGCGCCCTCCGAAGCGGCACAAGCTCTTACGTTGGTACGTAGATACAGTGAGATATAGTTTAATTAATGCAAGGATCTCAATAAAAGATAAAACCATCAGTCAAGTCTTGACCATCTTTCGGAGGAGACGCTACAAGGCGTCTAAGAATTTCAGTCCAGTGGGTCCATTCTGGCCAGTTTGGTGTGTATCCTAAGCTATCTGGATCAGTACCACCTTTGTTGTACTGCGTGATCCATCCTCTGCTGTGTTATGGAGGTGCGCCTTTGCACGCTGTAGCCGGTTTTGTTCCTTAATTTCAGCACAATCTTGACTTGAGTCTCTGGGGTCATGTGCCCACGTCCACATGTGTAGGAGTTGTGTGGTAAAGTGGTGAAACTTTCTTATTTTCAAGCTTTGACCTGCCGTTGTTTTTACGTTTTCAACAGACAGAATAGAATGGTTTCACCATGTTTTTATGACCCCTTGCATTGTTACAAAGGGTCTCCAGACTACTTATAGGGTTTTACTCTTGGAAGCGTTGTGTTCTATTGCATTTTTTCCATTAGGTGACTATAAATGAACAGATCATTGTTCTCTGTGTTCGGTCTCTGGCTTTCTGGCCTTGATGCTGATGTAATAAGCACTGACCTTTATTATCGGAGGTGGGGCTCTTCATTTTCAGAACTCCGGAGCTCCCCGATTAGGACCAAGAATATTAACGATTTCTCCAGAATACAATGGCTGCTGAGCACTTTTGTGTTCTGCCGAGGACTCACCCCATTGGTGCACAAGAATTATGCATGGCACATTAAAAAAATCACAAACGTGGGTTATACAGTGCGTCATTTTTGACTAGGCAAACCTGTGGGCGATTTGCGAGCATCATTTAACCCAAAGGTAGGCAACTCTGATCCTGGAGTTCACCCTGAGCTTGAAGTAATGATTGTCCAATAACAATTTAGCTAAGGAGCATTCCTATTGGATAATCATGACTTGTGGCTTACGTTAACGCAGCTAAGTGAGAAATTGTGAATTGCTTTGTGGAACACCCCCCAGGTAGGTAAGAGAATCTGCTGGGTGTCCGTGTCACCTGATGCTCTTCAGCTAATTTTATTGGTCAGAATTTTTTAAGCCATACTTATCATTCTTTCTTGCATATGCAATGTAACCACGGGGAAAAAGGGAGCAAATCTAGTTCAATACTGGAGTTCTTTTAAGGCTCCCGACCTAAAAAAAAAGTCTGACTGAGAAACTCGCTATGATTCGGCTGATCGGCTGTCAGTGATGTGCAAAGTAGCTGCAAATACAGTGCGAATGAATGACCATGCTTTCACAGACTGGTACCAATGAAATCAAGCAGTCCAATAAGTAAAAGACTGGAAATTGGTTTCATAGTTCATGGTTGAGGGAATATTCATGGTTAGAATATGATTGGAAGACAAGCACCCTTATTAGATATGCTGACTGTGGAGACCATTAACAGGCTGTGGTTGCTGAATCCCTGACTGGGTCTTTAGTGTGTTGTTGGAAAACGTAATGAATAAAAAAATAGGTGGCGGTTTTATGTACATTGGAAGTTGCCTTCTGGATAGCAAATAAGGATCTAGCAATAACTAAATTTGAAAGCCTTGTTGCCCTGTTGAACCAGTTGAACTGTTGAACCAGTTGAACTGTCCTGATATCTCTGTGACTGCAGGAGAGACCGTGAGACACACCTCCAAAGAAGAAGCAAAAAATGTTCACCCAATCTCTTGCACATATTTTCCCAAAGAAGAAGATGGTCACCCTGTCTCCAGTTGTCTGTCTACTGTATGATGAAACTATGGATATATCTTTTGCCTAGAAACTGCGTATTTATTGTAGAGTTATAGATGAGAAGCCAAGGAAAATATTCCAGTACAATTGCTTCAAGTGTGTATATGTTGAGTCTGATGAAGATTGGTTTAAAGTTCGGAGTTCAGCCGTAGTATTTTAGTTGATGGATGGATGGATGGATGGATGGATGGATGGATGCTTTATCATCATTGTAAATACAATGACATTTAGTTTTGAACACACCAGCAGATGCACAGTATATTTACAATGAAATAGATTCTGAGGCATAACTAGAACACATATATATATATAGTATTCATAATAATGTGACGTTCATAAAATTAACAGCCTTTGGAGATAAAATGACAGTAGATTTATTGAAAAACAAGCAGAACTTTAAGTGAAATACGAAATATAAAATATTCATTTTGGCTTTTTTGAAAATGGCCCTTCATGTTTGCCTGGCCATTTGACCCTATGTTTGGAGAACCTTACCAGATCACTGCTTTTCAATTGAACCAAAACTAGGGCGTAATGTCAACACTGCACCGTCCCGCTTGCTGCACTTGGTATGTCTTTGCACTCAGAGACCAAAAAGTAGGTCTAATTTAATTTTTTCAGTCTTAATTACCATCCAGTTTTGCATATTATTGCAGTGGCTCTTTTGGTTACCGGAGTGATGATGCTGTGAGGACCCGTGCTGTCAGATCATAGGCCTGTTTGAAATGGTATACTGAGGCCTCTGGAATCTGTTTATGTTCCAGCTTGTTATGGTGTGGTGCCATCTGGTTTAGACCTAGAGGGGTGTGTCTGTATCTTTGTCTGTATCCGAGTCTGTGTCTTTGTGTGTCTCTGTGTCTGTATGTGTGTGCTTGTCATGGGAGCCAGGTTATGAATCCAGTACGTGCTGTTGGATGTTTATCTTTGTGCTTGTTGTGAAAAGATGGCCAGTGTTGATGGTGGTGCCACCGCAATGACCTGTAAGTTACTGGTACTCATTTATAATGTCTGTCAGTGGCTCTTGGTCAATGTCTCTTGCGTCAGTATCTCCTGGGTCCTCCCAATGGCTGACGTTTGAAGACCAGTACATCTCACACATCAGCTACAAACCATACAAACTTGACACAGAGCCTCCAGTTCCTCTTTATGGAGGAAGCAGAATAGTCCAGACGACATATTGTTAGCGTTTTAAGTAGGTTCTCTAACGTAAACAAAACGGAGCCTTAGCTGGCTGGTTCGTGGGCTGATTTATGCGTCATTCCGGGTTCATTTCAGAAGAGCTGCAGGCCCCTAAAAATCGCTGATGTCCCAGTAGGGGCAACAGTGGTAACAGGCTGCAACGAGGCCCTGATTCACTAAAATAAAACTTCCACTGTATAAGGGGGGGAGAACACAAAGCCGCTTTACATAAAGCAGTGTGAGCGATTCCCTTTCGTCTTTGCACGAAGACAATCGTGATGTATGGAAGCACAGTGGATTTACAGTGGGGACACTGTGGATGAATGGTCTCAGGATGGTCATTGGGGGGCACATTGCAGTGCAGATGCGGGGTGGGAGGTGGGGGAGCGACTCAGCTGT
>JABFEB020000045.1:2615680-2628455 GCA_019775895.2 Stomatorhinus ivindoensis | reverse complement strand
GTATATTTAAAAACCCGCGAAGTCGTGAATCCGCGATAAGTGAACCGCGAAGTAGCGAGGGATCACTGTATATGAAGAAAGTAGCTTGATGATTTTTCACTTACGTGCAGGTGGTACATCTGTTTCTGCAAACAGAAATGTAACGTAGAACATTTTATCCAAAAAAACGTTTTTTTTCCCAGGCAAGTAATATACAGCATGACAGCCAGGCAGTGGCGGTGTTTCATCTCCCAGCATGCCGTGCGGTCGCCACTGCATACAAGCATCACTCCATAGTGTGTCTGCTTCTTACTTTCAGTACATCAATCAATAAATTACACGAGATATTCAACACTTTATTGTAAAAGAGCCTTTGTGTTAATGAGTTTGCCCAGCTGTTGGCCAATGAAAATGTTCTGAGTAGGTATAGAGTAAGCTAGGCTAGGCTAGGATGTTTGGTAGGCCAGGTGTGCTGTATCAAAATGCATTTTCGCCGCACGATATTTTTAACTTATGATAGGTTTATCGGAACATAACCCCATCGTAACCCGGGGAGAGTCTGTCAACTGGTGGTTCCTGGGACCATTTCCAGTGGGCCTGTGGAGTGTGTGATATTTTCCTTTTGCCGTTGCAACTCCCTCCCCCACCAGTTGGGGTCTTAATGATCAAAGCAAAATGAGGGTCCTGAGGCCTGAGCCAGTTGAGGGCCGCCTGCCCGAATCCTTTTCACAGAAGATTTGGTCAAAATAGCTTTATGTCTTAACGCTAAGCTTGATGAATCTGGGTCAGGCGACCGGCCACAGGCCACACAGAGCCACCAGCAGGAAACGGCAAAGGTCGAGAAAACGGAACCTCGTGGAGCCTCATATCAGAGCAAGACAGATCCCAGCCGAAGCCAAGGACGCGATTTCCCGGGGCTGAGGGATTCCCCTGGCCGGCTCACGTTGCTGTCGCTCCTGCCAGCCTAGTGAGTGTCGAAAGTAACTCGAATAAACAGGAAGAGAGCAACCCAGGTCACCGTGCATATTTATATGAGTGCGTCAACGGCCGACGTCCTCAAGTATGTAACCATGTGTGCCAGACGGTCACAAAGATAGCCGTGTAAATGCACATGTGCGTCGAAGTAAAGATGTACTGACTGTCGATCACCGGCGCACTGCGGTCGTTGACCATGGCCACTTTCTTGAGTTTGGTTCCTTTCTGGATGTCAGCCAGGAGAGCGTTGCGACCTCCCGACGCCGGCCGCTGGGTCCTCGACGGATCTGACCATCCCTGTCAGACAGAGAGACCGAGGAGGACCACTCACCCTGTGCAGAAGCTAAAATAGCAAGAAGTGCCCTTATAATAGCCAATTAGCACGTTAGCGTTGCCTTAGCATTAATTTTGGTTAGATATAGGAGCGCAATCATTTTAAAATGGTTCACATTTTATCCATTTTTATCTTTTAGGCATGAATGAAAGCAAAATCCCATCTAAGTGCAATGCTGGACCCTCATAACTGTCATTGATTACTAGAGCTATTACTAGACTATTACAAATACTTTACTGTTAGTGCTAAGCACGGTTAGGACTGGGAGGAAATGCATGAAAGTAGGAGATAACGGGCTAAACCGTTCATCCATTCATTCATTTTCTATACCCTAAGTCCAATTCAGGGTTGCGGGGGGCCAGAGCCAATCGCAGGGGCTTTGGGTACAAAGCAGAGGGCACCAACCCAACGCAGGGCACAGAAGGCAGCACGATGGCCAGTAATATAAGTGGCTCTGAAGTTATTTTATGGTCTGATTCAAAAGGCGGCCTTTAAATCAGAATAGCACATACAGTAAAGGCTCTTATTGACTTGAATACTTGTTGAGAATTAAACATGACAAATAGTTCCACCAGGCAACAAGATTCTCAAAAGCTCACTTTCACAAAATCCTAATCGCTTCTGCCTCTTTTTGAAGCCACAGATATAAAGACAAATGTCCATGCCTTGCTTAAACTCTTAGTTCATGATAATATGGCAGTGATGCATTAACATTTCAAGAATTGAGACTCTTAACTTTCCAGCCTCACCAGAGGCCCAGAATAAGTACCAATGATATTATCAGACCCTGAATGGTCACTCTGACTGATGACTAACACGCAGAAACTCCAGATCTCTCAACCTGGTGTCATGTTGCCATGGTGACCTTTCTTTATGCCTAATTAATTCCTCCAGGTCCCTATTACAGGTGAATGGGCATAATAATCCTTTCCATTACAAAATGCAGGTGTGGTATTCCCCAAGTAACTCAGGGTAAAAAACAGAAAACGGGGTAAACTCATAACTGCTAAAGAATACAGGCAGGGCAGCCCTGCTCCTGCGCGAATGATGTCGCCATTTGGCTTTGAATTTTCTTTTCCACAACTCCATGACTCTGTGTATGTTTGTGGGTGTGTAACCCAACCCCTGTTTAATAATGCAAAGATCACATGAGCCGGCTGCCTGATCGTCCTGCAGTGGGGAAGACAAGAGCAAGATAACTAAGAACGTTAGGCGAACAGAATCCCCCACTGGCACGAGACAGCTGCCAAACGAGGCGGACCGAACCAAGCGACGTCGTCTTTAGGGACAGCTGCCAAACGAGGCGGATCAAACCAAGCGACGTCGTCTTTAGGGGCAGCTGCCAAACGAGGCGGACCGAACCAAGCGACGTCGTCTTTAGGGGCAGCTGCCAAACGAGGCGGACCGAACCAAGCGACGTCGTATTTAGGTGCAGCTGCCAAACGATGCGGACCGAACCAAGCGACGTCGTCTTTAGGGGCAGCTGCCAAACGAGGTGGACCGAACCAAGTGATGTCGCCTTTATGGGGCCTCAGCCAGCTTTGGTTACAGTCGGGTTGTGGGAGACGCCCATTAGAGGGGAACTATCAGCAAGATGTCTCTGAACCACTCTTCCATAACGCCACTCGGACCGGACTGACGGATATCCACCTGAGGCGTTAAGGAGGACGGTGGTGGTTGGGCAGGGAGGAGAGAAGGTGGTGGTGGAGGCGCGGGGGGAGGCGGAGGAGGTGGAGGGGGAACAGGCATTGCCAAGCTCTCAGCACCTGGATGGACTCTGCGACGCTTCTGTAAAAGGCAAAGAAAGACACAGACAGTCAGTCGCACCTCTCAGTAAATCAAGTAAAGGGTAATTCAGCGAATGTGACATCTCCTGTCCAACAGGGAACATGCCAAAGTCTATGTGCATAGACCCGGCCCTAGACCCACCCACTGCCACAATGACAGGCAAGTCCAGCCTGCCCTCTGCTGAAACTTCCATCACACATAAAATCTGGAACATGTGTGAACTCTTTCTTGTCTTGAGTTGCAAAAACAAAGAGGTGCAACCAATACTAAGACATGTTCAAAAGCTGGTCTCCGATTTAAACTATGCCTTTTCATTTACCAAAAAAAAACCACTATCCACACTAACTGAAGGGAGGGGGTGTGTATATTTCAGCCTTTCTAAACAAGAATGTTCCCTCCTCTTTGCGGAAGTGAAGTCCTTCCCCCACAATGCCTCCTCGGGAAGATCAGGACGTAACAATGGACAGTGTTGTCTGAGAAGGGTGGTCCGGCCTTGCCTCTGCCAAGTCAGACGCCTTGCAACATCATTATGCAAAGCTGAGAGGAGCATAACACAGCCGTCACGCTGACATATACCGTTCAAAGGTCCATCAATAGTATCGTTGAACTGTTACCGTTCTTTCATCGCTGTGTCGGCAAGGGGACTCTGCACACATCCGACGGACCGAAAACCCCTCCTGCAAAGTTTTGTTTTAGGAGTAACACCCAGCGCTGAAGACAGCTGCTCTGAACAACTGCCCGACAGACTCCCCCATCTGGGTCTGATCCGGAGGGGGTCCTTTTGTGAACAACGGAGAATAGCCGTGCTTATTTAAAACATCTCCCGTCCCGATTAAAAGAAGTTACATGCCGAAAACTGCGACCGCTATGCAGTCGGCGGAGAGTGTTTGTAACGGGATACCTAAGCGAGCAAGCAGTCAGCAGGTTAAAACGAGCGTTAAACCCTAAAAGAACATTAAAACCATACACGGAGTATTTAAAAATATTCGCAATACAGTATTTAGGGAAAACAAAAGGTCCGTTGCGTAGATTACATTTTATCTCTCATAATAAGACCTTATTGTAGCACCCGTGACGCGCACAACTACATTAATGTAAAATCCAGTTCATACCAGCATTCCTCCTGATATTTACCTTTATTCGTACGCGCGACAAATGTGTGCCTGGTGTCTTTGTCGCAGGTATATGTTTTGGAGACTCTTCTTAAAGTTAATTTACTTTTTAAATTGAAATGTCAGCTTACCTGAACTTTTGCGCCACTCAGATCGTTTTATCTGCTTCCAGTTTTAATGCACGGAACCCCAGCCGCACAGCGTCGCTGAAATATACTGTTACCGGCACAGAGCATAAGTTATTATTAGTTTTAAGAGGACGCCGCCAAACGCTAAAAGCTTTTAAAAAGGCAACGGGAAAATCACCCCGTGTACTTACATACGCGATCGTGTCCAAATACTCCTTCACAATCCGGAAAAGTGCACAAAAATGTACGTCTTTTCAACTATACTTGAATTGGACGAGATTAAGACCTGTGTGTCTGTCAGGGGTGTCCGCGTCTTCGCAAACGTGCCTCGCAGCTATCTGCCGTCGTCGCTGCAGGACAATGCCGCCCTCGCGCAGCAGAGGGGCAGCTGCGCTCCCGGTCCCGCAGACGAGGCCACACCTGCCGCCCCAGCACAGAAACACTGACCAATCAATCAGTGCCAGTCCGCATACATGCTCTTGTCATAAATTACGAGATGTATTTTTTCTCTCTTTTCTCAAGATAAATACATTTTGTTATGTTGCGCAGCGAGTGAGACCCGATGGGTTGTGGGAACTTGCGGTAAACTATTTTGATCACAATATTGTTACAGGATAAATATATAATATAAAATTTTAAGCACGATATAACTATTATAATGACTGATATGGAATGTTAAATAAAAAGACAGTTAAACTTTACGTGGACTTATGGTCTTCATACAAATGTTAAAGAAATTTAAAGTCCACGGGAAAGTGATGAGGCCAATCAGCTGACTAGGAAGCTTTATAATGACAAGACTATAAACTGAAATTTAATCTTAGAACGCCACGTTGTGTAATAACAACAGCGTACAGCCCAAATTTTTTGTGTGGGAGTTTTGCCCACCTAGTGGCGGAAAGGAGGAACTGCACTTTAAAATGTGGAGCGCAAATTCTCTGGAGACGGTTGGGCTTTTCACACATCCCGGTGAAGCTCTAATTTCGGTCTGCTTGGAGAGAGTTACTGGAGACGCTAATTAAAGACTCTGTTTCTCCGAAAGTGGCAAGTGGGTCGCTCTCGGAGGGAGCGCTTAGCGTCATTTTTAAGCACTTCCAGGCTACCGCCATATGTGACACGTTCTTCTTTCGCACCGTGCAAACTGATTCCGCTTCAGTTGATAATTTAACACATCAAAATATAGGACTGTCAATTACCCCACATCAGCGCAAACATGAACTAACGTGTGGTTTAGTTGCAGACTAGTAACTGAATTATTGTTGGTAAACGCACCAGAGGGATATTCCACGAAGCAGGATTTTTTAGTTATCTTGGTTAGCTTAAGCTAGAAATCGTGATTGTCCAATAAGAGTTTAGGTAAGGAGCAAGGAGCATTCCTACTGGACAATCATGATTTCTATCCTAAATTAACTCGGCTTTCTGAGAAATCTTGCTTTGTGGAACACCCCCTAGAAGGCCCATCACAGGCCTATGTGGTGCTTGAGTGACGTAAACTGTATTATTAGGTAGGCCTACTTAACCAGAATTGCTCCAGTGATTTTAAGATGTATGATAAGTGAATACTGTGAATAATGCCAAACAGCTAATCCATAGGAAAATAGAATTAAAAGTAGTAAGAGTTAAATCGGGTGCGAGCTAGTAAACTACACAACACCAGGTTGATCAGGGAGAGCAGGAACGTGCAGTAGACTTAGGTCTGGTGACAGTGATTAGATATGTTTAACTTGAAGCCCTGCAAAAACTGTAGAAAGATAATCTCCTGGGATGCAACCATAATGGGACAATAATCGCGAAAAAAATATATCGCAGAGATAAAATGTCAATCTATATATTAACACTGCTGAGTTTGCTTCGTTTTCATTACGCCTTCAGTACATGCAGCGCCAAAGCTCTCCCCGCTTTATTGCAGCAAACACCTTGAACTTTGGTTTTATGGACGCGTGATGCAAGAGCAAATGCTCCTGTCTTACTGTAAACAGGACATCTGGGCAACATTAACGCTCTTCGGCCTTTCGGAAATAAATAATGTCTCCTGTGGGAGCTGTGATAATCAGTTGTTTTGGAGCATGGCGCTGTGTGAGGTTACCCTCGCGGGTTCACGCGCAAACAAGAATAGGAAGCATTCGCAGAAGAAACACCGAGAACGAAGTGCATTTTGTTGTCTCACTCTTGCAATATAAAACACACCGTCATCACCAAACCGTCTACACCCGTAGCAAAACGACAAGATAAGACTAATGCCTATAGATGACAATCAGTTTATGAAGTGATTTGAACACAGCCCAAAGTAACCATGCGGTTTTAGAGCATATTTGCAGGAACTAGTCACCAGGTTTGCGCTAGAATGTGCTAATGAAGCGATTTAGTAAGAGTATGTTTAAATAGCTTCCATTAAATACGCTAAAAATGTAATTATACAGTCCTGTTTAGCAGCATGTGATCCTCAAAGACATCTGTTCTTTTTTAAATATCGGAAAGGCAAGCACATCTATTAAAAGCTTATAAGGTCTCTATGGTTTAACATAAAACAGTTTTATTAGAAAATGGCAGGATGTCGTTTGTAAATCGTAAGCATAAAGAAAACGTGCAAAAGCAGCAACTTGGATCTATTTGCGGCGATGGTTTAGGAATAACTGTCCAAAAAAAAAAAACCCCAGTAAATTGGCTTAATGAGTTTGCTCTGAAACCATGCAGTCGTAGTCCCATCCACGAACTGGTAACAGCACCTTTTAAAACCACAGCTTAATAATTAAAATAATACATCAATTGTCATTGAATATGTACATGAATAGGCATATATGCAAGCATATTATATCCAGAAGTGTATTTCTTGGAAATGTCCAGTTAGCACACGGTAATCACGTTAGAATGGAAAATATTCTTAGACACAAACATCAGATGAACGGGAATATTAAATATTTTGAGATGTGAGCAGCACTGATTCAGACAACAGTGGTTACGATTCTATTTACACCAGCAACAGACATCTGCAGTAGACGGACGTTGCTGTACGTCTTTCTTTTTGAATGAATCTTTCAAGGAAACTAAATGGTCTCGGTAATGTTCCTTTGATTTATTTGATTCAATGAGAATCACTCTCTTTCGCAGCCCGTTGGTGTGACGATGTAAGGACCACTGGGTGATCTAATCCAGTGTTTCTCAAACCAGTCCTCGGGGACACCCACGTTTTCTCTCTCTCCCAACTCCCAAGGAAGTGAGTTTCTGGTATGAGAAACACCGGTTTAAATAACAGTGAGTATAATATATAATAAAATGCATAATACATTCATATATGAAAACATAATTTATTTAACATTAAAGTAAAATTTAATTTTATTAAGCATCCAAAAATTACCCAACCCCCCCGCCCTCCCAAGAGTGAAAAACTTGGACATGCCAACAGTAGAGGAATGCAGAATCAACGAATGAATCAGCCAGTTGAACGAATCGATTCACTTAAAAAGAATCACCAGGATTCAAGAAACATCCCACTTCCTACCGACTTTCCTTTAATAGCGAAGGTTGATCGATTCCTGCACTTTCTGCGCCTGCGCAGTATCACATTGCCAAGCCAATGGAACCCTGTGTCCTCTATGCCCACTTAAGACTGCTCCGTTTATAAATACGCAGAGTGAATATGGAAATACAGAGCGCTATGTTCCTTCAAACCACTGGAAGCAGTGACGCATTTCACTGTATCTTAATAATTACAAAATAAAAAGCCATTATATGTCCTATCAGTATATGGCTCAATCCTACTTCTTTTCGACTTCATGGCTATAGATGTGCCTGTTGTATCCTGTTTAATTTTCCACACCATATTCAACTGCAACGACGAGGCATGTCGTCACTCCAAGCTGCCTCGAGCTTGCATAGTGGTTTTCATCCACAATTAATTATCGTATGAATGTTTCGTTCTGTTGGGTCTTTTCATTTCCTTCAGACAAAATCAGTCCCTTGTTATCTGACATCTAGTGTTGCACAGAACAGTCTAGTCACAAGGCAAGAAAATTAAGTAAACCAATGCATTTTACAGAGTTGTGTTAGGCGTATATTTTGTTTGATAATTCTGTTCAATTATTCAGTATAATTCAAAAAATAAATTAGAAAATATATTTTAATATATCGATTTTTTTCTGCATATGTAGTGTTTTCAACTTATCCCAGCGTAAACTACTGTTCCCATAAGGCTTTTCGACAAGCTTCAAGTGCGTCTCATGCAGCACGCTCACCGTAAGTTAGAACTTTGTTCATGCCTAGAAACTAATCAATCTTATAAATGCACAGGTTTAGCCGCTGCCTGCGACGCATGTTTGGTGTATAAATTATACTTCAGGTAGGTGCTACTTCATGCCTTCACCATGTGAGTATTGAACAGGTCGCAGTATAGGCTAGTCGCAGGAATCAGGGTACACCTTCATTTTCTGGTGTGTTTTCACCGTAGTTTACAGGTAATGCCGCTCGCACTTTCCGTTTCTCCTTAAATCGGCCGGAGCGGGAAACTTTGAGGTTCCTCCGCGAGCTCTTTTCACTGAACTGGGACTCTTCAGTCGTGTCCTCACCGACTTGACTGGTCTGCTGCTGAGGGGTCTGGTGCACATCCTCTTGTGAGCCCTTGGCCCTTGGCTCCAGATCAGACTCCTGTTTCGGGAGGACAGCTGCCTCTTTGGAACCAACGCTGACCTTCCGCTTGGTTGTTATGGATCTCCACCAAGGATTCTTCGAAGACATGGTGTCTCTTCTTTGAAAATCTGTTATAGTAGACATTATTGGTTGTCATATAGTTATAAAGTTGAAAGAAAACAGAAATATACTGCGGAACTTATATACGACATAATAATGTAGTGCGTGAAATACTTGAGGGACAAAGATCAATAATGATTAATGAGAAAGCGAAATGTCCCCTGCAGGTTCCCACTGACAATATTACTCTTCTGTATCCTATGATGAGTTTTTTTATTGCCAAGCTGTGAATTGAGAATATTGCGGGAAACGGTAATAATAATAATAATAACCATATACACTGTTACTTTTCACAGGAGATCGCCACTATTTTCACATCAGGTGAACTCACTGCACGTTACAACTTTACTAGAGGCAACACTGCATTAATATTTTATACGTTCGTTAAATGCGCAGGTTTGCGTTCGCAATTTAAGTCCAGCATTAGTACACACATTTGCACATTGAGAAACACAGCTGAGTCATCGAATAGGTAAACTCAGATTCCCTTTGGACATTTTCCCACGTGCACGTATTAGAAAAAATCTAACTACTAACTTTTCAACCTGTAGATATAGCTATAATGTCGGAGAGACATTATATGTTTTAGAAACAGCGTTAGCGAGCAGGACACGTATACTTTATCGATCCGCAGCAATACGCAGCATGTTGCAGAAAGTGTAGGTTACGATCCAAGTATTGTTCACCTAACGATGGAATACACCATCCGTGTGTTTATCAGACTCATACAGGGTCAGAAAGAAATGCGGTGTCAAACGTAGAAAGAAGACCAGTTTTGCCACGGCGATATACACAATTTTCCCCACACCTGTCCACAGTCACTCACCTGGTCTGACCAGTCTCAAGGACGGTAATGCAGTATTATATACCAGCAGCTTGAAGACACATTTTACACCAACACTCAGCGCAGATTTATTGATTCAGCTAATTTACTTCGAATAAAGTTTCCATCTCAGACCTGTGACAAGAACAAAAATCATGCTCTATGAAAGCATATACGTTGAATATATAAAATATGTCATTCATAAAGTTATCTTAATCCTACCAAAACTGAGTAGATTTAAATTAAAGTTGACCGCCCAAGGCCATCATGTTTCTGAAACCCGCTTCGAAAGGCACCTAAGGGAAGAGTCAGCGCTATTTACCAGACCAGCCGCATTGTTCCTCCGAGGATCTCATTGGCTGATTACATACCTGTACTGGCTCACGATTGGTCCACAGGTGACCTGAACTGGGCTGGGAAAGTGAAAGGGGGGGGGGGGGGTTACCTGGCGATACACTGCGTACCTTTTTCCCCACAATGAAACAATGTCTAAGCTCATACTTAAACACAGTACACAAGCGCATCCCGCCTTAGCCGCGGTCGGGTAAACCTTTCAAATCGTAATAATGCTGTTTAACAAAAGCGGCTCAGTACGTCATGCTAAGTAACCAAATAAGACTCATTATTGACCAATACAACTACATATTATGACGATGATTATTATTAATATTACTAATGTAATTATTGTTATTATGCTATAGTAAACCATCCATTAAACTAATAATAATGATCCATCTGGGAAACGAATCATGGCTGATATATATCATTTCATAAGATTAAAGAAATTATAGAATACAAAATAAAATTAATTTCTTTGGCGCTTGTTCAGCTTTCCGTGTATTCATTAAATAGGTTTGTGTACAATACAGCAGTCTTTCTTACTTGCGTGCCTCAGTATCGGGGCCTTATCTCAGCCCGATCTCGTGATTCACACACGAAATATTCCTTCAGCGGTTTACGTTCCAGATACTCAAGGTTTAGTCGCGCTTGCAGATTAACGAAGTTATCTCAGCTCGTCAGCTATTACAGTATTATTTCAGGTTCCGCGCTATGTATCCTAAATGGGAGGATTTTTCAGCCTCCAGAGGGACTCATGTAAGCAAAATTATTATTATTATTTCACGAGGAAAGAATTGCTTTTTGCACCTGCACTGTGATAGATATGAAGCTCAGGGGACGGGACACCCCCTCCCCGGCCGCCGTCGACGCAGGTAAACAGCCTGAAGCACTTTCCTGTGGGCCCTGAAGCTACAGGTTATCCTAGCGTGAGACTAGGGCGTCCGTCCTTCTCCCGACCTGTAATCGCGTTCCCTAGAGGGAGTGTGTCCAGTGCGACCCCTAGTGACTAGCTGGGCAGTGCCCGGTTCGCGACGGCTGGCAGCGTGTGGTGCTTGTAGGACAGGTACTCATCAGACAGAAAGGTGGCCCCTGGAGAGTCGGATGTTGATGGTATTGATGGTACACCGAGTTACGCGGGAACGGGGCAGCAGAGTGGAGATAATCGCCGTTGCTGGGGGCGGAGTCTCGTTGCAGGGTCGTGGAGATCGCTGCTTTTTCCCCGAGCGTGTCTCTCAGTCGGGCCGCAGCTACGCTGCCGGGAAACGTGACCAAGTGAACTCCATCCGCTCTCTGCAGGGATCCGTCGTTCTGAGGGAGGCTGTTCAGAAGGTCACAGCTCAAAAACCTACAGTCGGGTCAGTATTTAAAAATAAAAACCAAGCTATCATCACGTCTTCCCTAAAACAGAGATTTCAGTGGTTCCTCCTGCTTTCTGTCCTGCGGGATTTTAGAAAATACATATTGTCGTATGCTAGCTTCACACCACAAAGACCAACTTATGTGATTTAATGACCCAATTTATCACTTTAACAGAGCAATTAAGGGATGAACCCCAGCAAAAAAATAAAATGGCGGTTTCAGACTGGGAGTTGTGCAGCCCTGTTCGCAGATCGTATTTTACTCCATCCCGCATAATCCACCGCAAAACGAATGTGCTTGTCTGCATTTTACAGGGTTTAAAGCACAAAAGCTACTTATTTGCCCATTAAACCGACTGGAAATTGTAATGCCACAGTTTAAGGTGATTATCTCACCCATGGACACTGGGACTGGAACCAACAATGTCAGTTTACAAGTCGACATTCTTGACAAGGATGCCGCATTAAAGTTGCCTCCGCCTGCTCTTCTTCTAATGAACATTTCTGAGGTTTATGCAGTCTAAACAGTCATACGCAAAAACACACATAACAAGCTGGCGGGTCGCTAGAGGTTTTGGGCCCCATTAAATCATATCATATGGGGGCCCCAGCCCAGACCAATTAAGGCTCATTGTTTGTTCCATATATTTTTTGCCCCCCCCCCCCCCCTCCAACACACACACACGGTGTCCCTGACGACAAAATACAAAAACAAGAGTCATGTCAGTAAGTGGTCAATATGATGCATCGTAACACTTTTAATAAATTATTCTGCAATTTATATATTACATTCTAATCTTAAACTCCTCACAAAAAATACTTCTCCATATGCTGATTCTGTAGAAAGGTCTCACCTTTATATAACAAATACAACATTTTGAAAATGCAAAATATGTTATGAATGGCGTCTGATTATGGATATCTGGTTGATGGGTGGGGTCGGATCATGGATATCCGGCTGATGGGTGGGGTCGGATCATGGATATCCAGATGATGGGTGGGGTCGGATCATGGATATCCGGCTGATGGGTGGGGTCGGATCATGGATATCCAGATGATGGGTGGGGTCGGATCATGGATATCCGGCTGATGGGTGGGGTCGGATCATGGATATCCAGATGATGGGTGGGGTCGGATCATGGATATCCGGCTGATGGGTGGGGTCGGATCATGGATATCCAGATGATGGGTGGGGT
>JABFEB020000045.1:2567126-2592999 GCA_019775895.2 Stomatorhinus ivindoensis | reverse complement strand
CCCCCAACAGGAGACACCTGAGACAGGGGACACCCGGACAGGGGACTCCCCCAACAGGAGACACCTGAGACAGGGGACACCCCAGACAGGGGACTCCCAATAGTTGGGAGTAGAATCTGGACTGCTGGAGGATAAACCCACAGAACATTCACAGGGAGAACATTTGAGCTCCACACCCACAGATCCTGCACCTGAACCCACAGCCCTGGGCAGGTCGGGCTATAGTACTGAGCCACCGGTCTAAGGAGGAACCACTAAACCACCTAAACGTAAGCGATGGTGGCTTTGGACTTGGCAGCCCTTCCTGTTTTCAGAGCAAACATCTTAATAGTAAACAAGTAGCCATGCAGTCAGTTAGTTTTAGCAGCTGGCTAAACGAGGCCCTACGTGCACAAGTTGGAACACGGTTGGACACAGTCCCCACCCAAACGCTGTCCGATGGAACCGAAATCACTATGAATACAGCCTCCGGTCTTCTCTGGTGAAATGGTGGATCGTGGGATGGGGGGGGAGAGGGTGGGAAGGTAGGAGATACAGATATTCAGCTGAGGTGAGGACAGGGGCTGGGTGCAGAAGGAGGGAGGGGCACGTTTCTCCCCCATTGCGGAAATAATCACTGGAATGATGCAAGCAGGAAATAGAGAGTAAATGATTTGTTTTGCCTGACATTTAAAGGATGCGTTTCACCCAGATTATCAGTTTATGGCTTGGAAAATGTATATTTGTCTTTCTCAGCCGCATAGAAAAATCTTCACTTTCTCAAAATAGTAAACACAGTTAATTTAAGAGGCGTCTCCAAGCGGCAGGGACCCTCTCACACCGACAGCGCATGTCAGGCGGTCTTCGAAAACAAATAAGACAGCAGATCCCAGCTCTGGCTCGGAAACATGTGGAGAGACGCTGTGCTCGGATCCCGCCTCGCCCGTCGCGGAACAGAAGAGAGCCAACGTCGCTCAGCATCTCGCTGCGTGGGCCCACGGAACACGCACACGCGTAGACGGTACCCACACAGCGGTGAGTCAGCATCTCACCACATACATATCCATGCATGTTAATCGAGTCCCAGCCGTCCATCAGAACCTGCAGGCATGACTCAGAAGACAAGCTGAGTGCTGCTCTGTGATGATGTCATCACTCCCCCCCCACACCCCGACCTAAGCCCAGACTGGGCACATAGTGTTGAGTGTATGTTTGGCTTGTGAAACATGGGGAGAGTGTAAATGTTTCAGGGGAGGGGTGAGGCGGCGGGAAAAACCTCTCGATTCCCTGGGAATGACATGATGCTATTCGCATGAGTACAGATATATTCGAATTCCTTCATTTTCACAAATCCCAGCATGCTCTCCTTTGAGACGCATGCAGGTGAGAGGGAAGCTTGGGCTTAGCTATTTATCCAGGAGGAGGTTTAGAGCGGAGCCCAAGGGCCTGACAGCAATGCCACTCTTATGCTGACCATGAGATTCAAACTAGCAACCTATCGATCACATAGGCCACACGCCACCCCCCGGAGCGGCGTACACAGACGAGAGAGATCAGGCACCCAGCCCAGTATACATGGGTTTATGATTCTACTCGGATGCTGATAAAATGGAGCTGGTCCATCCTGCAGCCGCCGTGCCCTTTAACTCTGCTTGTCCTCTATAAGAATGCAGCTCCTGATGCCTGTTGACATGCTGTTTCAATTATCTCCTGCTGAAATGCCGCTTGGTGCCGTTTATTTGGACAATGTCAGACTTCGCCACCCCAGGGATTCCGGGCCGGTGTCTGATTCCCCCTACCCACTTCAGTTAGTGTGTGTGTGGGGGGGGGGGGTTACCGGAAAATTGCCAGTCTTCTGTTCTGTTGTAGGGCTTTGGTCGGTAGGGGCTCAGCGGGAAGTCCGACAGGCTCACTCCTCCAGAGCCCGGCCCGTCCCACACTATGTGTTCAGAACATGCAAAGGTTTCTCCCTGATTCACTTGGGTTTTCCCTGAATGCTCTGGTTTCCTACCATTGTCCAAAAATATGCAAATATGCAAACTAGAGTCTCTGACTTTGTGTCTGTTGTGTAATAGAATGGCATCCAGTCCCATTTGTCTCCTGCCTGGATAGCTGCCTTTCCTGGCTCACCATATGGCCTTGTACCAGATGGTTGGTTATGAATGGATGGATGGATGGATGGATAGACCACTTATTCTATACAGGGTTGCAACAATGGTTCAATATACTGCTTTAAATTTGAACCATGAAAGCCAATAAAAACTCTGAGTATCTAACAGCATTCCACGGATACAACCTGCTGACTGTGACTAGGCTCTACGTGGGATCGGCCACTGGTTCCCAGTGGATGTGCACCAGTCTGATGCTGGGAGTAGGTATTCAAGTGAAAAGCCATTGCAGGCGTCACCAAAGCTGCTTCAGACTCTAACGGTGGGATGGTTCACCGGCTCCAGTGTTCTGCTCCAGGGTACGAAAGCCGGGCCTCCGACCAGTGATCCAGAACACACAGAACCAAGGCCTTAATTGCAGGTGCGCAGGTCCGCTGAGCCGCCCCCCCCGCTGTTAGATCATGCCCTCGCTCCATAAATGGCCCTCGCCTTGAGGAAACAGCTCACAGTATCAATGCAAAACTTAAAACAGCCACAGTGCCTCCCCCCCCACTGCAGTGCTCCATCGGCACCCGAGGCACACGCAAAAAAGAGTGACGAACGCTCAGACAGCCATCGCTCTGGTGTGGACTTAGATCCTAAAGCGAGGCAGGCCTCAGATTCGCTGGGAGAAAGTCACAGCCTAAAGGACCCCCGACCTAGTGTCTACTGAACACCCAACTCATATAATAACACCTCCAACCGCATGGCACCGTGCCTCACTGTACAGTGGGCCGACACTAATCATGGTCCAGCACCTAATAACCCTTCTCCAACCTGTGACAGTGACACAGAAGGCTCAACACTAATAACAACAGCCTTAAATAAAATTTTTGAAGAGCAGAGGTACGCAAGGGGGGAGACGTCTCAATTTTCTGCGATGAAAGCCCAGCGTATGTATTGGTGAATCCAAAGAGCTCATCCCAATGACAGGTGTTTATGAATATTCACTGACATTCAGATTCTCACCTGTTCAGTCTTGAATTTAATTATTACCAGTGAGCCTGCAATTGTTATACAGTGAAATATATTACACCAAATTAAAAACCCGCTGAATTTCAGAACGACCTTCAGCAGGGGAGAAAGTAACCTAACAAAAGGCCCCCCTCTTGAAAATTAACTGCCTGCGGTTCAGTGTGAGAGCTGGGGAGGGAATGCAGCAGCGTGCTGTTTATAGATTATCGCACTCATTAGCATCGATGAAAAACCGCGGCCGTTCGCTTTGAGCAATTTGCATTGCTTAACTCACCTTCTCAAGAACGCAGAAAATATATTCGCTTTGAAAAAATATATAGGCCTATGTAAATGCAGAATCGGAAATATGGGGTCAGGTGTTTGTAAAATCATCTGGGATATAAATCTTTTCGAGCGCTGCTCACATTATCATGATATAACAAATAAAAACTGGTATTCCGCATTTTTTCCGCTGTAATACCCTCACCTGCTCCAAGCCTTCAATTTAGCATCATCTGTGTGGCTTTAAAACAAGTCTCATTCCAACATTGCCTGGAGGAAAATATCTCTAAGGCAGAGACGGGTTTACCGCCGAGAGACATCGACGATTTTATTACGAAATTACATTCCAAAGAAAAACTCTTCCTAAAGGACAATACACGAGCTCCGATTCATCCCAGAGCATAATAAAAACACCCAGACTGAGTTTTTAAGGATACACACTCCATCACCTCTACAGGAGGGACATTAATCTGAATGTATTTTATGAATTGCCGTTTTTCCTGAATGTGCATACGCTGCAGGAAAACTACAATCAATAAGTGCATTTGTGCATTTCTGTTCTCAGCCCATCTGTCACACCACGTAGGCCTACCGTTGTCCTGTATATTAATTTGCACACGATGCTGCGGGAGGAATGGTGACTATATTAAAGGACCACAGGCGCTGTGAGGTCCGATCAGTCGAGGCTATACTTAGAGAGTGTTTTAGCCTCGATGGCAATTTTACTTCAAAAGAAGGTAAAGCCTCGGGTAAACTTGACTTAGCCCCCGATCTTTTCAATAGCTAGAAACGTCCCTGTGAAACAACCATGTTCGCTAATGCAACGCCCACGTCCATGATTTATACACTCAGCACAAGTGCCGATACACCAGGACACACAAACGTCGATCATCAGCTTAACGGCAACATGAAGAAAGGGAGGATTTTTCCGGAAAGAAAGTTTTAAAAATCCTTGGAAGTTAGACTGAACAGGACTCTTTCAATACAACATGCTGGGAGATATATCACCGGCTAATGGCAAACATTGATCCAGCGCTGTAAAAACCTATCGAGCGGCTGGGCTACGCTGTCTATTCGAAGGCCGCCGTGAGGTCGTGATGCATAATCGAGCAAGCCGCCGAAAAACAGATACAGTGTAAACTGCAGCGACCAATTTAACAATGAATTATGTAAACAAATTACAAAAACTGATACACACTTTCAGGCAATAAATAATCAGCATTACAAAGTGATTTTCTGCGTATTTGTAAATTACACAATGACATACAGAATTAGACTGCTGTGGTTTGACTGTGATAAAGACTGCAGTAGGCCTACTCTGTTTTATTTCTGATAAACAACGATTGACTTTAAGCCAAGACGTCGATGGTAGAATGAAGTACCATCAATCTACTGCAGCGGAGAACACGGCGACTGCATAACGCCACACCTCCTTAATGTGTTAATGGGCATTTAAAATAGGATATAAGCATTCACGCTTAATCATTTTACGGGTCTTTTTTATTTGATAGATTAAGAGGACGGAAGCTTGACCCAAGACATGTACACCGGAGGGACTACAGCGATCAACGTCTCACTTCAGACTTTTGTGTAACACTTTGTCGAATCACCTGGAGAAAAAGTTTCGGCGGTGTCTGTCCTGTCCTGTATAACCGAGCCACTAATTTTACACGAGAGGTTTTGCCAGAAATACACCCGTATCTATAAACTTTGTCAGAGAGGCGCCTGGAACTCCCTTGTGTATCTAAAACAGCCTAAGAGCAAGAAATAAAGAGGAAAAACAGGATCCTTTAAAGACACTGGTTGTGGACTCGCAGACATAGGGCCCATTCTTCATCTTTCAGTCTAATGTCTTATGACGCCGTTTGACTACAGCCTTGTTCTCCCAAAGGTAACCCAATGAAATATTCACAGAAATCACATGTTCATCTTTCAGCAAATAAATGCCAGGTCAAAGCGAGACAATTAAAAATAGGCTACTTAATAAAAGCATATAAACAAAATCATACTTGCTCGTTAGAAACAGCATCAGAACTACGCAGTAAGTAGCCTATACTTATGCAGTTCCGTGCAGCCTCTAAGGACCACGGCAAACTTAGAAATACAAAAAAACGCTCATCTTAATCATTCCGCGCAGATCTTTGAGAAATTACATATCGATCCCAGGTCTTCTAAGTTAAATTGACATATCAATGGGCCGGGTGGGTGGAGGTAGGAACTGATGCCGTGTACATTGCCAATCTGAAGTACGGTGCGCATTTACCAGTGGGTGCTGGAGAAAGGCTCATAGCGCGATTCTATAATCCTGGTGGGGGTGGGGTGGGGGTACGGGGGGAACAGCTTCAAGGAGCCCGCCACCAAATCCCAGATAATGACAGTGTGCTCGCAGAGTTCGGCCCATTGGGACTCTACCCGCAGAGACAATTAACTTCTTCGGGACAATAATGTAGTTTTTATGGTGTAACAGTTTGCTGCAGATGCAAAATAGCCTTATTATGACATGCCTTCCCGTATGTATACAAACATTTTATCGTCAAAAACCCGATCCGTTTCCAGTAATACATAATGAAATTGTGTTACATATACAACGTTGTCGTTGGCATCTAAAGCTATCTTGGCCGCGGTCGGACGAGTTCAAAGCCTCGGCGTTATGACAGCTCAGAGTAGAAGGTTTACAGTAAACGGGTGATGATGATGAACGATTTATTGTAGAGCATTCTCACCGGAGGAGACGGAGGACCCCGACAGACTGGAGTTACTGGACGCTGCCATCCCGGACACCAGTCTTCCGCTATTTTACACGCACGCGGTCCAGGTGCGCTCGGCACAACCTCCCGGAGGTCCGTCCATCGCGCGTAGAGACCCGCTGTCGCTTCTTGCTTCAGGAGTAAAAGAAAATCAGCAAATATTTCCAGTACACCTTTTCCTTTGGAATATTTATCTTGTTGCACGATGCTCTCTCGGATCCCACCAAAAATTGCACAGGGGTTTGAATCGGCGTTTCTCCTCGCATTCACGGCGCGATTTGCGATTAATGACAGTCGCGCAGTCCTGCCCAAAAAAGCCGAGTATATTTCAAACAGGGAATTTAAGCCGATAAAAGTTTTCCAGCTATTTGCAAAAAAGCGTAGGATGTTGTTAATATCCCTTAAAGTTCATGCAAAATATATGTGTGCCACCGAAGCCTTCGCCATGTTGAATTAGAGGGAGTTACTGTATCTTTTCCATGTGCCACTTAAAGACTAGTAATAAACACACACTGTACTGGCCGCGCCGTTTCCGCCTTCTTAAAGTAGCAGCGGGCAGACCAGCAGCCGGCGTGTTCAATTACAGACCACCGCAGTCACCTCCAGGTTGAGCGCCACCGCGCAGGCTTCCTCTCGGTCGCACCCAGACTATTTGCGACATACGCATCGCATGCACTTACGTGCGTTTTGTCACAAGCTTCTTTCGGTTCACATGCTGGATTTTTGACACAGTATCTGGCGGCGACTGGTGATAGACTGCGCAGTGCACGGGACAAATCTGGCCTATAGCGGCGTAGCCAATGTCTGAGTTAATTTATAATATAAGGTCCATCTCATGAGAAACTCCCGAAATACGCCCATTTGCTGTACAGTATCTATTAATACTCATCGTTTAATGGTAATGGAGCGAAAGGCACGTTATTTGTTTAAACGCGTTGTCAAGCCCAAACTTGAATAAAAATGTTGCCGGGAAGAATGCTGGAGAGGATTTCTCCATTCCCTTACCTTCTGCCAGAGCAGGCTGCAGTCTCCAGATTAACGTTACTATATTATTAATTTGGAAAGCAAAGCCAGAAGGGCAAATGCTTGTTGCATACTGTAATACATTTCACTGATTTAAATGCCCGAAAGATCGTAAATCTCCTCGGATAAGTCATAAGCTATTAACGCTCAAATCCCCATTTTTGCACAGCGTTCTAATTCATAACTGCGTTATATCAGTACTTATCGGTACTTATCGGTTGAAGCTATGATTGACTCATTGAATTTGCGCCATAATTACTCGATCGTCTGTTTCACGAAACTCCTATGCACTGTTCTAGATTCATAATTGGAAATACTTTGTTACAGGGGCAAAATTCCCAGTCTTTTTCATAATATTTTCACGTCACACATCAACCAGCCGATTTACTTGACTTTTTATAATGAAATAGAAACTAACAAAATATACATTAGGCCTAATTGTAAAATTTCATAGCTGTCTATTTTTTCATTTAGACTCATACTTGGCTGTCAGCTATACAAGCTGAAGATCAAAATGCATAATTTGTATAAATTAAACACAGAAACACAATGCAAAATAAACTATTTAATTTTATTCACATCCAAAGCGATGTATTTATCACTGAGTCGCCAAGTGGTCTAATAGCGATTTTTATTCATGTCAACGCTATAGGTAGGCCTACGTGGTAGGTCCAAATAACAGTCAGGCCGTTGGGAAGAACAGAGCACGAATGAACACTTTTGGTATAAATAAGTACTCTCCATCGCGAAACCTTGTATTGTGAACACCCTGAGCTGTCAGTCCGCGCGCTGCCTTACGCGCCTTCCAAATTATGTCGCATCGCATGAACTGACTGCCGTTGGCAAATTTTCAACCCAAATATCTAGTACTATGAGTCCACCTAGTGGTTACAACAATTTGGACTTCATTTTAGAAGATGCATATGAAATCTTAAGCTCATTAAGACTGTTTATGACCAACAAACCGTCTCAAAAGACAGATATAACTGCAGTGATTTATGTTTTTCATTTCGGATCGATGGTACAAGTCTCATTATTGGCTGAAATAGGCCTACTAAGTATTGAAAAAACCACTTTCAAATATTTCCACATTCTCTTTGATTTCCATTAAACGTAAGGTGGAATTGTTCTGACAGTACAACTGGTGCTTCATCATCATACTGGTTATTAGAAACGCATGTTCATTAACACAGGAACGTGACTGGCATGGATACTCTGAAGGAGGTGAGGAGTTCATGAGTTTTGTGGGCGTTTCCCAGAGAGACACGTGGTCAGGATCGACTGAGTCTGCAGCACCGCCGCTGGAGTCCTCCAACCGGCTGCGCTGCGCTTTAAGCCCGGCAGGACGGAGTCAGCACCACTCCCCGCTGTTTCCTGGCGCGTGCGTGAGCAACCGGGGCCAGCCGTATGTCTCTCTGGAGCGGAGACAGGATTTGCTGGTATCTGAGACAAACGGAGAAAGAGCGATGCAGCATCTATTATTGTTTCATAGGCATCGCGGTGTTTCGTTATTCTGCCCCTAAAACGAGATTCTCAGGCAATGCTGGCTGTTGTGTAGGCTTTATGAAATATAGCCAGAGGTACTACTTTTAACCGTAATTTAAATAACTGAAATAAATACATCAAATTGAATCTACAAACATAGTTTGTCGAAATCATTCCTAAGATATACAATGTGAGTATGGGTTTAGAGATCACAAGGTCGACCCAAAGATATAGCTGCCGAGCATGGTTACAAACCCAAAACTACCTGGGTGGGTTCCATGCGGGAACGGTGAGAGGAGTGCTATCATTCTCTATTCTGGTCTGTATCCAACGTGGCTGTCATCATAAATCTTTACATTTTAACATTTAGGGAGATCTTTTCATATCTGAATTAATATGCCTGGATCTCACGTCTTGCGGGTTAGGAGCGTTGAACTGTAGGCTGACTTATCCTAAATGACTTGGTTCGGGTGAAGTGGAAACGCAGCGGGGAGTCGGTCAGGACTGTGTATGTTTACTGAATTCAATAGGAAGAGTCAGACACCAATGACCAGTCCTTGGTTGATTTACTTCCAGGGGGATTATGCGTAGAACCCAGGAACATCAGTACATATAAAGAACATTTGTATCCACGCATACTCTCAAACATAACAGAAGGGGAGCTTTCGGCTGAGGATTCAACTAATAGAAAAATCAAACTATACGCGCTGTGCCAGCTGCCTGCCTCCTCAGTTTGTGCTCTCCCAGTCATACGTCTTACGAACGCACGTTGTCAGTCCTCGTGCATGTCAACGTAAAGAAATTATAATAATTACCGGGTCTTTTATACACGCGTCCTCAATTTTGTGTTCTGTAGTTTGTATCTGGGCGTATTTCCCTTGTTTTCCTAAATCAGCCGCCAGGCGTCACTGCTGTAGCGTTTTTTGCTAAAATGACATGATGCGCATGTCGGCCTTCGCACCGTCCCCGTGGTATTTCCTGACACATTGTCTTCTCCCTTCCGGTCTTTTAATTATTACAATAAAACTGATTTGTGTTGTAAATTAGCAGAAACGACCTCTTACCTCGTTGTTCTATAAAGAAGCAACTTGCTGTGTTCGGATGTGTAACACATATTGCTCTTAAAATGCCCTTACAACTTCAGTATGGCCTGTGGGTTGTACGTGTAGTCTGCATTTTATCATTGCACACTGTATAGGGTGTGAAGCTTTTCCCAGGAACATCTGGATTTGGAACAAAGGAGGCCACTTTACAAGCGTCCGTCGCCTGTGGCAGCTTTCACTGCAAACCAGTGCCTGCTGTAACTGCTCCAGTCTATTACGTTCGCTTATATCTTTGCCGTGAACATTTCCAGTAACGCAGTGAGCCGTCTTTGAACTGTGCATGTAATTGCCACAATTTTGCGCAAAGTGTTGCGTCTAAAGTTACTTTGTGATAAAGGACATTCCTCCCCTCCCCCCCGCCAACCCCCATCTCTGTCCCAACCCCCACACCAGCTCTTTCTCGGGGTAAGAGAGGGACAACTTGTTGTAATCCCTTCCAGATGTGTGTCCCTCCCACCGGCACTCGCAGTGGCGCGACTGAGACTGAGATAGTGCTGCCCCAGTGCCACAGACAGACAGTGAGTGCCGGGATCCAGGGGCCAAACATAGGCTGGGGGGCTGTCCTGGTCTCAATAACGACATAGTGGCTCCGGCTGACTCTGACTGGTGCTGGGGGGGGGGCGCTTATGCAGAACTGGGTAGTAGTATTTGAAGGGAAAGCTGTGGAGCACACCCCTTCAATGAGAACCATCTGGCCCTTGGGGGGGATAGATGGGAGGATGGGGGGATGGGTTCTGGAAGATCAGCATGGACCCCAATCATCTGCAGTTTCCCAGCATTCCTAGCAGCCTGCATTGGTCACATCGACACACATATCCCCCCCCCACGTACTTATACACCTATATGCCCACAGACACATTCATGTATCTAACACATCAAATGTCATCCATATCCAAACAGGAATGTGCACACCTACACATGTTCTCTATTCCTTTATCTTTGGGGCTCAGTTTTATCTCCATGGAAACATAAATATTGAGTACAGTAGAGTATTGAAATAATAAATACCTTTTTCTGGAATTGGCAGCATGGTGGCATAGAATGAGTTAATGCTGTGAGTTTAGATCTCTGATCTCTGGAATGGGTTATGTTCCTTAATGGTCCTAACAGCTGCCGGTTGTATAAACTCTGTCACACACATGCATGCAGCTTCTCTCTCTCTCTCCCCCCCCTCTATCTCTCTCTCTCACACACACACACACACACACACACACACACACTATCTTCCTGCCTCACACTTCATGTTTACTTTCTATCACCTCAATTGCTTCGCCTGTCCTTTTCTGACTGGATCTCGACGAGGTTTTACGCATCTGCATCTCCCCAGGGCTGAGCGCATGTCCTTCACACACAGAGCCGACCTGCGTCTCCCCAGGGCTGAGCGCATGTCCTTCACACACAGAGCCGACTTGCGTCTCCCCAGGGCTGAGCGCATGTCCGTCACACACAGAGCCGACCTGCGTCTCCCCAGGGCTGAGTGCATGTCCTTCGCACACAGAGCAGACATGCGTCTCCCCAGGGCTGAGAGCATGTCCTTCGCACACAGAGCCGACCCGCGTCTCCCCAGGGCTGAGAGCATGTCCTTCGCACACAGAGCCGACCCGCGTCTCCCCAGGGCTGAGCGCATGTCCTTCGCACACAGAGCCGACCCGCGTCTCCCCAGGGCTGAGCGCATGTCCGTCGCACACAGAGCCGACCTGCATCTCCCCAGGGCTGAGCCCATGTCCGTCGCACACAGAGCCGACCTGCGTCTCCCCAGGGCTGAGCGCATGTCCGTCGCACACAGAGCCGACCTGCGTCTCCCCAGGGCTGAGCGCATGTCCGTGGCACACAGAGCCGACCTGCGTCTCCCCAGGGCTGAGCGCATGTCCGTCACACACAGATCTCAACTCTGGGATGCACAGAGGCTCGTGAGCAGAAGTTTGCAAAACATTTTCAGATGATGCTCAACATGTGTTTCTAGTTGTGGGACTTCCGGCTTTTTCTCTCTGTTTCCATCTCTCTCCAAATCTCAGTCTATCTTTTTCTGGAGCAGAACCTTTGTTCATGCACAAATGTTGTACATACATGAAAATATAATCCTCCTCCCCGCAAAAGCCCCCTCCCAGTGTATGACGGACAGCTCTGTTCTGAGGCCTGAATGAACCCTTTGTGATTAAGTGGGTCAACAGTTATGGGCTACAGGGAGAGAGAGAGAGAGAGAGAGAGAGAGAGAAAAGAGAGGGAGAGAGAAAAGAGGGAGAGGAGCCTGGAATGCCATCTTCTTTTAGATCCTATCAACTTCTAAAAGTGCAGATGCAGCCCTGCAGCAGATGAAGCTGGAAATCTCTCCCACAGACAGTATGGTTCCTGTTTAGATACCAGCAAACAGTCGCCCTATATAGTCAGGGAGAGAGGAGAGAGGGGCCTGTTACCGAGGATATTTCTTCTTTTTGTTGCTAGGGGAGATTTTCATGTTTATGATTGTACGTCATTGGCTCTTGATTTTGCTGGAAAGCACAGCTGCCCTGTGCATTCTGGGTATTTGAAGACCCGTGACCCTGAACATACAGGATTGACTGAATACTCACAGCTGGCCCTCACTGCCGCACTGGTTACCTGGTTACCAGCTAGTCTCACTTACCAGGTTGTGCTTAATCATATTCTGTAGTTATTTTGGAAATTTGAAAGCTTGGCTGAAGAAAATATTATGGGGGAGAACAGATGTGGCTGCCTTCTGGTTTTTAAATCTTGTACAGGAAAGGATCTGCTGTGTTTCCACCATGATGAAAACGAACACTGACGTCTAACATCAGCCACAGTGTAATACCGAGGACTTTATGGCATCAGGGCTGTTACATTGTTCCTGCTTTGGATGATGTGTTGATTGTGTTGATTGGTCACATAACATGCTAGGGGCGGAGCCTTGGAGTCCCTTATCGATGATGTAATTTCTGTATGATTTCAATGATGAGGTAGCCTCCGGAAAGCGGCTGGCTGATGGGACGCCTTTCACTCTTTGCCTCGTGCTTTCTCCGCCGGCCTGGTGGGAAAGCGATCTCGCTGCCGGTTTCGCTCAGCAGCCGCCGGGATTGACTCGGTCTGCTTCCCGTGACACTTGAAAAAACAGAAAGGGTAGCTGGAACGGAAGACGGATAGATGGAAATAAAACAGGCACAGCGATGTGTTTCTCGTGTTATTAGTCCATTAGCAGCTCTTGTACATAGACAAGTAGCATATTGCTTGCCAATAAGTCTGCACAGCGCAGGGTCAGTGCATGGGGAGATCTTTGCCTGCTAGTGGACTCTTGGCTTCTGCAGCTCCTGGTGTAGAAGGATCTGTTAAATGTCACCCGCAGCCCCCTCCTCCATCTTGCAGGCCTCCTAAAACCATCCATCCCTCTCACTTCCTCTCTCTGCCCTTTCAATGTCCTCTAAAGGAATTTCTCTGTCAGTCACTTCCCCAAACAACTCCAAGACAAAGAAATATACTTTAGCACGTACAAGCGATTATGAAATGCACTGATTGTCTGACTTCAACTATTGCATCTAAAATGTGTTTTCCTGGAAGCTGTTCAGATCTCTACTCACTCCAGCCAGAGGGTTTTGGGATTGAGTCCCATCCCCACTCTATTTGTGTAGAGCATTTATGCCTTCTTTTGTTGGTAAAGATGAAGCCGGATTTGAACTCCCAACCCCAGAAGTATTAAATAACAGTGACACTGACCAAGCCAACAGCCCAGGATGGTACGTGTGACATTTCCATGAGGGGAGTGTAAATATCGTGTTTGTCTTTGTGCAAAAAGCTAATCTGACTTGTGCTTATTGGAGAAGGTGCACAGCTCTCCCGTGCAGCGCGCAGTACGACACAAGGCCAGACTCCTGCCAGATAGACACTCGCACAGATGTCTTAGGACCTGCGGGAATAAAGATTTCCTCCACACCGTAAAAATCAGCCATTTACTTCTTTACTGCAGATGCGAGGTACATCGCCTACACTTACGGTCCCCCGCAGCTTGTGGTTAAAACATCCCAGTAAATTTACTGCTTCTTACCTTGGGCCCGGTAACCTGAGATTCTCGATTTAATTGACAAAATCTTTGGCCATATTTGAAGGCTCCAGGTGATTTTTATAAATATTTCTATACATGGGCCATGACTCTTCACCGGATGAGGACTTAGCTGTATGTTTGGTTATATATATTTACAGTGTAGTTGCGGTATGTCCCGCCTTTGTGTGGTGTGACGCTGGTGCTCATTGGTGGAAACCTCTCATCTGTCTCTGGAGCTGAGGAAAGCTGATTGGAAGGCTGATTAGATTCAGGAGCTTCATACCATAAACTAATTAGTGCTCTGTGTTACAGCTGATGAGTTGAATGACAGGTCCCTCCACCAGTGGTAGCCAGTCACTAAAAGATACCAACCTGTTTTCTCCCTGCCTCAGCAAACCTATTTGATTTTTCAAAGGGCTTTTTCAAGGGCACTCCACATCAAGCTCTTTGTTTCAGTTACAACAATCGATTTATTTGTCGTTGCTGAAATGATAACCGCCATGTCCTTAGTTGCTGTTTTCTGTTCGTCAATTTTTAAAAATGCCTGAGGATGTGCATCTTTGCTGGTTCTGCGAGAAGGACTGGTATCTCTGGGAAGCTAGTCGCGCCGCTACTCTGTGCGGTGTGGTGTATGATGGGAAATCGTTATACTGGAATAAGCAAAAATAATGGACGGACTGTTAACTTTAATTTACGAGCCTTAAACAAAAAAATCATGCCTGAATATTATAGTATTACTCGCTGCCCTGGTTAGAGAATTGTGAATTTATTCTTTGTTTTGAAGCTTGTTGCAACTGGTGACGAGATTACTTTGTCGCCCCATCTTGAAAACTATAAATAAATATACAATTAAAGGTTTTAAACCACATCATGTTCATGAATGTACTACGGATGGTTCAAGAGTAATAAGCGTTTTGTTTCTGGTATGTCCTTTTTAAAATTGTTTAAATGAGTGGCGCTAGCTATGCGATTAGTAAACTTTATTATCATCATATAAAATCAAACGCCGTGAATCCAGCGTCGTTGACACTGGTCTGAGAACTGCGATGACTTATGGTGGCGCGGGGCTGCAAATGGATGATACTGATCAAACGGTGCAGTGACTCCTCTGGGGATTTAAGGAAAACTAAAATATGGACAACACTATGTTTTTACAAGCATATTATCTCCCTCTCCCTTTTGTCCAGGTTATCCTCAGTTTAATCACCATGGCCTTTTGAAGTCAGTGGCACTGAACTTTCTTTCCCACAGAAACAGTAACTATCGCGTTCTGTCTCTAACACGTGCTCATTTCCCAGTTCTGTTCGCTCGACAGGCTTCCTCCAGTCTTCCAAACATCTGTAGATGTTAGGCTGTTTTCCCACTCAGACAAGGTTACTCACGAGAGAGCGTCGGTCCCTCTGCAGCCCGGATCCTGAACTACATCTGAAGGCATCTGCGCATGGAAGCATAAACAGGAAGCTCTCTATTTTTTTTTGTGAATTTTAGATGCAGCAACAAATTCATCTGAGGACTAGACAGGAAACGACCTCCGTGCAGCAGAGTGTTTTCCAGTGGTTTGCATTACAGAGCGCAATTCATCACTGAAGAGAAAGTGCCGAGAATTCAAACACAAAGCAGATTCCAGCAGAAGATGCCGAACAAGATGGCTCCAATCTGTTGGAAGGGTGTCAAACAGATTGTTGGCGATTTCAAGGATGCATGCCTAGTTTTCTGTTAAATGGACACATGTAAATTAGCGACTACACCCCCGAATGTTGCCTACTGACCTCGCCTTGTGTTTGTGGGCGAATTGTCCGCAGCTGAAGACAGTATTGCTCACTGTGCTTTACCTCGAATGAATTGCGGGACAAAATGTACAAGGCAAATTTAACTTATAAGTAAACAAACCGAGCCTGTATGTAAAACGTTCTGGAAAGTTTCCGAGCACACTGCCACTCGGTCGTCACCCACAGCTAAACAAAGATCAACATATGTGTCCAGTATGACTTCCTGTTATGGTCAGAATTGTTCTTTGTTGTGGTTCATGTCATTGGTCTTCGGGAACAAAATATGAATCCTAATTATACTGCGCTAAAAACAACAAAACCCATATTTAACGATGCTATATAGAAAAACCAGAGTGGCCGTACCTGCAACAGACCACAATGTGTCAGAATGCATGAGCCTGTTATTGGCTACGCGCATTGTGTGTCATTTGTTCATCGTAGAGTTTTACCGGATTCAGTTACCAAGCGGTGTTTAAAGAGCCTTCATAGATATGTCCAACATCAACATAGCAAAACGTCTATATATATATATATATATATATATATAGAGAGAGAGAGAGAGAGAGAGAGAGAGAGAGAGAGAGAGACTTATCAGTCCTGCATTTAAGCCAGTAACGGTGAACGGTGCTAGATTTATTGCAAAGTGTGGCTTTGAAGATTATCATAAATTTCAGTCGTTATCTGAGTCTACTGTGTCTTCCGCATTCCGAGTTAAATCTCAGCGAAATAGCTCGCATGCTACTTAGTCAACACTGAAATAAAGCCAGATATTTGCATTCACCTGCAGTTTCTGGGTAATGAAACGTATAAACTTCAACAAGACAAAATGCTTCCACGAAGATGCCTTTGTCTGATGACTATTTGCAGATATAACCTTTTTTACACAGACTATTCCACGCCATTGTAATTAAAACGACCGTAAAACATCTGGACGACTCTGGAAGCCGAACTAGGGCACATAAATTGGTAATTGGCTGACTTCGCTCAGCCACACTGCCAAGCTGCACAGCAGTTCCGCTTCGTCTCTCACTTAAAATTATACGCCGCGAAGTGTTAAGTGGTCAGCAAGTAAAATGAATGACATGTATATCTGTAGACTAATATATGCCGGGCAGAACAGAAGATTTTGTAGGTATTTCAGTGATCTGCGTTTTAACTGTAATCCTTCTAACACATGCCTATTTAAGGATGTCTAAATAATAGCGGCTTCAAGACACTGCCGACCCCCCCTCCCAATTCCCGGGAGGGAGCAACGTGAGAAGAAAGACTTTCCATCAGTTTTTTCCTCATCCCACGCTTTTACAGCCAGATATTGTGAAGACATGCGGTAGCAGACGCAACGGCGACAATGTAACGTGAGCGCGTTTATTTGATTTATTCCCGACCTTTATCCGCCTATCGGCATCTGGACGGACCCGGGACAGGACGGGAGCGGAGGAGGTGCTCTGCTCGGGAGTATTGTCGAGGTCTGTAATTTGCAGCAGATGACCACTTGGGGGATGTGGATTTGGGGAGGTGTACATTTCCTCAAACGCAATTGCTTCCCTGTGTTGCTTTGTCAACTCCATTTGTTATTGCTGGTATAAAACTGAAGAACAGCTTAATGGCTTAGGACACCTTTGATTTTTGTTGCACACTTGCTTTATTGTTTCGTAGCAGCTGGTGGAAATGTGCGTTTTTGCAATCAGAGTGTTGGAAGGTAGAAGAGAACGACGATAAGGCAACCGAACCAAATACAAAGGAATGCCGACAACATCGGCTTTTCCTTGTTTTGGGAATGGCAAGCTTCCTGGCTCTCTGCTTTCTGCTTTTGCCCGGTGCCCTGTCGGTGGCGCCCACATGCCCGGACCGCTGCGACTGTCAGCACGCGCAGCACCTCCTGTGCGCCAACCGAGGGCTGCGCGCGGTCCCCAGAGCCCAGCTTCCCAGGCAAGCGGGCATCCTCGTGTTCAGTCTCGCAGGTAACTTCATACAGAACATCACCGCTTCCGACTTCTCACGCTTGGACGGTCTGATTCGGCTGGACCTGCAGTACAATCAGATCCGGAAAATTCATCCGAAGGCATTTGAGAAACTGTCCAAACTACAAGAGCTGTATCTGGGCAATAACTTGATATCTGTTATCTCCCCTGGTACTTTGCAGTCTTTGAATAAACTAAAGATTTTATATGGCAACAGCAATGACATAAAAGAGATAAAGCCGGACTGCTTTGGAAATCTGGGAAGCATTATAAAGCTTCGGTTGGACGGAAACTCTATAGAGAAATTACCAGACGCAGTTTTCAAAAGTTTGCCTAATCTGATGTATCTCCATTTAGAATCTAATAAACTGCGGTACATCCACAGGAACGCCTTTATAAACCTTACCAACCTCCGCTTTCTGAACCTGTCCGGCAATAAGCAAAAAAGCATTCGGAATATTTTAACATTTGCCTCACTCCCGTCTCTGACAACATTGCTGGTCTCGGAGAATGAAATCCAACATATCGGCAATCACGTCTTTCAAAATCTCAAAAAGCTGTTAAAGCTCTCTTTGAGCAACAACAAAATTTCTCAGGTCGAGCTGGGGGCTCTCAAGGGACTGTCAAACATCAGAGAACTGCTGATGGACGGGAACGAGCTGGTCCACATCCGGTCTGGTGTCCTCGACCCCCTGGAGAGGGTAGAGGAGCTAGACTTCAGCCGCAACCGAATTTACAGCGTCGAGCCTTCAGCCTTTACGCAGCTACAGCATCTAAAAATTTTGAAGCTGGAAAAGAATCAGCTGACAAGCCTATCCGGGGGTATTTTTGCACTCAATGGCGTTCTCTATAATTTATATTTAAACGGAAACAACTGGACATGTGACTGTAATATCTTGGAATTTAAGCAGTGGATGAACACGGCACATTCTCAGGGGAGACTCCTCACCGTGTTTGTTCAATGTCAGCACCCCGACGCCCTTAAGGGAAGGTATCTCGACTACCTGAACAGCACGCAGCTTCTGTCTCAGGGGAACATCTCACAGCCATGTGAATCCGACAGCCCAGTGGAGAGCCTTGCTGGTGGGCTTCTGGAGAGCGCATTCCCACAGAGGGAGCTGAATATTCAGGCGGACCAAGGAGGGGTGAGCCAAACAAAGAAGCCTCACGCAGAGAAAAACAAACGGAAGAGCGTCGTTCCAAGGTCAGGATCACCTACTAGCGCTGCTGGGAAGACAGACACAGGGAGGGTTGTGGCCTCATCTCCTGAGTCCCCCCCCAAACCAAGCCCTTTGGCAACCAAGTCACCGTTAACTGTGCCTAAACGGCACAGCATCGAGCTTCCAGTTGCCACTGTGCCTCTTCCAGGAGAAGCTGAGAAGTTTGACCGGCTGCAGCAGGAGAGGCTGGGTTTCCCCCTAGTGACCGATCCATGCCAGTTCAACCGACACTTTATTGTGAACGTGACTGTGAACCAGGTGTCCTTGAACTCTGCCACCATCACCTGGTCTGTCAGGGAGCACCGGAGCGCACCGGCGTCAGCAGTGACCTTCCGGGTCCTGTTCGACCGCTTCGGACAGGCGGTACGTTTCCCGCGCTTCGTGTACGTGCGGGACGGGGGGCACTCGGTGACACTGCACGAGCTGAGCGTGGACACCACCTACATGGTGTGTGTGGAAGGTGTGGTGGGCGGGGTCGTGTGCCAGGTGGCTTCCCGGGATCACTGCACAGGGGTGGTCACTCTGGGGGTGGTGCGGTCCAGTGCTGACCTCCAGCTGGTCACCATGGCGATGCTGGGGGTCAACGCGCTGCTGCTGCTGCTGGTGGGCGGAGCCTGGATGGGGCGCAGACTCAGGCGGAGGCTTCAGCACAGGAAGTCCACCGTGCATGTCCGTCACATGTACTCGACCCGCCGGCCGTTTCGCGCCATGGCCCCTGCTGTCGCCTCTGATTTCACCAGCTACCAGAGCAGCCGACCCAGGATGTGTGCTGTTGACGAGGGGGACCTTATTGAGTTTCCCTGCGATCGTTTCCTTGACAACAACAGTACGAGGCGGGACGAAGCCTTGCAAAGGTTCACAGATTGATGCTTGGCTTGAAAAGCCAGGGACCAAGACTAGAGATCATCTCCTTATGTCCTGGATCTATTTGAAGAGATTGCAGACTTGTGGAGAAATGCGCTGTCACTGAAAAGATACTGTCGTCACTCCCAGTGAAATGACTTTGCTTTGCTGAGAATGTCTGTTTTTCACGAATCTTCCACAATTTGAGCCAGACGTTTCCTTTTCCTCGTTGAAAAGTCTGTCAGCCCTTTGGGGCTTCTTTGCACCTGGAATTTGCGGTCTGCGTGTGTTTGCATGCGTGTGCTTGTGTCTGCGCGCATGCTCACACGCAACCCCGTGGGTCTAGTGACATCACAGCTGTACATCACCCTGAATTTCTCTGGTGCTCATAAAACGGGATTACTTTTATTTAATTTAATTCTTTTATTCAAAGCATTTACATTTTGTAACTGCTGGCAATTCTGAACTGTAGGGGGTGCTGGTTGGCAGAAATATTGCTGTTCTTTTCCTACATTTTAGTATCTTTTTTATCATTATTTTTATTATTTTACTTTTGTTCATTCTTGTGACCAGGAATTCAAAGTGTATTTTCTAAATATGCAATAAGCTGTAGATCATTAACTTTCTTAAAAATAAAAAAATCACAGTTTTTCATAATATCTTGCATCACGTTTGGTACATATGTACTTTTTATATTTTTCAATAAAACGAAACTCTGATGGCCATTTGAAGTTGCCTTTTGTCAGGATGATTACATTTTCATTGTTTACTGTGACAAAAGCAATGGATTTATGTCAATAGGAGACCACGGTTTATGCTTTATAAGCATATACTTACGTTTTACCGCCCTTTTTCGGGATGCACTTCTGCCCAAGATTCTTAGTCACTAACAAACCCATATCATTTTTGGCGACAGCCTGTCTATTTGTGTCTTTCTGTGTGTTTATATAGCATTGGGCCCTGCATATTTTTCTGTCTACACAGGGGTGTGTTCTGCATTATGGTGAGTATGCGTGGTACATGACAGGGTGTGTGTGCGTGGTACATGACAGGGTGTGTGTACCGTAGCCTGCCTGTCTACTGCTTATATCTGTAATTTAGTCCTTCTTTGGTACGTTTGGGTGGAGGTTTATCTTACAGTTTCTACTTTAGCTTCAGATCTTTAGAAGAGGGAGGATGGCATGTTCTAATTCCAGTGCTACTCTCAGCTTCAGCACCATGGAATGTTCTAGATGATCCTCAGGAAAACCTAGATGAGGGAGTTTACCAGGTCCAGCTTCAAACAAGTCCTCTGCCTATATGTACTCTTCTGCACATTCCAGCAAACAAAACGGTCTCCCGGTCGTCGTTTCCACCACATCCAATATGGTGACGGTTCTAAGCCTGAATGTATGTGAAATGTTACAAAAAAACAGAAATGGCCTGATTTAAAAACCCGTTTTAATCCTCGTCAACCCCATTTACACACTTACTATGCAGTTAATAAGCTTTTATTTTGTACCCTGGAGTGATAAGTAATGCGCCAGCTGTAGTCCTTGTTTTTAAGTCCAATCTTGACGCTTCAGTAAGCTGTTTAAAAGCATAATAATTGAAGGTTCCTTGGTATTAACTGATAATGTGCTCTATAAAAACGAAGTAATTTTACACAACTCTGGGGAAGGTAGGCAGTAACAATATAAGATGCTTCATTGTCATTGCCTGAGAGCCGTAAATAAATTTCTCCCTGACTCAAAATGAGTACAATTATGTGTTCAAAAACAAATTTTTGTGTGCTTTAAATTTTCAAAAAAGCAGAGGTGGATAATTCAGGTCCAGAAAGTAAAAATCCAGACCAAAGTTTTATTTCAACCAAGCAGTTGAGTATCTGTGACCGTGACTCTTTATACTCAACTGGTTGGTTGAAGCAAAATCTTGGTCTGGATTTTTACTTTCTGGACCTGAACTTCCCAGCCCTGCAAAAAAGCAATCGGCACGTTGCTGACTTTTACAGTAGTTTCACTGCCAATTTTCTGTAGACAAACAAACCTGGGTTACAGGGCGGTTTGTAAACTGCAAAGCAGCAGCTGAAAGTATAACAATAACCACTATTTGTAACTTTTATTATGTCTAGGGCACGGGTGTCAAACTCCTGTCCTGGAGGGCCGGAGTCCTGCACATTTTTGGGTTTCCCCTCATTTAACACACCTGATTCAACTACTTGTGCTAATTACCACACAGCTCTTGAGCTGAATCATTTGCTGTGGAACAGGGAGAAAGCTAAGCTATGCAGGACTCGGGCCCCCAGGACTGGAGTTCGACACCCCTGGTCTAGGGTGACCAGATAATCCATGTCAAGGAGGACAGGATGTGTCCTTTTCAATTAAAAGGACCTAGATTTCAACTAAGCACTGAGATTTTGCTGTGTGCTGATTGGTCAGTCTCCTTCAATCATGCACGTGTCACTAATGTTAATGCGAAACAGCTGGGTGGGTCTTTCAATCAATAAAAAAAACTATTTAGTCAAACACAGGAACCATTCAGTTTTAAAGTAGTTTGTAAAGCCTGAAATAGCTCGAAATGTCCTTGCTGACATGGATTAGATGACCTCCCCACTAATAGCTGAGTGCGCCGACAGAATAGTCCCTGATGGCAACACATGTCAAAGGAAATTTGCAGTGTATTTTGACACGTATTCTTCTTAATAATAGAATGAGATGGGTAAGTACACAGCACTCATCGCTATTGCTAAATAGGCTTGGATAAAGACGCTCTTGGCTTGAATCCCATCCCTTATAATATTGATTATGTGGCTGCAACTCCTCAAGTCTACACTAGAGGGAGGCAGTGTCCTTTATAAAGAATCCCGGAAGCGTGCATGTGGCAACATCTGCTGAACTTCGGAAATGTTTATTTCTGCTTAAATCTGTTTATTCATAGATAAATTGTAAAACTACAGTAGATCTTGGCTAGATTTCACAATCGCTTTGTGTTGTTTTTTTTATTTAAAAACTACATTATACCATATATGGGTTTCACGCATTTGTTCAGTACCAGTCGTGGCCGATCTGGTGGCCGGCCAAGCATTACTACGGGCCTACCCCCGTCCGAGGCGAAATGAAATTGGCTGGCAAGTACGTGGCTCCTCAGAAGCTGGCGCCATAGGCGGCCGCCTATGCCGGTTATAAGATTAACCAGCCCTGTATTTGTTTATAAAAACTTTAGACGTAAAGAAAAAATGGCATATTCACCGAGCTGTTTCTGTGGTTTAGTAAGAAGCTTTCATTTTTAACTGATGACTATAACATTCCGAGAAAAGTTAAATGCTCCTTCTAGAAACATCTTCAGGTAATTCCGAAGCTTTTGTGTCTGTTTTTTGTCACTCAAGCACGCTGTTAGAGATGAGCGTTTTATTTTCATACTGGATCTGCGCTGATATTTCACATTTGTACAAATGCATAAAAACACAAAACAAAGGGCAAGTCTGAGGCATTAATAAACTCATAGAAATATACAAAGTTATACAAACCTGTATGAATTTGATCTATTATGCATAATAAAATTAACAATAAATGTTGTGATATATGAGACACGAATCTTGAAAGTATTAAGTGCTATTAAATTGTTATGCACAAATGTGTACCACTGACTCCTTTCAGAGAGAAAGGTGGTTATGCTTACAAATAGAAGATTACAAAAAATTATTAAATTCTATACAGTATGTATGGTTTCATTATGATACATGTTTACACACTGTCGTCGCATAGGGAATTGTTTTCACGTCCCTCCACCCGGACAAAACACAAACTACACACTGTACTCCCTGCATAGAACACCCCGGAAGCACGCGCTGTCACGCAGGGTAAAGTCAAAGCTGGAGCCAAAGATTTCGAGGGAGCTGGGGTTAGATGTGGCACGTGTCTGCTGTCTTTGATTCGCTGGCGATGCGGGGGTCGCAACTGACAGGAGACGTAGGCGACCTGGGTCACAGACGGGGTACGGGTGCAGAGGACCAGAGTGAGCGAGGGAGGAAGCATTTGGAGAGGAAATGTTTGTCTGCGTGTAATGAAACAATGGCACTGAAGTGACGGATCCGTGAGAGTTTTAACGAGATGATTTCACGGTTGGCCCTTCTCTTCCTTGTCTCTTTAAGTGTCACCACCCCGCCCCCCCAAACATGAGAACATCGTTCCAGTTCACAATAACACCGGTAAACCCCACAGTGTGCAAAAAGGCTGTAATTCGTCCACCCCGGGTCCCGCAGAGGACAAAGTGCATTAAAAGCCGCATAAGATACCCCCCCCCCCCTCCCCGTCTTAGGTTATCGCCAGGCGGTCCGGGTGGGATGCAAGAACGGAACCAATGGGTGCCTGAACATTCATAATTGTGCTTGTGTGTGTGTGTGTGTGTGCGTGCGCGGATTCGGTTTATAGTACATTGTGGGGACCAAATATCCCCACAATGTAATAAAAACCTGTTTCTTTGACATTGTGGGGACCATTTGTCAGGTCCCCACAAAGATCTATGAATGCAATCAAAAAAGTCTTGTATTTTGGTTGCTTACTTATGGTTAAGGTTAGGGCTGGGTAGGGGTTAAGGTCATCATGTTGGGATTAGAGTTTTCCTGACTGGCATCTGACACCGGAACCAGGAACTGGTCCAAATATGTGAGACTGCATGACATCATCGTCAGAGACTGGGGTCACTGAGACACCAGTATGCTGATGATATGATCAAAGTAGATTCAAGGTCTTAAGGTATTTTTTGTCTCAAAACAGTCAAATCGTAGGTGACAATTTGAAAATTAAGCCAGACATTGGGGCTGCTCGTTTAACAACAGAGATGCAACTATGTGGGATATCTCAAGGCAGAAGGGGCAGCTGGTCAGAGGGGATACTGGTTTCCTGGGGTGGGGGGGCGGTGCTCCAACCACAGTGCTTTGGTCTGTTTGGTTTAGGACAGAAGTAGGAAGAAATATCTCTAAGGCTGCAGGGGAAAGGAGGTTCAAATCCTGAATATCTGTTTAAGCTAAAATAAAGATCACAAATTGAGAACAGACACACAAAAAATCCCATAAAGACAGCTAGAAAAGGTCGCATAGAAAAAACAAGTTTCAAGCTTGAGTGTTTTTTTTTTTGTTGCAAGAAATCCTGACAAATGTGAAACCCTGGAACGGAGCAGTGGGTCGAGTGAGGGAGCGTCTCTAAAGGATGGGGTTGATGCCTGTGCGAGTGCTGAGCTGCCCCAGCACAGCGTCGCCCCCTACTGCGGTGGAGGTGGTGATGGTGTTGTGTTGGATGACCTGCTGTTGGGTACACACGGGGCTGGGACTTCCTGCTGGACTGCTTTCTGGACCTGGGGAAAAGGAGATCTGTCAGTCGTGTACTAAATGAACTGCTTGGCAATTTGACTGTGACTTGGGTTAGGATTCAAATATATAAATGTACTTTGATTTAAAAAGCATTATTATTTAAGCACTCATATACTGTATGAGAACATAGATCCAAAGGTGCAAAGGTGTTTTGATTGGTGCTAAGTGGAAGAGTCCATTTCCCCTGTTAGGGGAGGGGAGGTGGGTTCCATTCTAGTTTCACTGAGGACAGCACCATTCTGCTGTCCCCCTGCACACGCTAGCTGGGCCTCAGTGTGACACAAAGGCCCGGAGGAGTGTGTGCTACTCACTGAGATACCCCTGCGACTCCTTCTGCATGGCCGTCACCGGACAGTCTTTGTGGGTCAGCAGGAGCTGTTTCAGCTGAGTTACCTCTGTCTTCAGCATGGTCACCTCGTTCTGAGAGAGGAACCACAAAGTGTTGGCTTCCCTCAAGCAATGAAAGACTTTTACAGATGCTCACATGGGTGACAGTAACAAAACTGCGATACATAAAACTGGCAGTGTTTCTTATATTGCTAAGCAAAAGCCTGAGTTATAAGTCAGATATACTGTGAAATATGAAATAAAATCAAATATGAGGTATGTGAGATAGAAAAGATAAATTTGTCAGGTGTAACGAGGTATATGTGAAATATAATGAGGTATTTAAGATTCAGAATGAATAATATTTCAGCAATTTCAAGGTTTTTCATAAAAGTGGGGTATGTGTAAGGTATAAGCAAAGAAAAAGGGTCATAATGAGGGTTGTGTGAGGAATAAGCAAAGATAAAGGGTCATAATGAGGTTTGTGTGAGGTATAAGCAAAGAAAAAGGGTTATAATGAGGGTTGCGTGAGGTATAAGCAAAGATTAAGGGTCATAATGAGGGTTGCGTGAGGTATAAGCAAAGATTAAGGGTCATAATGAGGGTTGTGTGAGGAATAAGCAAAGATAAAGGGTCATAATGAGGGTTGTGTGAGG
>JABFEB020000045.1:2531919-2543063 GCA_019775895.2 Stomatorhinus ivindoensis | reverse complement strand
TTAGCGATCTGAGCATGCTCAGAGAATTCATCAGGTGGTCCTCTGTGGGGAATCGCTGTGGGTACAGGGTATGGGGGGTAGCGATCTGAGCATGCTCAGAGAATTCATCAGGTGGTCCTCTGTGAGGAATCGCTGTGGGTACAGGGTATGGGGGTTAGCGATCTGAGCATGCTCAGAGAATTCATCAGGTGGTCCTCTGTGGGGAATCGCTGTGGGTACAGGGTATGGGGGTTAGCGATCTGAGCATGCTCAGAGAATTCATCAGGTGGTCCTCTGAATTACCCACTATTTGTACCTTAAAGGTGCTTTCGGAGGAAAATACTTTTTCTAGGTCTTTGGTCTTGCTTGGCGGTTTACTAACTGCCAAAACACTTGATTCATAAAGGGAAGGACAGAGTCATAAGCAAAGCAAATGGCTTTTTAGGTGTTATATACACGGCACCTTTTGTCTGAGAAGTTGTGAATTTGTACAGGTAACTGAGCTACAAGAAGAAATTTACGATGTGCTGCAGTTATGCAAAATCGATTAAATAAAGAGAAATTACAACTACTCTTATATTTTAGTATTGTTAAATGATAAGATGTTCCATGTTTAGGAACTGCTTAGACACTAAGAATCACATAGGGACAGCGAACACTGAGCCAATCTCTCACCTATCCGTATATACAGACTCTTAGCCGGTCACTAAAATCGGCAAAACACGTCCAAAGAGTGAAAACCTGGTCAGAACCATTAGAGATTGTCTAAAGACGAAACGGCAAAGATTCCGTCAAAAGATTTAAACCACCCGAACTTAAGAAATGTCGCATTGAAATGCAACTTGTCATTAACACATTTTAATAATATATAACTTCCATAACCATTAGACCTTAATGAATTAATAATCGCTGGTTACCAAAGAAAGAAGCACCCTCTGTAAATACTAGCCAAGATATTAATATCTTAATATCTCGTATCTGCCTGATGCCGAGAGATTTGGATCCATACTGCCTGAAGTGCGTTTTAGGTACTTAAAACGCCACACATCTGGTTATTACATTACACAGGAAAAACGTGTTCTCCTTCATATAATCCAGCTCTTAAACGGAAGGAACTTATTTGCCTTTAAATTCTTAACTTGATGATATTAACGACGCCTAAATCTTTGAAATGAATCTTATCAATCAGGGAGGAGGAAAATACACAAAACATACAAATGCCAAAAGTAAACACAGTGGATTTCTAATAAAAAAATAATAATAATTGTCTACCGAACTGTTCTGAATTTCTTTTAGACCCACTTTAGGCAGCATTTTTACATTGTTGAGGGGAAAATATTTCGCAGTATATATATATATATATGTGTGTGTGTGCGTGTGTGTGTATATATATATATATATGTGTGTGTGTGTGTGTGTGTGTGTGTATTATATATATATAATGTAAAATCTGTCTTGTTTTTGTCTGGTATTTTATGCTTTGTAACCATCCGAAAAGAAGCAGCATTACAAAAACAAAAAGGTAAAGGAGAAGTAATCTTCACGGGAAACACGTTAATAGTAGCTTTTTCTGTGAAATTTCGTCGTATCTTATGAATCATTTAACCTATGTGAGAAATTATCTAACAGGTTGACGTTAATGTTCTGCAGTACGAAAATACAAATGCAAAAAAAATCAACAGGTTATCATTGCAAGTAAATGAAAATAAACACGAAGACATATAAACAATAGCTGAATTCCGTTTAGATATCGTCTATTAAAACTAGTCTAGATAAACTTTTTATTAAAAGAATTAAATTCGACTTCTTATTTCGTTTTCTATTCACTAACCCAAATGCAGTAATGCATTATTTGGACTTAATTGCGGATTAAATTTGTGAATACTCGAGTTTTAAAGATTTACCGTATTTTTCCAGTCGTATAACATACTTTAGGCCAGCTAACTCAACAAATAGCATAATAATTATCATCACTGTGTCCAAAAAAATGGGAAATGCAAAGCTCCTTCGGGAGACTTTTTTCCTTTGAATTATCATCACTGTAGGTCAAGACTATCGGCAACGGATATATCGTCAATAAACTGATACAGGCCCAAACGTAGGAAAACGTCTCAAATTCCCTTTGGATTATATACGTGGTTTTTGGTTTAATTTCAACTGCGTTGCTCACCTGGGTGCATCCCGGGGCGTTGCAGACGTACGGTCTGTCCTGTTCGGCGTTCATCGCTGCGTCTTCATAAAGCTGCGCACGGAAAGGGGAGAGCAGACTGCCTTTGGTCACTGAAACAAAGTTTTAAAAACGCCCACCATGCGGCATCTAAAGATGGTGGTATAGTGTCTTGCCTCTGGGTTTATAACTGAACGTAGTTCGGAAATGAACTTGAAGCTTGAGCGATGCATGTAAGCAATCTCTTCAGACCCGGCGTGCGCCTAGATGTCTCAGTTTCGGGCGGAGAGCCGCCAGTCACTGAGCTGTCAGCGGTCAGACTTAAACACCGCGGTACTGTATTACACACTGGTATAATTAAAAAGGGCTTTTTCCCCTCTCGTCTTCCTCATAACTCATTGGGTTTTCGACATCTCATGCCTATAGATGCTTTTTATATTTAACCTAAACACAAAATAACTACTTTGACGTTCATGATTTTAAAAAGTACTGTATATTAATCAGCGATTGCTGTTAAGGAGTAAGTTTTTACTTTTACATGTTTATTTATAGATAAAATTCTCGCATATATCTGTAACGCTGCCATAGATCTCATCACGCCAGAAAGCGAATCAGCCCGAATTAATAACACCACCAATACATTTAGTCTAAATTTTAACATCTAAGCTAACGTAACAATAGATAGATAGATAGATAGATAGATAGATAGACAAACAGACCCCAAACATAATTAACTAACTTCTAAAAACAATACTGTTATAACAATATAAACCTGAACAGGTAACATGCAGTATGCATAATGTTTGCAATATGAATATTAACATAGGCCTAAACAGTGTCACACAGGCGTTATTTGGACTTCAGGTATATAGTTGGTGCCACTGATCGTACCGTAAACACCCGTATATTGGAGGAAAAAAGGTTTGCAAAAAAAATCAATCACCTATAAGCTTTTGAAGTTAAGCAGCAGAGCCTCCACCAGACGTGTGGACCCAGTTATTACATCTGACAGGGGGACTTTTGACAAAGACCACAGTTATGAGCTGTGCATCAAAGAGCAAGAGAGTAAAATGTTTATTTATCTTAAATTTAAAAAAATGTCATGGGCAATCCCGCCGGAGGTGTCTCGCTTGTAGTCACAGCCCCTAACGATGAAGACAATCTCCATGCACAACAGGACTGGACATCAGTACAACTTGGTAAAAGCCACAGGAAACAGTGTAGGAGAGATGAGAGACCGCCTGAAACGCGGTACTTATAGATCAGAATGTGGCTTGCAGTTTGCTATTTATCTGTTCATGGGAGTGATTGCTTCTCATGCCCTTTCTGGTTTTGTTGGAGACGGCCTGTAGAAGGTAGAAAGCCTCGTGAGATGCTGAGGATAGCGTGGCGATGGGGCTCGCTGTTATTTATTTACAATACTGCCCTTAATGTCACATCCAGCTCGTAACTGCTTTGAACTCAGCAACTCCAGAATTGTTATAATGAACCTGGCAGTATAGGGTCTCACGTGAGTCCGGTCTGTAAAGCCGGCCGGCTTTACTCGCACCGTGGACCCCGGCCTTTTTATTTTCTGCCTTCTCGCCACATGTTCGTCCCATGATGCACTCCATTGTTTTGGTTCAGTGGAGGAAATAGGTTTACATTTTGCGCTAAGTGAATCCTGATGTCGGGGAGGGCCCGTAGTCACTCCAATGATGGAGAACCAGAACTGAGAGGTTATGGTGTGACCAGATGCAGAAGAGCTTTCCAGGCACCCACATAAAACCCAGCAGCATGACAGGGAGGAGAAGATGCCAGGCACGAACCAGTACCGCAAGTGGTTCTGCAGCACCAGGAGTTTGTTCAGTTCTGGAAGGGACTGGCTGATTATGAATGCTGTGCATGGTAGCATGGAAGTTTCCATGCGCACAGTGAGTGTTCAGGAAACGCCAGTATCTAGTATAAGTTCAGCTTGTCATCAAACAGGGGTCCACAGCCGTAAGTGACTGGCTGTAGGTCACCTTCAGCTGGTAGTTTGAAGAAGTTGCAAAACAGTCCAAGCCCCCCCCTCCCCCCCAAAAAAAATCTCAATGTTAAAAAACTGGAGAGATTGAGATCCCATTGTGTGTTCTGTGTGTGGAGTTTACATGTCATTCCTGTATCTGTGTGGATTTCCTCTAAGGTATTTTGGTTTCCACACTACAATCCAAAAACCAGGTAAATGTCACAGTGAGCATATATGATGCAATGGACTGTTGTTCAGCCGGACGTGATTCCAGCCTCGTGCTCTGTGCTTCTAAAGAGATTCACTCCATTAGTGGTTATGGATGGATGGACGTATGGGCGGCCGTATCCGTGACATTGAAATTTGCATACTTAAGTAAAAGGTGTCGGAGTCACCCTGCTGTTGTACAATGGATGCATTTCCTGGGTTTACAGATAGATCTTCTCCTCTTAGTACACAAAGATCGTGCCTTATACAAGCAGACGGAGCTAGAGCGCTCAGATAAGCTAATCTGGAAAACGAGTGTCAAATCAATTCAAACCAACACGTGACTTCAAACAGCACACAGCTTATTTCACTCTCCTTAATGTCCTTTATATAAAATCAACAAAGACGTCAGGAAAAAAACATTATGACCCATGGACGATGTGGCTGTTTGACCCGCCGATTGTTGCGATTGTTCTTTGATAGTGGATAAACATGCAGGATTCGTTTTCTTCAGAATGACATTATGTGCCCTAAACTCAAAATTAAATTCATCACGTGTTTCTGGACCGAGCACTCCTTTTGATTCACTGATGAAAACCAAATGCAAGTTTCGATTTACTCACACCTAGTTCAATTTCAGAAAAAAACTAGAGACATAACCAACGACTACTTCAGTGTAATAACTATACATAATTTAAATGTACATAAATAAATTTGGTGCATAACCTGGAGGATTAAGATGAAATAACTGTAACAATAGGTTACTGGCCGCATGATTCATTGTAAATGTTTTTATGCTAGTAGAGTAGTTTAAACGCAGTATAGGGACTGTGCGTGCATTTACTATGGTAGCATAGTAGTTTTTACTTCCTGTTTAGTGACTTAGTATTGATATTGCCGGGGGTAACTTCTGGTAATGTATTTAAGTATAAGTTCTTAATACACTTCATTACATGAGGATGATAAGGCGTGCAGCCCTCGCGATACGCTTCTCGGAGCCGGGCGGAGGAAGCGTCCCTGTGGCGCCGCACTGCGCCCCCTGCCGAGACTCATTCCCGCGCGAGCTCCGTCCGCCTGTCGCCGTCTTAAGTGACAGAGCACCGCGTTATAGGGCGACAGAACAACTCATTTAATAATAAAGTTATTTCCTGTTTTATTAGCTATGAAAAGTCATTATTAACAACAACAGTAACAAATGACTTAAACTTAATGTTACACATATAACACTAATAACAACAATATTTTGCTTTTATTTTGGCAACAAAATAGTACTATTCTTATTTTTCCAAAGTTCACATCTGTATAGGGTACTAATACAACTGAAAATCTTAAACACTCAGAAATCAGTAATTATACGCTTGAGTGTTTGAAACTGTAATTTACCGGCGTTGATTAGTATTATTACTATTGTTAATGTTATTATTATAAATGCTGCTATCAATTGCTGTTCATTAGGCTACTCTGTATTACACTCATATTGCAATCTTGAGTAGGTACTGTTTGCTGAATTTTATGATAGTTTTGCAGTGTTACAACTTATGACATATTCAGTGATGAAAAAGCTACATGTGATTGATATTTTAATGATAAACAAAATAAGGATCAGTGATACTTGTACAGTATCCGCTTCCTCATCCCACGGGCTTTCAAGCGCGAGATTTTGCTTGGTCGGCAGTTCTACCTTTAAACCTTGAGTATCTCCGCCAGGCAATCAAATACTTCGATCTGCAAAATGACGTAATGCCTACATATACAAATTCTTAACTGCGGTAAAAACAAAACAAAAACAATACACGGATACATTTAAGGAGCTGCAACTGAACCTGGACGTGTTAGTAAGTCAAGATCCGTTTTTGGGAAGTTTTTACAAATGCAGTAAAATGATTTGCTGAACTGGCCGCAAGTCTGCACTAAAAAGACAGCACGACTGTGATATTTACAAACGCGATCTTCAAAAGCTACGTAAACCATGACGGTCATCGCTTCTGGAGTAAAGTGACGCTGACGGAACCGGCCGGTGGATGAACTTGTGTAGATTTGAGGGTCTCAGGGAGCGATAGCTACACCTCGGACCTGCATTCGCACTCAGGTACATAAACACACAAACATGAATATATGCGCTCCAACAAGAAACACAACGCCATGTGTTGCGCTCCTGTGTGTGCCACATTCTTCCGCGACTATTTCAAACTGACAGTTCAAGGCAAGTATGTGACAGTCCGTCATTGTCGTTTTCTAACCAGGAGCAGAACTTCAACAAATACAATAGTTGCACGTATGCCAATAAAGCGCTCAATCAATTTAATATCTTTTTCGCCTTTTTCCAACAAAGATTCAAGAGACATCGAAACTTCTTAAAAACAGAGAAGACATTCGGGTGAATCTGATCTAAGCAGCACACAGAACTTCGCTCAATCTGTTGGCGAACTTAATAACAAACAGTATTATACACTGCAAAAGTGCCCAGTCAAGCACCGCGAATAGATATACAGCTTACTGTTTATGAACATTCAGCTAATATATATAGAAAAAGTAAAGCGAAGACATATTTAATATCCTGTCAAGAAGTTGTACAGTGCCAGATAATAAACGTGACAACCAACAACTGTACATTGTTCTTGAACCACAAAAGTGTTGCCTTTCAAGGCGGCCGTTTTAGTAACTTACCAAATAAGTGTGGACGAGAAGCGGCACTCTTAGAGAAGGAACCACGTTGGACTGGGAGCAGATTACAATACGATCTATTTAGAGAAGCATTACATCACCCCGCGGTGACGTCACGTGGGATTCCTGAACTTCTAAATCATTGCGGTCCGTTTCTGGTGGGCGGGACTACGGGCCGCACGCATCGAGACGGTGCAGCGTAACGGGGGCGCGCTGTTCCAAAAGTCAGCGCTGAGGGTCCGCGCTGACGACTTCGACGATCACTGTCACAGTCCCCAGAACCCGCAGACCATGGCCAGAGCGGGACACCGAGGCATGTTCAGCCAGGCGAGTGGTTTATTTTACTAGGTGTCTTTTGGTATCGGTTATATTACTTTTTCTTTACTTCAAAACTTTTTTGTAAACACAGTGACATAAAGCAGACAGTCGCTTTCATTTTTGAAGTCAGATGGGAATGCATTTCAGGAACAGTCTCGTCACCAATATATAATTCACATCTCCGTGCCAAAAACGCTCTGATCTCCGAAAGGCTATGGAGAAAAACACGTCCTTCATAAATTACTGCGATGACTTGCAGGACTGTCTCTGATTAATGAATAATGCCGCCTCTTGTAAATAAATAATGGACAGGATTATGTCGACTTTTAAAGTGTTGGATTTAAGAGATGCTGTTACAGAATTTATATGCTCCAGACTACCTGATAATGTGATCTGGTAGCAACACAAATCAAAGCCTAAACTGGACAGCATTTCCATCACAAAAAGACGTAAACTGTTTAGACAGGTAGGTAGCGCGCCCTGCGGACGTCAGAGGTTATGAGACTTAGATTAAAGCGGTTTACGTGTCATATCACCAACGTATAAATTTGTTGGATTGTAACATATCTAATAAATCGTCACAACATATATGCCTATTTTATTCCGCTTATGGACTCCAATATAATCTGTGTTTATACTTCGCTTCAGTTGATCTCCACCCGCTCTTCAAAAAAATATCGGCGTTAAACACAGAATGTTCTTCCTCTACAGCGCATTGTTGTTGTAGATCAGTTAACAATTAAGAAATGAGATGATGGGTTTGCCCACATATATAGAAATGTCCTGAATAATTTCTTAACCCATGCTTTATATGATAAACATCATTTTTGAAAAATAAGGAAAAGTTTTCTATTTTTTCGGACGGTTCTCGACAGAAAGACAGAACCGAAAACACGACTACTCACACACTTTATATGACACACTATGTCACTGCAGTAATTCCCCAGAACGGTCTCGCCATTTTTTCTTTGTCGAGCAGGAAATCCCCATCCGTTGCGTATGACATTTCGCAGTTTGCAAACTGCAAACCACCCCCCCCCCCCCCACTCCGCCCCAATCTGGGGCTGAAACATTGTGAACTGATCGGAATAACCGGAAACGTCAAAACTTACCATTTCGTTCTTCTGCTAGGGAAAGGTGAGAGGTAAATTGTGTTCATTCATTTTTTATCTGTTCAGTAAAATATACCTGACATGCTTAATGTATTTATTATTGGCACGTGTACTTGAACATTTGTAGCACAGTAATTGTCTTTTACAGGGGGTGCGACCATTCGTGTTTCCAGCTCTAACTTTGGTTGCGCTCTAGTCTACTATACCAGGACTCTGGGATCTGAACCAACAACCTCCAGATTCCAACTCCTTGTCTTTAGCCGCCTGTAGCAGAGAAACAATAGCACATGTGTCCATAGAAACCATGACCAGCTGGTTTTCACCAGTTAGTCCTACCTGTCCCCCCATGTCCATCATCGTCTATGCGCTGTGTGTGGCCTAGTGACGTGAGCTAAAACCGTTCGTTTTTTTTTTCTTAAAGCCGTTTGCCGTAGAGACAGGAAGTGGGTGTGCTCTGTCCTGCCGTGCCGCCTGCCTCCTGCTGACACACCTGTGGGCTGCTAAGGTCCCCTTTGCTGTGCAGTGCAGCCTTTGCTGTGCAGTGCGTACTTTGCTGTGCAGTGCATCCTTTGCTGTGGAATGCGTCCTTTGCTGTGCAGTGCATCCTTTGCTGTGGAATGTGTCCTTTGCTGTGCACTGCATCCTCTGCTATGGAATGCGTCCTTTGCTGTGCAGTGCATCCTTTGCTGAGGAATGCGTCCTTTGCTGTGCAGTGCATCCTTTGCTGTGCAATGCATCCTCTGCTATGGAATGCGTCCTTTGCTGTGCAGTGCATCCTTTGATGTGCAGTGTATCCTTTGCTGTGGAATGCGTCCTTTGCTGTGCTGTGCATCCTTTGCTGTGCAGTGCATCTTTTGCTGTGCAGTGCATCCTTTGCTGTACAGTGCATCCTTTGCTGTGGAATGCATCCTTTGCTGTACAGTGCATCCTTTGCTGTGGAATGCATCCTTTGCTCTGCAGTGCATCCTTTGCTGTGCAGTGCATCTTTTGCTGTGCAGTGCATCCTTTGCTGTACAGTGCATCCTTTGCTGTGAAATGCGTCCTTTGCTGTGCAGTGCATCCTTTGCTGTACAGTGCATCCTTTGCTGTGAAATGCGTCCTTTGCTCTGCAGTGCATCCTTTGCCGTGCAGTGCATCCTTCGCTCCTTCAAAGTGCTTCTGGATACAAACATGCACGAAGGATGCGCAGAATCCTCAGCTCCAGTCACCTGCTACCTTTCGGTTTCATTTCTGTCCCCTTCACAGGATTCACTGTCCCGTGACGCCCGCTGCCTTGCTGACAGGACAGTGATATCAGGAACATATACAAAACAAGTCCACAAAGCTAAAGTGCATATAAAACAGCCTTTGATGAGTCTGCCGCAAAACGTTCCCGAAACATTGCATTTCTGTATGCTGAGAATCACTATTCTTGTCCGGTTACAGCTCATTTCATCATGAGTTTTGGCAGTGTTTATTTTAATGGTCCCAGTTAGGCCGTCCTGGTTATACTGGTAATATTCTTATATTGCCAAATGTGAAACATAGAGTGTGTAATTACAGATTTCTGTTGTTCCTCACCAGGTACTTTTCCTGTATAGCCTGACAGGTAGTGCCCCCCCCCCCATTTCTCCCAATGGCCGACGCTCTGTAGGATGTCTGTAGAGCCTCTGACCGCTATACTCCGTCCTGCATGTAGGGTAATGCCATTGTGAGACTCCAAGTGGAAGGAGAAGTGAGGGGATCGAAAAAAAACAGAAACTTTTTGAACTGGCATGTGTGTTTCAGCTTCTGGCTTTGCCCGTACCCCCGAGTCGGCGTCAGCGAGCAGAGAGGCGACGGGAAATGGCAGACAGGCCAAGAGAGGGAGGCGGTCGGTGTCGCCAACGGCGACGCATGTGTAACAAAGAGTTATACCTGCATAAAGCTGGCCGACAAGCGAGGAGGCGCTTTTAATTGATACGATTAATTACAGCTCGTTTTCAGACGGAGCGTAAGCAGCGGGGGGGGGGGCACGCAGGCCCGAAATAACGGCACCCGGCGACACGGCTGACGTTCTGATGGCAGCTTTGTGGTCTGTGTGCGTCTCAGTCTGCCGCTGATCGAACCCCCCCCCCCCCGCACGGCAGCGATTGATGGGCGCCTAGTCGCTCTGTGTCTCGCTGGACCCTGGGGGGGCCACACCGGGGGGGCCCCACCCAGCGCCAAGTCGCTTCTAACAATAACAAGCCTTAAAAAGCCTCCATAACTCAGACTCTTTTATTTGCCGTTCTCTCTTAACCTGGACTTTAATCAACTATTATGACACGTTTTTATTGCCCATATATTTCTCTACCAATCCCTACATCATCTCTCTGGAGGAGCGGGGAAGCGCAAAGCCTCACCACCCACCCACACCCGCCATGCATTTGTTTTTTTTTTTTTGTCCCTGCATCAAAAATGGTGAAGGACTGCAATGTCGCGATGCAGATGTCCACGAGATGCGGGCCAACATTGTCTTAGACTTTCGAGAATGGGACGTTCTTCTCTCTCGCTGTCCAAAAGCTACAACGAGGGGGAAAAAATCCCGACACAGGTAGAATGTCGCTGCAGATAGAGGGACGCAGGGATGCGACTGGCGATACATAGAAGTCTCTCTGAAATCTTACCAAGGTGAACATGGTGCCCCACTACCTGGAAGGTGTAGGTTACCTGTAACCACTGTCACAAGCGGGGGGGGGGGGGGGGGGGT
>JABFEB020000045.1:2484128-2499240 GCA_019775895.2 Stomatorhinus ivindoensis | reverse complement strand
ACACACACTTAGCACTAGTCATGTAACACACACACACTTAGCACTAGTCATGTAACACACACACACTTAGCACTAGTCATGTAACGTACGCACGCACACACACACACACACACACTTAGCAATAGTCATGTAACACACACACACGCTGCCTGCCTGCGTGTGATTTAAACTTTCTTTTTAGCTGCTCTCATCAAGCTGTCAAACATATGCATGCGCACTGAGAGACTTTCATCCGAACAGCTCTTTTATGGGATTTGTCAAAGGGAAACAAATGACTACATACATATATACTGTATATGCGTGACAACTCAATGACCATTAAAGTGTAGAAAATAATAATAATAATAAAAAAACACATACACAACATCCTCTAGAACAATGTTTCTCAATCTAGTCCTTGGGGATCCACAGTCCATGTTTCTGCTCCCTCCAAGCTCCCTGCCAGACAGCCCACATTTTTGCTCCCTGCTGGGAGGCAGCAAAAATGTAGATTCTCTGTGGGTCCCCGAGGACTGGAATGGGAAACCCTGATTTAGAATGTTCTCTACCTTGTACAGCTCCCTCTCATCTCGTTCGTTCTTCAGCTGAGACTCCAAGGTGTCCTTTTCTGACGTTAGCTTCCTCAATCGGTCCTTAAGGCTACAAAAAAAAAAAAAAACAATGAAAACCAAGCAATCACAATGCTCTCCTCAGTCAAGTAAAGCAATAGCGCTCAGCTACCAATCACACGACGCCTTCATAAACGCATACAATGTTCACCCTACCCATCTAACTCCGTCTCCTTCTGAATGCCCCTCTGCGTGACCCCCATGAGGTCCTCCTCCAGCTGACGGATTCTTCCGGTCGCCTCCTCGTGCTTCTTCCTCACCTCCTCCTTCTCATCCTGCAGGATCTGCGAGGACTGCAGAAGCTCCTAAAATAGGAAGAGAGGTGGGTTTCAGTGAAAATCAGACCCAGAGTCATCGATAAGCTTCCTAACCATCATCAACCGAAACAGTTTAGCAGTGGGGAGCATCGACCTGAGCGACGGGAGGCAGGCGGCTGGCTAAACATCGATAAATCCATTGATTATGGATTCAGCTGCTGAGTCTGAAATGGGTGGAACCATCAGCACTGCGGATAAAATCAGACTGGTCGTTACAGACAGTGTTACTGTAATCTGGACAGAAGAACTGCAGGGTCAGCAGTCTTGAAACAGAGCGGACAACTTTAGCCCATCTTCCCTCACACTGTTGGGTACGGGCAGTTTTACTGGAATTTTCACACCATTAATTCCCAAACCAGAGACGACCACGAGACAAATTCAATAAATGAGACACCGAAGTCGACAGGTCATGAGGGACCCAGGCCGGCCCAGTGGACCTCCCTCCCCCCTGGCCTAGCTAGCGCCCGTGTCCCGCTCTAAGTGGGACGCGGCAGAACCGCGGCCAAAAATACACGGCCGATTAAAAAGCCCCGGGGTGCTGCAGAAGGCTGAGCCCCGGCGGCTCTCAGACCATGCTGACTGCTTCATTAATGCTAATCACCTTTAAGTATGCACTGAAAAATACTAACGAGCCAACAGCTAAAGAATGGAGTGGAGCAGACGCAGCCTGTAATATTAGAAAGTATCCATCTTAGCGAACGACATGTAAAAAAAAAAAGGTAAAGAGCAAATGCAGGAAAAAAAAGAATAAAGGATACATCTCTGTGCTAATGGCCTTATGCAGCTCCTCACGATTTCTCCTGCAGCCTCCGTAAAGTTACAATAAAAAGTCTCATTTCCTGAGCAATCTGTCACCAGCACATATGTGTTACAACTCTTTGCCTGTCATGGTGGGTACGAGTGAAGGCGTGGACTTCCCCAGACAACCTGCAGCTACATTTTAAAATGTTTTAAAAATGAACAGCTGTCCACTGAAAAAAACATCAACCCTGGGGTTTCACGTCAAGCCTGGTGTTACCCGCATTACCCAGAATGCAGCACTCCAGCTGGGACACACCTCTGGAGCGATGTGGTCTGAAACCAGAGGACCGTCAGACTGCTGTCTCTCTTAAGCCAGTGGTATTACCGTTGGCTTTTATTGCCAAAATGTTTGAGTTACTTTAGCAGCACATAAAGACCTTATAAAAAATGTAGTCGTAAAATTAACAGCCACAAAATATGTACTTATGTTTTCATGCTAAAGCTACTGCCATTTTCATCTCAATTGATTTACAGTGAGGGCTTCCCCTTCCTAAACGGCTGGACTTTTCCCGTTATGCCACAATTAGACACATGACTGATGTTGTGTGGAGAAGCAAACCTCCGCGTGATTCAGGTTTACGTCATTTCCATGAGGGGCCTGACTGTACGGCCCGTTTGCTGCAATCGTGGGACATGTGATTGGCAGTGACTGATATGCCCTGTAGAGGGCGCTAAGAGACTTTGTTCCAGACGGCTCTTTTATGGCACTTGTCAAAGAAAATCAATTATATGTATATGCATGAAGTTAACCAGGTGCAGTCTGAAAATGTGAAAGAATTAAGTATCTAGTTCATTTTTAAGACGGCTATTTTATCTTTTGGAGAAATGCAGTATGTGCCTGGCATCATGTTCTCACGGGTTGGGACAGACTTACCAGCCCCTTTGAGTCTCTTCCAAAAAAAAAAAAAAAAAAACTTGAAATGAATGATATTCGCCATCTAGCAAGGAGCTTCCATATTTACCCACTCAATAGATGGCACCGGGTAGCTGATTTGCATAGTTCCTCATTATACACTTTTACTCGTCTAGACACTGAGTTATTTTAGAGAAGCGATGAGTTAAACACCATTCCCGGGGGGGGGGTGAGCAGCGTCGCCCATCTCCTGCTTTCAGGTCACACCTCCAATACTGATCACCGCTGCTGCCGGTCTGGCCCATTTGCCGCTGCCGTCTCTCATGTTAGGGTCTACGATCTCTGCATGGCGAGGGGGGCGGGGCATAGGGGATCCGGCCCGCATCGCAAGACATGGCATGTATGGTAGCTTGGAGGCTCCTTACTCCCCACTACGCTCTCCTCCTCCTCCTCCTCCTCCTCCACTATGGCCCTCTCAGAGTCAGCAAACAGTCTATTCCCCCCCAGATCTCCCATCTCTCGCCTGATTTTTGCTCCCGAGATGGACAGCAGCCTGCCGCTCCTCCTCACTCTCCCTCTGGAGGCGCTCCCGTTCCTCCCGGAGTTGCTCCTTCTCCTTCTGCAGGAGGGCCATGGCCGTCAGCAGCTCCTCACGCTCCTTCTGTGCCTCCTCCACCTTTTGCTACAGGTTGGGGGGGGGGAGGTAGGGTGTTACATTCAAGGCCGCGAACATTCTGAGAAAATGATCATGTTAATTTCTGCTGTAACTTTAAAAACCATGAGTGAAACAGCCCTGTGTTCTTTTTATTTGGGGGGGGGGGTGTCCAGGTAAATTATGAAGGCAGGGGCCCAGGTCTCCTGAAAGGAGGAGGGAAACTGGGACGCGTGTGCCTCTCCAGGGATTCACCTCCAGCAGGCCGACCTTGGTGCTGACCACCAGGATGTCGGAGTTGCTCTCGTCCTCCACGGTGAGCAGCTCGTCTTCAGAGGGCGTGTCGGCGCGGAACTGGAAGGGGGTGCTGGCTCCCCTGATGTCACCTTTGTGCGTGACGTAGCAGAACTGGTAAAACTCCCCGTCGTCTTTGGGAACATAGTACCCTTGGGAACAAGTGAGAGGTTGATGGAGGACAGGAAGCTACTGAAGGGGGTGGAAACTGGAGCGGAAGGCAGAGAAATAAAAAGAAGCACTTTGAAGCGGCTTCCAGAAGAGCGTGGAGATGAAGCAGCAAGCGGCACCTGGCCATGCTTTCTGGTGCATTACAATAATACTGCAATTTCCCTAAATATCATCCTTAATTTCCACTTCCTCCACTTTAAATATGTTCTTCTTAAACACTACAGAAAGCCCCAAACTACCAGTCTGGCCTCCATATTTTCTCAACAGAAACTAAGATGTACACAAGGGAGTGAATCATGATTTTTTTGTGTTTTCCATCTCAATGACTGACTGATAAATAAAAATTCCCCCCACGCGCCACAGAACCAGATGTTTACCTTGGAAGACCACCGTTCTATGGACCGTCGATCCCTCCACATAGTTCTCGGGGTATGGTGACCACAGAAAGGTGTAGTAATCCCGAGCCGTGCTCCAGCCAACCTGGGGGGAGGGGGGGGGGGAGCATACAGTAAACAACATGACAAGCTGCCCCCCAACCTCGTAACCTGGGGGGCCATACCATGGCATCATGATACCTGTAAACTTGCAATTTGAATGAACCCCCCAGCCACTGGGAATTCAGGGCCGACATGTATCCAGGAAACACAAGCACCCCCCAGTATAACCAGTAATAGCATTTTGCTATTCCATTCAGTTACTTTCCCTGATTTTTTTTTTTAAATCTCAGCCGCGACATCACTTCCTGTCAGGGCCTTGGGGCCACAGAGCTGCTGCCTGCTTAGAAAAGGAAAAAAGGTGAAGATTTTATGAATTATATAAAAATAAGATGGAATGCAAGATGTAATTATAGGAGTTTTATGTGTTGCTAAGTGACGTCTGACGGGGGGAGAACGGGAAGTAGATCAGTAACGTCAGCCTGCTCCCATAAAAGTGTCACGTGAAATCAGGCTCACGCCAAGGCCGGGCCCACGCCGCCGCCCCCCCCGACGCAGTCACTGCGACACCCACATGGGAACCCGCACGCAGTCACACCGAAATGTTTAAGACGAAAGGATCAATATTTGATTCTTGTATGCAAGGAAAAAAACGCACATTTCCTCTTCCTCAATACACTCGCAAATACAAATTACGTAAACAGATAGTTCCATGCAAACATAATCCTTACCTGGGGGAAAGTAAAGTTCTGATCAGAGAACAACTAGTTTTAAAACGTTCACTTATGTCTAACTGTCTCATTTCATTGCTGTATTTTTCTTAATTACCATTTCATTTGTTTCATATAAAAAAAATTATCGTGCAAGCATGTGGTTTCAATAGTATCTGGACTGGAGTTTTTTCCTCAATATATTTTTTTTTATAAAAGCAACAAATATTTTCATATTGCAAACATCTTTAAAATCCACATGCTTGTAGAAAACCTGCAGTCTCTCAAAAAAAGGTATGTCCCTTCAAAGTTACACCCATAACACTGATAAAATGTTTTACTGACATAAATTAGCGCACAAATTTTGAGGATTTGAAAAGGCATACAAACTGAGTCATCGAAACTAAGCTTGTCCATGGAGAGGCATTTTGTTTGACCATACGAGTTAAAATGTCCCATCCATAACAGAATTTCCCTAATACCAACACAGAAACACAAATACTCTACTGCAGGAATGAACAAACATGGAATAGGCTTACAGAATAAAGAGCCGTTACACAGATGCACAGAAAATGGTAATGCTACTATGGAATTATTGATTACCCATAATCCCCAGCCTCATTAGGTCCCATGTGCACCCAAAATAACCAACAGAACTATTGGGGGAGACAAAAAAAAAGAAATTCCTGTAATGGGTTCTACCCTCTGCACCCGACACATTAGAATTCGGAATAGAATAATGTTTTAAAAACAGCTGGACACTAAGCTAAACAGAACACTTTACTTTAATTGTAATCTCTTGAATACTGGTGTGAAATTGGGCCAGACTGGCTGAAGAATCAGCCTGACAAATGTGGATGCAGGACTGTTCCGGCTGCAGTTTTTATATTTAATCATCGACTCGTCTGCGGAGATGCGCGACAAGAACAGGACCCTCCGGAGGTTCCGCTTCAGGTGGACGGCGAGAGGATCGCAAAAGGTGCCGTCATGCAGACCGCGACAGAAATAATGGCGTGACAAGGGGGCGGCACATGGCGAGTGGAACGCCAGAGATCCCACAGCAGTGGCCATGAATCAGAGGCAGGGACCCCGCCCGATGCGGGCTCCATGACAGCGTAATTACGGCCCCCCCAGACTGCGCCGGCCGCAACATCAAAGACCCAACACAAGCTTGTCGGATAATAAGGTACAGCGTGCCGTTTCTAACACAGAGATAATATGAAATGTCAATATAACCAGTAATTAAATTTAACAGGTTTTGTAACTGGAAGCTTTAAGAAACTGCAATTAAAAAAAATACCCTCATACTGATTGAGGTTGGTTAGATCTCAATTACCCGTAATCTCACATGAAATGCTCTTTGGAAAGTTCCAGAATGATCTGAGTGACGGCTTCACACGGCCCCGCAGAGAGCTGTGCGGTGTAGCGAGAACCAAATGAGCAGAACAGCAGCAATCATTTTCTCTCGCAGGGGAGAACGGGCTGGCAGGTTGGAAGTGGGCTAGCCCGGTAATTGCGGCTCTTGGTCACCGGGGGGCGACGATGACCCACGCAGGCAAGGCAGCACATCTCTGGTGGAATTTGTCTCCCAAGCCAAACGAGTCACTGTCTAGCCATCCGCACGCGGCGCGGGTGCACACTGCGGCCGCCCTGTCAGCCCAGCCGGGGAGATTTATGAGGGTGAAGAGTATTTTTTAAATATATATTTCTTTCTCTTACTTCTGTGGAGGGGGTGTATCATTCTAGCAAAAACAATTCCTCCTCTATTCACTTCTTTAGCTGGCGTAGGTTGGGGGGTGGGGGTCAGCATGCAGACTCTTCTCCCCTCCACCCACGAAGAATATGGGGGCACCAAGTCACATGTGCCCCCTCCCCACACAAGGAGCGGAGAGTAGCGGCAGAGTTGTGGAAAGTCAAGGGTTAAATCTAACACTTGGGGGAGCATAGGTGCTTTTGGGGGGGGGGCAAGAAACGGCTCCTTAATCACTTCATGGCTCTGGTGTAATTCTCTGTCAGAAGACACACTTTCATGGAAAAAGCCTACTGCCTGGTGGGGGGGGCGTCTGCTTTAACCTGGCTGAGTCCGCTCAGGCATCTCATTAGACTTCCACAAAACCGCCAAATGGAGCCATCAGTGAGCATCGACACCCCCAATCTAAAATTCCCTAATTAAACTCGATCTCGTTGAGATTTTATTGAGCACCCGTTCATCTGAAATTACTTTCAAAAAAGATAATAAAAAGGTTTGTTTTTATCTTATTAATGTGACTGAAAGTCATCCGCCACCCCCACATGTTCTCCCAATTAACTTTAAGATGGAATTTTGTAAGCAAAGCCTCAGGAGACCGTGAGCCGTGGGGGGGGGCGAGCGACCCTCTCCATGCGAGGCCTGGGGGACGAAAGCTTCCCCGCTGCTTTGATGTGCTCAGATTAGAACCAGACCCCAGCTTGTCCCCCTCGGTTGTCGGCCCACGGTCCTCGCCACCTGGTTTACAGTGGGCCAAGGCTCCACCCCCCCCACCACAGACTCGCTTTTAACCAATTACTGGCCTTGCGCTTGATTGCCCTCTTAACCCGACCCACCTGGGGCATGCCGGCTCCTTCTGCTGTCTTTATTCTGTATGCCAATCGAATGCGCCCATCAGCGCCGGCGTTCAAGCTGCCTTTCGTATGACTGCCTTAAACTGAAGCCTCTTTACACAGGCACCATAGCTTTTGATCTAAGCTTTTTATTATCAGTTTAGTCGCACTGCACACATTCAGTATTTATCATCCGTTTAGAATCCATAAGTATGAGGAACTTACAAGAAAATTAACTCGTTTGTTTTATTATTATTATTATTCATTAGCATTTCATATGAGCGTGACAGAAAATTCATCCAATATATGCCCACACACACAGTTGTTTCAGAAAATTTCACTGGGACCGGATGTTTACAAGCCCCAACAGCCATACGCCACAGATGCCCAGAGTTGGCCGATTAAGACGAAGAAAGCAGATCGAGACGGGAAAACCGAAAAGTGGAGAAAGTCAGAAGACTGACCTTGAAGATGCCCACCCAGTCCTTCTGGTGGGGCTTGATGAATGGGGTCAGTGTGTAGTGACATTCCAACGCGGCATGAGGGAGGAAGCTTTTCCCTACGTTCTGGAAGATGACGTGTGCGAAGTTCGATGTCTCCATAGCGCCGCCGGCTGAGGCGCCTTCGGGAAATAGAGCCATCCGTTGGTCAATGGCCACTTCCCCTGGAACACGGGAGGTACGGGTGACACATGCTTAGGTTCGAGACAATCATGTCTTCTCTGCGGGGGAGCCGACATTACCGATTAACATTTGGCATCGGTAAGGATTCATTATCAGGGGGCTACAGCGGAATACTTATACGACAAATCAGATTTTTTGGCTTACGCTGAACAGGAACCACATCTGCTCCACCATGTTTTCATAAAGCCCAGACACTGACCTTTAAGCCCTAGATGGTAGGCATTGTACCACCAGTCTCAAGCACACAACAGGGGGTGACCAGTACAATGGCAGGATAAAAGCTAACGGTGCCATCACCCAGGAACGCTGCGGCTATGTGTGCGGCATTTAGAGGCATGACTCCAGAGCAGAAAATCCCAGCGCCCTCCGCCACAAACGAAGTCCAGAGGCCTCAGGATGTGGATGTGCAGACGATTCCATTCTTTATGCTTTTGGCAGACGTTGGTGTGAGGCCAGCAGGGGACAGGGCGGGTGCTCATTTTACATGCTCTGTTTGACAACATCTACAGCGGAGACTAAGGCTCAGTTACCGGGTATAAATTATATATAACAAAAAAATCTCTCTTTAAATACTACTCAGAAGGCTAAAATTGAAATGTTTTAAATCATCCATTTCCCTTACTGGCTAAATTCTATTAACTCATAAGGAGGAATAGAGAACATATTTCAGGGAGACAAAGTCAGCTCTGAGCCACATTGTTTCCTTGTGCAAAAGAGAGTCACTCAGCACATTTTTGTCTAATAAAGTGGAATTATTTCTCCTAAATTCCCCCAAACAACGTGACCTGCTCTAAAGTTCCTGTGGTTTACAGTCATCAACAGACAAAGCATTCCAAATCTCTGACAATTGAAGACCGATAATGTTATATGCAACATTTCATTTAAGAGGACAAAAAGCAGAGTTTTCTGAAAACTATGCATCTCATCAAACTGAGGTCCAACCTTTTCTTTTGGGTTATTTTATTCACCTGAATCAGCAAAACAGGTCTCATGCCCAACGGTTCCTGGGAAAGTGTTCAGGTCCCCCTTAACCTCCTACTGGAAAGTCGGTATGAAGATGGACGGATAATATAAAATATAATATAAAGCATAACACAAAAATCATAAGAAGACTGCAGTCCAATTGGGCTCTCGGGTGCACTGCATGCTGTTCCGGCTGCTGCCCCCTTGCTGTTCTCACTCAAATAGGTTCAAATAGGTTCGGTAAATTGTGGATTCATTGGTTCCGTTTTCGATATCTGAACAAATGATAAATGACGTTAATATAGTACATAAGCAATCTGTTATCTGGCAAAAATTTTACTGATATAGGTGGACTAGTCTATATAATCTAAACCCAAATTTTAAATTGCCCAAGTCCTTGTTCGTTTCTGTGGAAAACATGTTAATAATAAAAATACATAATAGTAATACAAGTGTCTAGTTATTATAATGTTCGTGGGCTAAAGTACTTATTTTGTGTGTTACTTTTGAAATAAAAAAATGTTCCCCTTATATCAGAAGGGAATACATACGAAATTATGTCAAAGGACACAGTAGAAATAACAGTGACGTCGGCAGACCAGTTGTTTACGTCTTCGTCACCAAGTCCCACCCATCGCTTAAACTGATTGGTAGCTACATCTGTTGACAACGCATTGACAGCGTCGTCAAAGAAACCTGACATCAGCATTAGATTGTGCTATTTAACTTGTTGCTCGTTCGCCAAGACGAAATAAAGAGTTCTGAATGATTGTCAATTACAAATAAGTAATGTTTAATATGATAAAAGCTCAGAGACTAAATGGTATGGCTTTGTAGTGCTAGCTTCGCTATAAAACAGCTGTAGCATAAGCGGCACAACCTTTCCTCACAACTAAAGTAGTATAAAATGTTTCAGGGATATCCTGTGTAAAAACGAGACGTCGTGGCTCTACAATGAAACATATGACACAGGTGTAATCATTAAAAAACTAGAAAACTATCACCAATGATGAACATACGGTCATATAAATGGTGAAGGAGTATAATCGGACTACAGGCCGCCCAGATAAACACAAAACCACATCAAATGCTGCGTTATAAACTTTTAGATCCCGAACATAAAAATCCCAAATCACTACTGCTGTCTAAAATACCCAGCGACCTGCCCAAACAGTAAATGATAAAATGTCCTCGGCAGAGACAGAGAACGCAACTGACGAGCTAGCTAGCGATCAAACTACCTCGTAATCAGCTTATTTACAAATATCATCACAGTCTAAACAGCGGCAGGGAAGCAGTGGCGACCACAAATGGGTACAGTCTTCGACAGGAGACACTGACTACCTGTTTTCCATATGAAATCGAAGTATGGTACAAGCTGTCCTCCAATCCTGCTATTGACGCAGTCGTCCGCCGTCAACGGGCTCTCGGATATCGTCCCGAACTAGAAAAAATGCGACGTCACTTCCGGATTCTTGTTCTGAGTTTCACCGGTAAAGAGATTAAGTTCTAATCACAAACCATAATTTTTTTTCCTTCCCGTAATTTCCCACATCATAGTTTCTTTGATTCTGATTCCCACTATTTATTTAAATATACCGTGTTAGATAAATGGTGCACTCAGCTTACCGCAATATTTTTTTTTACATATTTTTCCACACAGTCACTGCCTAAAACATTTATGTTATGTTATATTATGTAATAATGATATGTACTGGAACATTTCTTGCATGGTGTGTAAGTTCTATGAAGGATTTTCATAGGTTAAATATTGATTTTAATGTAACTTTAAATATATGATTGATACAGCCAATAAATAAATGTTAAAACAGTACCATGACGAGAAGAATATTATGTTATAAGGAATGTAAAAAGTTATATAAGGTTGTGTGAAGAGTGTGTCTTGTAATTAATCCTGAAATAGATCGTAATGCATACCCGGTAAGCCGGATGGACACGTTTCATGAATAGTACAATATCTTGTGTTCAGTTCTCGAAATCGTGGAAGTCTTTTGGGCATTTTATTTTTTATTTTTTTGCCCATGCATAGTACAAAATGAGAACACATTCCTGCTCCACTACTTCTTCGGTATTTTGTTTGCTGGGATATGTACAGTGTTCAGTTTTAGGATCGGTAGGATAAATATTGTTAGGGCAATGTTAAATTTATTTTGGGATTTCGCACAGAAAATCTAACATCTTGGTGTTTTTCAAGAAAATAAAGTTCTTATTTATTTTTGCCTTCAGAGCTATATTTAAGTATTATACACTATAATATCCCTGTTGCTGTCCAAACCCACCAGCATCCTTTAATATTATTAAGCGCACAATCGCATCTTTAACGGCTGGTTTTCATTTATGACTATTTACCTGATGGCTATCCTGAAGTCCTGAAAACATTTCCCCACTTAAACACCATGCTGCCATTTACTCCAACAACATAACAAGGGGCCACCTAGAAATAACCCATGGTTTAGAAGCGTGTAAAGGATGTCCCGCCTTATGCTTTCTTCATTGGATAGTCTTTTAAAACTCAAATGCTTATTGGGAAACCTACACATCAATCAAACAACAAGCCCCGCCCTTATTTCCTGGCTTGGAGGCTGTCACGGTAACGCTAAGGTCAAGGGGAGAGAAGCATGGCTGCGTTATTTAGAGTGTCGCGGAACTTGCTGCAAATGTGCAATAAGCATGCCGACATAGCGATGGGTAACGTACTTTCTAATCGTCCACTTTTAGTGACGTTATACGGGAACCCTCATAAAAGATGCACCTTGTTTATTCGTGTTTAGTAGTGTGCGTTGATTACCTCTGCACTTTTTTGATTATTTTCAATAGCTTGTTAGCTAAAGGTCTTACGCCCGTAGTTCGATACAAAACAATCCATTCAGCCCTTGAAATGAACTCAAAATCTCCAATTAAATCTATTTCATTTAACTCATCTAGTCCGGCATATCTAAAATTGATGAGTTATGATGATTAAGCTTAAACCTAGATGTCTAAATAAAATACATTGATATTTGTGCTTTTATAGTAGTATATTTAAGTCTGTATACTTTCTCCAAGTTCTATTGTTAAAATACTTTCCCTCAAATTGAAGTATGTATCTTTAGGGAGGATTATTTAGAAACTTTTTAAAGTGACTGATATTTGACACGTCATTTATAGGATATTTAGAGTGGAGAACTGTATTTTATTTAAACAATTTTCTTTATTTCTCGTCTGTTTTTATTTAAACCAATGCACAGTCTCAGGAGTTATTCAAAGTTAAGTTTTACTGCATGTTGTACGTATATAACTGTGCATGTGACAAACTTGAATCTAGCAGGGGGAACATGTTACTAATATATTTAAAAAGGTTAAGTTCTTGAAGAAAAACCCTTGTCGTATTGGAACCTGCACATTAAAATGCACATTCATTAAAAGCAAAGTTGGTTGCGAATCATAGCTGTGACGTGAGAACACCATATGACGTTTTGGGTGGCTCGTGTTTGTTTCATGGCTGTGGTGTTTTTTTATCTATTTGATTTTTTTGCTGTTTGCTTATTGGCCTGTGTTCACATGGACGCCAGAGTTACCGCCCAATTAGATGATTCTTTAAAAGAGAAAGTGTGCCGAATGAACATGAAAGGACGTGCTCGGATCCTCCGTTATTGCGCTGCATTTCATTACGGTCGTAAAGACTGGTGTTTATTGTCTGCAGGGAGTTCAGCTGTACCGGAACTACAATGAACACTTGAAGGATTTAAATAAATCAGTAACTTAAAGCCCTCAGTGCATTATGGGGGGAAAGGCTTGCTTAAAGTCCACCACCCGTGTTTTTACTGTCATGTGGCAGGTTGCTTTCAGATTTGCTTAATTACTTTTTTATTGCTAATTGCACTTAGCCTTGCATATATGAAGACCCTGTGATCTCTTAACAAGACTGTTAACATGAACACATACAGTGACTCCAATATTTGTTTATATGTGATTGGGAGGTTAATACTTTGGTGGTATTTTCCCTTGTAAAAGTATATAGTGCTCTAAGATCTGGACTACTGGTATTATACACTTTAGTCTACAATGGAGAGAAGCATAATTGCTTTGGCTGTTTATTAAGGCTTGTTAGAATCTTTTTTTTGGTGTTAAAATGAGTGTAAATGCCAAAAGATGCTTTTCTGGCCATCTTTGGTACAGGGACATCTTTACGTCTCGACGGGGTAGTGTGTGGCTCTGCACCTATGAGCGGAAGGTTGCTGGTTTGAATCCCAAGGCCGACAAGACTGATGTCGTCTGGCTTTTCAGCGACACGCTTAATCCCCAAGTGCCCCAAGTGCTGCCTGCTATCTGCCCCTGTGCTCTCATCCCCAAGCTTGTTCTCACCTAAAAATGTGTCTGTGTGTCTCACCCAGACACCGTGGGGATCAGTAAAGTATCGCTCTTCTGATCTCCATCACTAACCCTATGGCCCTCTTTCTTACGTATATTTCCATGCATTAGCAGGCAGAATATGGTGCAATTATTATGCACGACACCAGTGCATGCAATGTGCCGTCCGAGCAGAGTGAGGAGGGATAGTCACACCTGAATGCCTTTGTTTTCAAAATAGCATTGTGTTGTGTGAACTGGCATTCAATGCTGACAATGTTGCCACCTTTCTGAACTGGTTCTTTATATAACTTTGGACCCAGAAGGTGCTGAGTTTCTGATTTCTAAATGATTATATTTGGGAAGCAGTTTAGTTTAGTTTTTAATTAAATTTTATTGCAGTTTTGGGAACGAGTCTCGATTTGGGTTTCGGGCTGTATCTTCAATTCCAGATGCAAATGCTTCTTTTAACGTTTTTGCTTTGTCGTCTCGTTTTTCGTTCCTTCCAGGCCACCGTACACAAACACTGCTCTGTTTTCTGTCTGCATGCTTTTCATTCAGCCTCCTCCCGGGCCATGGCCTCCAAGACGGCAGTGGGCTTCATCGGGCTGGGAAACATGGGCAGCCCCATGGCCAGGAACCTTCTGAAGCACGGGTACCCGATCGTCGCCGCGGACGCCTCCCCCGAATGCGGGAAGGAGGTGCAGGAGCTGGGGGCGCAGGTGGGCTGCTCCCCGGTGCCCTCGGCCCGTTCGGTGGCAGACACCGTGAACGCCTATGTGGCGATCTGCCTGCCTGTTAATCCGGTGCACCCCCCCCCCCCCCAGGTCACCCGCTGCCACCCCCAGAGCGCGTTCCTGATTCTCAGCCCTGATCTCCTCCCCAGATCATGGACTCCCCTGCGGAGGTGGCCGACAAGACGGATCGCATTATCACCATGCTTCCCTCCAGCCCTAACGTTGTCGACGCCTACACAGGGCCCAGCGGCATCCTTAAGTGAGCCTCGTCACCTGCCATCGCCAAAGATGCGTTTGTGTGGCCCGTCGTCACCCCTGCAGAGCTCCACACCTTAATTTCCAAATATTTACGTCTACAAAGAGTAACTGGGACTTAAATTTGAATACTCTATGTCCGTATAACGATAAAGAAAGCGTGAACTACTTTTAGATAAGATATACTTTTTTTAAGATATACTAATCCCAGGGGGAAATTCTTTAAAGGTCTAACATTCCTGCTTAAAATTAAATAATGAGTCAATATTACAATAAAAAATAATCACTTTTTTGTGCCAATTACTCTTCAGCTGCTTAAATAGGATATCTGCAGTCATTAATTGCTATAAGCTTTTGGGTTATTTTTAATTCAGCACTGCTGGGAAGCACTGAAATGTGTCATTTTTGACCCGACTTTCCTCTCCTATGTGTTCGATAGAGACGCGTGTTTGTCGTGGTGTCTGAGCGATGAGGGCTGCCACGCGGTGCGACCGGTTGAGTTCAGGCTCAGTAGGTTACATATAAATTTTTCTCTATTTTTTTTTTTTGAAGAGCTGTGTTTTTCAGCCCCCCCCCCCCCCCATCCTCCGTCTTGCAGGAAAGTGAAGAAGGGCACCCTCCTCATCGACTCCAGCACCATCGATCCGTCCGTTTCCAAGGAGATGGCAGTCGCCGCAGAGAAGACGGGAGCAGTGTTTATGGAC
>JABFEB020000045.1:2458148-2470940 GCA_019775895.2 Stomatorhinus ivindoensis | reverse complement strand
CCCCCCCCCCCCCCCCCCCCCCCCCCCCCCCCCCCCCCCCCCCCCCCCCCCCCCCCCCCCCCCCCCCCCCCGCGGGCTCGCAGCCAATGGACAGGGAAACAGCAGTAGCGCTTTATCATGCTTGAGAAGCCGGTGGCTGCCTCCCGCATTAAACCTGGCCTTTCAAATACCTGTCTCCGATTAATTTGTTGATTTCAAACGGAGGCCGGGTCCTCTCCAGTGAAGCGTGCCGCTTCAAGAGTGCTGGCTCTGAATGACAATTATATCCTCTCTTCCCTTCCCAGCCCATTACCAGGACCCGGGCCGGCACCAGCGCGAGAGAGAGCTCTCTCCATACTGCGTACAGTCTAACTGTCAGTTATTTATGCCACACTGAGGAAAAAAAATGAAAAAGATGAAATGCAAAAGACCATTTCTTTTTTCTTTTTTTTTTTTTTTGTAATGCACGTGACGGGGGGCGGGGGTGCTGCAGTGAAGATGGATTTAAAGTAGGTCTGCCCGTACACGTCTCCTTGGAGGACTATGGCCCACAATCCCTTGCACCGCCTTCATCTTCGCGCGCCTTGCGTGCACGTGTTCCAGTAAAGGACACGAAGCGGGCGATAAAGCGGCTCGTAAGCTCTTTTACGTAACTATAAACACCGTGTGCGCGTAAAAGAGAAGCAGCCTTTTCATAAAGTCACTTCTCCCGTTAGAAGTTAATCATTACTTTTTTTTTTTTTTTTTATTAACTTTTTCCTAATAAGTAGCTGATTGCTCGGCGCACAGTGAACTCAGCCTTGCGTTTCCTGTGTTGTGCTGATTTCATGCCGACATTCATTTGATCATTATAGGCGCCCAAGGCGTGGCACCGGGCCGTCAGTGTCCGATCTGGTTAGAGCGTGAAATCTCCGGGACACCCGGAACCGCGAGCGAGCGGCAGGGTCAATAACAAGGGATGATTTATTGTTAAACTGCGGAAGGGGGCGCTTGTTGGCTGCGTGGCAAACGGCTCCTCTATTTCGGACCGGCTTGATTGTATCATAGGCAGTAACCTTTTCAACAGCTGACCCAGAACCGCGGAGGACGGACTGCAGGGGATGTTAAGCATATGTCACCCGGCATCCCTCCCAGGCGGGGGGGGGATGGATAAGTGTGGGGGGGGGACAGGCCAGGCCTTTCTCTCCTTCACGCTCGAGGTTTGTGAGCAGGCGTGAAACCCGCAAAAGCCATCGCAACAGCGACTTTTAAGAAATGTAGTTATCCCAAATTTCCAAAACAACCTGTAAAATAAAGGGCTGGAGAGGTGGCGGTTGTGTGGGCTTGGGGGTGGAGGACTGTCCCAGAAGTGCGTCTCAGTTTCTTAATTACTGCACAGACAGCTAATAAAAGCGGGCCGACAATACGAGAATGAGAGCCAGGTGCAGGGCCGGCTGACTGGCTGGCTCGCTGGCCTTAAACACTAATCATGATTTAACAGTCATATTGAGCACAAAATATAGTTTACGGGCCGGGTGGCGAACGCCAGCTTCTGCGCGCTGCCGCTTGATGTGGTTCTCTTTATGCTGACATTAAAGTGCGAGACAGCCAGCGCCCGCCCCCCCGCCACCGCGCTGCCGGGTCCGCGGTGCCGCCATCAGCTCGCCCATCCCACCCGCGGCAAAGCCGTCATCGGGGGGCCCTGCGCTGACCCGCGACCGGGAGTGGCGATCCTGGCCCATTCCACATCCCACTGGGGGTTGCCGGGGGATGTTTATTAGGCCTGTCGCCTCGTTAAGCACTTCCATGGTCCATACAAGCCTGTGATGAACGGCAACCCAGTTAAATATCAATACTGTGTTATCTGGCAGAACAGCCATTAGAGCAAGAATGATAGGAATAGGCGGGCCAGAGGTTCCCTTTAAGGTCAGCGCTGACCTCACCCTCTCCCCCCTCTTGCTTTGACATCTGACCCCAACAGGCTAGGGCTTGACCCCAAGCTGCTGGCCCAGATCCTCAACATGAGCTCTGGACGCTGCTGGTCCAGTGATGCTTACAACCCAGTCCCTGGCGTGATGGAGGGCGTCCCCTCAGCGAACAACTACCAAGGCGGCTACAGCACCACGCTGATGACGAAGGTGGGCCGGCCATTTCTCTACCCACAATGCCTTTCTGCATTGTCATAACCACGGGGTCGCCGCCCCAAGACTTCAACCCCATCTTCCCGTGAGTTTTTGTGTTGTCGTTGGCTGACCTGTGACCTGGATTCAGGCATGAGCGAAAGCTGTTCTGTTTTGCGTTGTGTGGTCCAGCAAGTTAGGATGCTGTGCCTGTAATGGGAAGGTTGTTGGTTCAGATTCCATGGTCAGCACTATAGCTTTACCACTGGGTCTTGAGCAAGACTCTTGACGTGCAGTTGCTCCTACTTTACCAAATGTAGGTCATTTTAGATCAAGCATCTGCTGAATAAAAATCTAGAAAAATCTGTGTTTCTACAGGACCTGGGCTTGGCCCAAGACACTGCGACGGACACCAAGACCCCCATCCCGCTGGGCTCGCTGGCTCACGAGATGTTCCGAGTGATGTGCACCCGCGGCTACGCCAGCAAGGACTTCTCCTCCGTCTTCCAGTTCCTGCGCGAAAAGGAGGGCCAATAGCGTGATTGGCACTGCGCATCGCCTGTCACGTTCTCTTCCGAGACCACGCCTGTTCCGACCCCCCCCCCCGGGCCTCCACACGCGGAAGATGATTAGGGGCTGTGCACCGGGGGGACTTTGACAGGCATCAAGACAGTATTACGAATGGAGGGAAGTTGATATGTATTTTTGAGGTGTCACTTATCCATGAGTTCTTGCCCTTGTCAAGATGCGCGTGGCCTAGCACCTGGTGATGGTGACATGGGGCTCTTAGGTCTCGGTGTTGGGCATTATCTTGGTTAGTTGACTGTTGATGTGGTGACGACTCTGGTACCCACCACGGGTACCCACCTGAAGATGGAGGTTCCATTGGGTTGATGTGGCTGCAGTTTTGGCCGCAGCCTCCAGTGGAGTTGGCCCATCTGTCCTCTTGTTTAATCTCTACTTGCCAGTTTTTATTTTATCCTTGTTGCACTGTTGTAGTGTTTTTTTCCATCCTCCATCATGTTCCTGTCTATGTACCCAGACCCCTTATGTATCGGTCTGGGTTGCCAGTCTGTTGCCTGTTAACCTTGTGATCTTCATGATCAGTCTTTTGTACCTACCTACCCACTCATCTCATCTTCGGCTGTTTCTTTCATGTTCCCCTGGTACCTTGGAATCTCCTTCTCCTGCTTCCATCCCAAAACTCTTTTGAGTCCCCAGAATGACCCCGAGGGTGGTTCCCTCAGCCATTACAGCCACAAGTTCCACAAATGCCCTGCTTTCTGAATGGGACAAAGACGTGAGCTCTCCGATTGCTTGGGATTAAAACATTTCCTTGTTTACACACAATTCATGTAATGTGGATCATGAAGACACTTTTCACGTCTCTCCTCACATTTTCTTCTTCGTTAAGTGCATCCTTCTGTTTATATTCTTAAATTTCAACTCTTTGTGGCTGTTACGCATCTTGATTATTGCAAATGGATTTCAGTGTCAGTCTCTGAGCCCTAACATTGTCTCTCACGCTCTTTCTCTCTCTGTGAGACCAATAATACTGTGAAGTTTATTTTTTCACTGCCCGAGTGAAACATCTTGAAAAGGGGCTTGCCTTTAACGTGCTGCCCAGTGATTCTGATTGGTGGAATTTGGATGGTGAACCGGAACATTGCTGCTTATCTTCCTCTCGTTGTTCGTCGCCAAGTTGTCCCATGGCCATGCTGCTCTCTATAAGAGATTCTAGAACAGGCTGTTTCCAATAAACACTGATTCTTGGCCAGCCCTGGCATTTTCCATCTCCTGTCCTGTTTCCTCCCAGGACGGAATAGTTCAACGCTAAGATGAGAAACCGATTGAGATTGAAGACTCTGCTCTCGCACTGTATACTCAAACCCACTTTATATACTGTGTTTCAGCTAGTCGACACCATTTGGTGTGAAGAGTACCTCAGTTCCATTTATTTTCCCTAGGCTGGCAGAATCAAAGAGATTTAACTTGATACAGTAGCATTTCAAAAGTACAAAATGGCCACTTAGTAATTTAACAGTAGACCTACAGTAACAAGAGTTTTTCTTCCCAGCCTCATGTCAAAAGAGAAGCTCATCAAAAGCTGCATTTCAATCGCATCTGTCATAGTGGGCTCCAGTGTTTGGTCACGCATGAACCAATGCACCATCGCTCCGGCTAAGGTTCCCCTCCTCTGTAAGGCGGTGCTACCATGTTACAATCCCCATGACGTGCAAATGTTCCCACGTCCCATGTCCTGTTTCAGCCCCGGGGCAATTTCCACCAGTTCCTTGGGGAGAGGGTGCATCAGAGCAGCGGGGGGCAAAGCGAATTGATACATTTTAATGTCCACCTTGTGGGCTGTTGGCGGGCAGTAAAATTAGCATATGTATGCGCAGCTCTGCGCATGAGAGAACTGCTGTTTTTTTTTTTTTTTTTATGGGCAGATGTTTGCGAACGTGTCGTTAAACTGCGCGCGATCACCAGTGGCCGTAAACAGTAGCACATCAGGCTACGGTCTGACAGGCTCCCAGCGGCTCCACGGATGTAGGTATCCTTCAGCACACGTCGCTGTATTTTTATTTCTTAATAGTTCTAGTTTTAAAATTATTTTTTTGAGTTCACCTTTTTCACCAAGCTTTTGTATGCAGAATCAGCTATTTAATGCGGTGTATATATAGGACACCTTAATTACTTCTAGCTGTAAATTCAGCACAGCGCGGCTGCAGGTAACGACTGGCTAATGATGGATTTGCAGCCGGGCAAGAAATGCACATTGACACCTAAGCTTACAAAAAAACTAGATCAAGCCAAGAAATCCTTGCGGCGGTACCCCACAGAATCTTCTAGATCGCGGCATGTGCTCAGACATGCCCGTCTTTGCCGTCACACCCCTTCTTCCCTCCCCATCTGCCCTGTTATACGGTACTGTGGGGGCAAGTTCTGCTGCCAATGTTGTGGTTGAATTGTTTTCCTTTGTCTCTGTTAATTTCTTTACCAGAAAGCCATATAATCTGGAGTGAAAAAGTCGAGCACTAAATGGCTTTTAGTCTGCAAATGATGCACTTATTTCCGTCATTACTGTGAGGAGGGAAAGGACACTGGGCCACGAGTCTTGGCCTGTAAAGTGTTTTGTTGGGTGAGGAGTAATATCACTACCGTCTACAGATCTAGCGGCCAAAGATTCAGTTGTATTTATGATCCGTAAAGGTAAAAATATGCCAATACTACAGTGTGAAGTCACCAGACTCCTTGAGTAGTCCTCCACAGCACAGAGGTGTGTCTCGGAGGTCGAAACAAAATAAAAAGAAGCTATTAAACTTGTGTAGAAAATACAGAAGTCTATGGCAGATGATACTGTAAGACTCCTCCAGACACCAACCAGGCACATTACTGCCTTCTGCCCAATCAACAATGGCCTTGTTTTTTTTTTCTTAAAGAGGATTATGGGAAATTTAAATTCTGAAATCGCCCGTGATATTGATTGGTATTCCGGAGCTACTAAACTAAAACTAAAGCAAGACTATCTCTGAAGCAGTTATTAGTACTATTGTGTTTTTAAACTTATTCCTGAACCGTTCCCTGAAATTTGAACTAGATAGTGGCCCTAGATAGTTGGATTGAAGTAATGCTTCTAATAATAAGTAGTACAAATAGCAGTATTTTAATTCTCAGACCAGTTTCAATTGAGAGGATTATATCATTTGCCATTTCCAGCAGTTCAGTACTTCCTTGTTTCTTGGGGTCCTCATTATATTTTTCACAGTCACCGAGACGGCCCATTCTTTTCTGGGCACTTTGATCAAATGACATTGTCATACAAGCCTGTCTTAACTGGCTCCTGCAGTGAACCGCGCATTCTATCCGGTGTTCCAAATTAATTTAATTTATTTCTGGGTGATCCGAAAGGATGTCTTGCATATTTCCCTCCAGCTGTTTTTCCGGGGTATTCCGCAGAATCTGCAGAAACTCAGAGCCAGGTGATCCATTCAGTCCTGAGGCCGGCGGGCCGCGTTTATGGGATGCTGAGGAATACACGTCCGGTTCTCCAACACTGGAATGTCACCGTCTCTGTGCAAGTAGCAGAGGGTGTATCGCGGCAGCTTTCATTACACTGCCTTACACTCTTTTATCTGTCGCTTCAGGGAAGTTTTCTAGTGTATATGAGGGGCCTTGGCGTGATCGTTTCTTCAATCTGCACCCCGTCCCCCATTGTATTCTCCCCACATCGGTGGGTTGAGTGATCTAGCCAAGATAATTGATGGCAATTTGTGGCTGGCTTTCAGTACGCTGAAGGAGAACTGAGTCCTGGTGATTTTCAGTCCTTTTTTTCAGCAAATCTGAAGTTTTGGGCCTACTGTAAACTAATTGCCAATTCATTCTTCATTTGTAATGCATCATTTTTATGATTTCAGCGTTTTTTTTTTCCATTTCAGTTTCATTTTAATCATCAGGTGTCCAGGAAGGCAGGAGCCAGAGATTGAAAAAACAAAATATTATAAATGTTTGGGTTTTTGTTCTAGTTTGAATCCTGACATTTACTCCAGATACAGTTTGGTTACAGTGTGGCGCCATTATACTTTATCTGTATAATAGCTGCTTTATGAAAATCCTCTCATATAAAATCCTAATGTGGGCATAGTGGATTAGTGGCTGCAATTTGGGCCTGTTGTGATTCCTGACCCCAGACAGACATTACTCCTAATGAGCATCACCAGACTGGCAATTATATCTGCATGTTTCAGGGCCGGTCAGCGCAGTGACTCGGCGAGCAGCACTGTAACCTCACACCTCCGCAGTTACGGGCTCGTTTCATGACCTCGACTGTGAGCGTGCCACATCCTCACGGTCTCCCCGCGATCAAACGTGTATACTCCTGCAGTGCAGAAACACAGCTTCGGCGAGCGTGACTCCGAATCGCCGGCGATGTGCGTGACTATGTACCCTGCAGTATGCTAGCATTTCACTCCCAGGATTCACTCTGACCTGGTACCACATAAACAGTATGGAAGATGGATGGATGAATTAATTATCTTCATTGCAAACTTTCAGCTCAAGGAAGATTTCAGCCACCTGAACCTTATGGTTCCGGCGGATGCTGAATCCTCCTCCGTCATGGACAGAATCTGCACATACAGCTGAGGAAAAAATTAAGAGACCACTCTATATTTTTAAACAAATCTGCATTTTTAAATCCTACTTTAATCGTGGTTCTGCTGGCAGAAGGCTACGCTAATCAGTAGGCTGCTTCCAGGCTCAAAATTTCTCAGACAGCAGTACACAAGAATAAGGTGAAGCAGGAGACACTGGGAACGACCAGAAACCAGCCAGGTAGAGGGTAGAAGGGACATTCTGATGCCAGAGATGGCTGTTAACTTATCCGACAGATTGTCAGGCATTGTATGATGACGTCACGTGACCTTCAAAAGGAATGGGAAACATTAAGTGGTGTGCAGTGCTCTGCTAGGACAGTTCATATCAGGGTCCTAGAAGCAGGATTGAAGACCCATGAAGCAAGGAAGAAGCCCTTCATCAATGAGAAACAGGAAAGAGCCAGACTGGAGTTTGCAAAATATATAAATATGTATGTATTTATCACAGATGCACAACCATAAATTGAGAAATGAGTGAAACGAAAAATTATGCTGTGGTCTCTTAATTTCTTCCACAGCTGTGTGTGTATGTGTGTATATATATATATATATGTATATGTAATTTTAGGGACAAGACAAATAATGTTTTATGCAAGTTGGTCGGAGATCTACATAACTGCAGGAATAACAGGATTTTTCAGTACTGCTGTTGATAATGTATCAGTCAAGATTTCACACGATTCTCAGCGTGACTGAGTGTGTCGCAGCCCGTTAGAAGGTTTTTTTTACAAGGGCTGCCGCAAGCTTTCTGTTGCACTGACGTTAGGGAAAACCACACGCGTAATCATTTAGTTTAAATATCCATTCGACAACGGCGCGGTTCCTGCATGCAGTTCTGTCTCTATCAGCGATACGGCCCAGGTCCTCACCAGTCTGTTTTTCACATCATATTACCGCGAAAGAAAACTGGAAAGAAATATAATACTTGGGAGGAAACTTGTATTGTTTCTATTTCATATTTGTTTTAATTTCGGCCCCTGTTTATAGGCTTGCTGCTGTACTGGCGGTTTCCTCATTAACAGGACTTGAAAGGTCCCTGTAAAAAAGCTATCGGTGGCTAGCTGACGTCTTTCGCAGCGGAGACAGCGCCTTCCCCGCGGCCTGTCCAGACCGCCATCCCTCTCCACCCCGCCCTAACCCCATGGAAGGTCAAAGTCGCCGCGTTTGCTCATTTCATCTCGGTGACAAAGTGGTGGGGTGTTTTTGTGGCTCAGTTGTGACAATGTGGGCCGGGGCGGGACTAGAGAGCTCCTGAGATGTGAGCATGATGCGCCCCCGCTGCCCTGACAGCACGTCTCAATCCTGAAAGGATTGGGTGCACTTTAACCGAGTAGCCAATGGAAACATTTCAGATGTCATGTACTTCCTGTATTTCCTGAAATTGATTCCCATCTTCACTTTTATCTCATTTTAACACACACATCACCTTTTCTGGGCTTTTTCACATCCCTCCCGTTTGTACATCCCTCTAGTTCTCTCCTGGATTCTTTTTTCTTCTCTGTTCTGACCCAGTGAGAGATAAAGCCGTCAAAATAAATGATCAGTTATGGCAGCCTCGCCCAGGGCCAGGCCAAGCCAGACCTGCTGCAGGATCCACGCTCGTGTGGCTGCTGCCGTCTGCCAGTCCATGGTTTCTGGGGCCGGATCGCTGGCGCTGGCTATTTTAAATGCCCTGTTCAACGAGAAACTAGAAACCGCAACTAGGTTCCCCATAACTGCAAAATAGGTGAAAGTAAAAAGGTATTATGATAAAGTCCTGGGGCCGTTGCGGTGGTTTAGTTTAGCCACTGTAGACTGGCCGTTTTTTCTTGTTCTAGAAATATGACCTGCTAGTGCTAAAGCTTAGTCATTTTACTGGATGTTTACTCACGAAATGCTGAAAGACTGCAGTAACGCTTTCAAAAGGAAAATCTTCCTACATAATTTATACATCCACCTGCCATGATGGTTTATCCAGTGCAGAGTCATGGGGAGCCTAGACCCTATCCCAGGACCCACAGGGTTTCAAGGCTGGGGTGCCAGTCCATCGCAGGGCGATAATTTAGTATCATCAATTCATTCAAGTTTGTGTTTTGGTGTTCGCAAGTGGAAATGGGAGTTGTGGTCAGGGACATATCTAGACATTTTGAACCCCGTGACACAACGTCGCCTCGGGTGGGCACTTTCCGTCTGAAAAAATATGGGTCCCTTGGTAGATTTTGTTAAGCGGGAGCCCTCTGAATCTGCCAGGGTGTCCGTGCCCCTCTGATACCCCTGGTAGTGGGAAAAATCTCAGATGAACCCAGAAAGAACATATAGGGCCAGTTTCCCGAGCAAGGATTAAGACTAGTCTTGGACTAAATTGCTGTTTCAATGGAGATTCACCATTGTAACTCAATGCTAGTCTAGTCTTAGTCTTAATCCTTTACTGGGAAACTGGCCAATAAAGTCTACATACACAGAGTCACAATCAAAACCTGAAACGAGGGAGGGATGAGGCCACAGTCGTACCCACTGGGCACCCATGCCGTTTCCGTCATAACTGCAGCTACATTAGACACACATTCTTCGTGCTTTCCTGTTTATATATGACTTAGAAACTTGATTTATTTATTTACACGTTCTCACTCTGTTACGATGACAGCTAATCGGGAGAGATGAAGAGGCTTCATTCTAAAACATTTGCTTCACGCCCTGACCTACCGGTCAGCATGATTAAGAGTGCAGGATGATGTGATTAGCTGATTTATCGGGTGTTTTGCGCACGCGCACACGGCAGCATGCCGACATCCGCGTGACGTCCCCCGGCACCGCGAGACGGTCTCTGAGGCTGTCCGCGCGCTAATTGCCCAAAGCCGCACACGGCTGACTCGTGATAAATACCGGGTCCGCCGGAAAAGCCCGAGTTCATTAGTCCTCGTTGCTAATCGGTTTGTCTCTCCGTCGCTTAGATTCATGCAGAGGCAGACGTGATGTGCCCTCAGGTACTTCATAATTTATATCAACAGGGATCGCGGCGGCGTGGCGGAATCAGCACACGTGTATTACAGAGCTAATGGATAATTTTCCACCGCGTGGTGTATAATAGCTTCCTGCGCGTCAGATGGGAATTGCCCCCTTCAGCGCGCCCCGATTGTTTCAAGCTACCGCGTAATCACGACATGCTCTGAACTCTGCAAATGAATGCACGTTTAGCCCCTAATATTACATAGCATATATATACTTTTCCTATTATTATACAAAAGACCGGTTTAATAACTCATATTACTGTTATCATATTATTTGTCTGGTACCTTTTATTAGAAGCTACTTTGCATGGTGATAGTAAGGTCTTCATTAACTAATTATTCACACACACTGTGTGTGCGTGCCCTGCCTGGTTTGGTGTAGCATGCATACAGTACAGTTCAAAAGTGCATTTCAAGTTGCACCGTAAAACATAACATACTTAGCTTATGTAGGCCTACAGCTATTTCCTGTATTCCTTTTGACTCCATATTTAATGTAATTAATGATAAAAAAATAACTTAAAAACAGATGGTAACTGATTTAATATTAACATCAGTTTGATTAAATGAAGAAGCACTCATACATGGAAATGAAAGCAATATGTTTGATGTTTGAATTGGGGCATTCGTTGGTATTGATTTATTATTAAATTCACATTTTATTTATTTCTAAACTATTAAAGGGATTATATGAGCATGAAGTTTACTTTTGGATTTCCTAATTTGAAGTTTATCCGAAAACATCACTCGGTCGTCAAATTCAGGAGAAGCCAGAGTGTACCCTCATGTGCCATCGTGTGCCAGCCTGGCACTTGTGTGTACGTTCTCCCAGCTCACCCTGGTGTTCGCCGCGGTGTGTGTGCCCTCCTGCCTACTCTCCTGTTTACCTGAGCACGTTGTTGTCCCTTTAGAGGATGCTCCTGGTCCTCCCCCCTCCAAGCCCCCCCATCACCCTTGAGTAACGATGGCTGCTGGAGTTTGTGACTTCCAGCACACCCCAAATTCATCACCCACGCTGCACCCGGCCCGACTTCGTTATATTAATTACGCTTATTGTAAGAGTAATCATGGGAACCATCAGTATCCATCATGAGGCACTTTTTTACGTGACACTTGCTGGGATAAAGACTGGGCCCGCCAGTGAATAATCACAGCTCCGCAGCCACCTGACACCAAGCCGGACTGTGCGGGGCGGTTCTGAATGCTCCCGGTCCCAGCCGCCGGATGGCCATCTATCTCTGGTGCCGCCGCCTGCCATCGCCATGACGACACCGGAACTGGGGCTGCGGAGGAAGCCGAAGGACCGTTAGTGGCTGAGACGGGGAGTTTACAGGAAGCCAGATCCAGGAGGGATGACGTGTTTAACCTGAATCGGTGCCAGGATTTGAGACGAGCATGTTAAAAAATTAAGGCACCTGAAAGTGAGACGTATTTTGAGCCATTAGTGCTCATCAGATTTGTAATACTGGACTCCAGGCTGTAATATGGAACTTAATTAAATGCCATTAGCTGCCTTTTAAAATGTTTCCTTCATGGCCAATTGGGTTAATGTCTGATCCTTGTCTCTGTTAATTGAGCGAAAACATATTGATCTGCTTCAGTGAGATGCGGCGCTTCCCCCCCCCCCCAGTGCCCTCGGACATTAGGGGCCGTGTAAACAGCCTTACTCGTTTAGTTTAACGAGACTCCCGTTAAGGCCCTTCTCTGATCTGGATTCTCCTGTGCTTATGGCCAGCCCTCCATATAGCTGTGTGTGTGTGTGTGCAAGCCGGTATACCTATCCTTAAGGGAACAAAATGTCCCCATAACATGATAAAAATCGTTTTTTTCCCTTATGGGGACTGGTTTCCTGTTCCCCATAAGGGAAAACTCTATTTTATAAAAATCAGTGACTGCTATGAAAAAAACTAAAAATGCAAAAACTCTTATATTTTGTCTGGTGACTTATGGTTATGGTTAGGGCTGGGTAGGGGTTAAGGTTGTCATAGTTAGCTTTAGCATTTTCCCCATAGAAGTGAATGAGTGGTCCCCAGAAGGATAGGTATACCCGACATGTGTGTGTGCGTGTGTGTGTTTGCATTAGCATCTCTGCTGCCTGAGACATGGGTTAAGTAATATTCCTAATTACTGCAGCCTCTAAACTCTCCATCCATCTTCTCAACCACTTAGGAAACTGGGTCACCAAGAGGAGAACCACAGAAACATGGAGAGAACATGCCCCCCCCCCCCCACACACACAGCCTTCTGAGGCCAGGAATCCAACCCACAACTGTGTAGGTGTGACTACATTGCTAACCCCTGAGGCAGCACAACATAGAACATAGGCCTGAAACATAGATATATAATTGCTAGATCGGTTTATGTCCATGAAAAGTACAGGAGGTCCTATTGTATCTGCTGATCATATTTGGCTCTTTCTTTCACCTAGACATCTATCCATGCATCTGTTTTCTCTACCTACTTATTTTACGGTCACAGGATTTCCCAAAATGCATTGCTTAGGCAAACTGCAGAAATGTGACATTCCAGCTCTTTAGATGGGGAGCCGGGGGGGGGGGGGGGGGGGGTTTG
>JABFEB020000045.1:2439166-2451344 GCA_019775895.2 Stomatorhinus ivindoensis | reverse complement strand
GACTGGCATGAAGTCACTCGTACTTATGTACGGACTGGCATGAAGTCACTCGTACTTATGAACGGACTGGCATGAAGTCACTCGTACATATGAACAGACTGGCATGAAGTCACTCGTACTTATGTACGGACTGGCATGAAGTCACTCGTACTTATGAACGGACTGGCATGAAGTCACTCGTACTTATGAACGGACTGGCATGAAGTCACTCGTACTTATGAACGGACTGGCATAAAGTCTGCCATATAAAAAATTAGGATGAAATACAATGCTTATGAAAATATGACACAGCTTCAACAGTTCACTGGCTCAATCTACAGTACAGTGCAGTATGGTACAGTACAGTATAGTACAGTATAGTACCATATGTAGTTACTTTTATTATTACTGTATAGTAATATTAAGCACTGTATTATTATCATTATTATGTACTGTATTGACTTACCTACAAATTCTTCTCAAAGACAGACCTAGAGAACAGAATTCGTTGGTAACCTGGAGACTGACTGGCTGTATTTTTTTACTTTGCAGGTGCTTTTATCTGAAATAATGCCCCCTTTTTTGAGAAAACAGAGTCAGACAGTCCCAGGATTAATTTGGCAATTTAACTGGGATTAAGGGCCTTGCTGGGGGGGCCGAAGATGAGATCATTGTGCTGACCCTGGGATTCAAGTCCTTCTGATCACAGACACAGCTGAGCCCCCCCCCCCCACCTCGCACGCGCAAACGCTGGTGAAAAATATGCATGTAAATATTGTATTCCCTACCCTCTGTGTTCTGTTCTAGCACCAGAAAACAAGACAGAGAACAGCCGTTACACCATGGCTCTAATATAGCATGTGTAAGCCTAACCTATGTCACAGCAGAACGGGGTGCGAAGGCTGAGGCGTCTCCGAAACCAAGGCCGTCATCGATTTGGCCACGGGCATCTCAAACATTTGCAGCAGTGACTTCTAAGTGAGAGATAACACTCTTTAAGTGTTCTTCATACAGTAAAACTACACAATAGGCCAGACTGTGATTGCATTATTTTCAATTATTTTCTTTTATGCCTGCATTGGAAAAAAATGAGTGGAGTATTCTTTGATGATGTTGCTGGGCACTAAAATATAATGTAATAAAATAAAATGAAGTGTAGAAAGAATTGGAGAGAGCTTTGCGTTACTGGCTTAAAAACAGCAATAAAACTAGAACGTGCCCATAAAACAAAGTGCTTATTAAATTATTTTAAACAATAACACATGATTTGGGCACATTCCAGCAGTTGGCTCAATAAAATACAAAATTGCAGGACAGTGCGAGAAATACCGTTGACCCGTGAGCGATGTCAATGTGTGGAATCATTGCATCTGTAGTTCACAAACAGACGTGAACAAAATGAGAGAGAAGAGAGATGTAACTGGAAGGTTGGGAAGACTGGTCTCCCCATACTGGAAGGTCTCTGCTGTATTCCGTGGTTTTTGTCTCGTAGCTCTCCTTCGGTGTGATGCCATCAAGGGGATGCAAGAACCCAGGATCCCCCTCTACACAGAACCCCTGCTCGGCCGCAGCACACGGGGTTGGATCTAGCTGTTGTTCCCGGTTGTAAAAAATACAAAAAAAACTAGCGTATTGATCCACTGCCATCTGGTTTCTTAAAGCTATGAGTACTACCAATGTAAGCCTGGAAGATATGACCATTATCATTCAAGTGGAGATTTCATATAGATTTTCCCTCTATGATCAGAAGGTAAAGGATGGTGCACGGGAGATAATAATGCTGAAAAAATGGCCAAAGTCAGCGAGACCAGGCAGGCCAGCCTGAAGCAAAATGATTACAGTAACTGGAATATACTAGAATGTTTTATACCCCAATGCTTCATTGGATGTATAGATTATACGGGCAGTTGCAAAACATCTCAGACCTACCACAACCTAAAGGCAGCTGAGCAGTGGAACATGCACATGTCCTGACCCTTCCAGCAAGCGTTGTTTTACCTTTTAGCAAATACACTAAAATGCTCCAGCAGTATAACCATACTTTACCATAAGTACAAGAGTGAGGAATAAAACTATGAATGTATGATAATTGTATGTTGAAGTAAGTTTATACATGCATATCCTCATCACCAGTGCATACATTCAAAGCAAGGTTTGGTGTCTTGCTGGTTTTTAGCTCTTCAGCAAAGGAGCCGCCATGGTTTGCTTCAGTAAATGACTCCTATTGCTTATTTAGGGTCCCAGTTATTTTTAGTATCTCATTTCCGAAGACATAATGCATTTTTTTTTTTATGTACATTTTATTCAACTGAATTTTCAGATACACTGTGATTAATTATGTTGGACGTTCTTCAAAAACGGAAGGAAAATATATATATTGATTGCATAACCCATAAACTCAATATCTGAACTTATTTGGGTTGGTCTCCACCGATCCATCATACTCTGAATGTAAACTCTGCACTGTCACTTGGCTGTATGTCTACACTACTACACATTTTCTGAAGCTGGTGGAAAATGGTCTTTCTATAGATTGTCTTTGTAATCCGGTCGGGTCTTTGTCCTGGAAACTTCCTTTAGTCGTATGCCATCCGATTGAAACATCAATGTTTTTGATTTAAATGAAATAGCATCTGCCTGGACGTTCCTCTACCCCCACAAACGAGTGGTACCTGTCTGTTCTTTTCAGGTGTGCTGTGTCGTCTTCGGTCCAGATGCTGCTCTGACATTCCTGACTCTAGCAATTACGCTGGAATGACTGATGCATAATTTCAGATAAGTCAGAAGCCTCTATTTTGCCATTTGGAAAAGAGGTCTCCTCTTGCCATAACACTGTTTTCATTTGTCTTTATGGAACATTTGAAGTGCTTTTAATGTCTTTCCATCTTTGCTTAAAAATCACTACATGGCAGAATTTTTATTTTTTTTTCTGAAAGCATGAGAAATGCCTTTACATGCCTTCACATTAATATCCTGCTCCAGAAGGTAGTTTTGCACACTGTAATCAATGTATAAGCCTATTTACCCACTGGGAATGTTTTGGACACTTGCATATATTGCATGTGCATACTACACGTCAGTAATCTGCTTTTTGCCATTATATGTTCTTGCAATGTCATGACAAGAGAATATGACATGACAATGACATGACAACGGAAAATGTGTCTGCAATGAGTCTAAATATTAAGTCATTGTGTGTAGGTAGTACAGTGTGTGTGTGTGTGTGTGTGTGTGTGTGTGTGTGTACAGATTGCTATAAATGCCCTCTTTCGGGAAAAATATTTCACTGAATGTAATATCCATTTTTATTACTATTTTTAACGGAACATGTGAGTTTAGACTATTAAAGACTTATTCTTATAAACCCATACATCAGTCTTGCTTAACAAGTACAGGGCATTAGCAAAAATCATATCCCAAGATGCACCACGCACCAGGTACGGGATTCCTGGGTGGTATCTACTCGGTTTCAGTGAATGCATATGATCCCTATTTTTACAATTGATTAAACAAGCCGAAATTAATAAATTCCACTCAGATATAATATCAGTTAATCAAGGTGCTTATTTGATTGTTCTGTATGAGAATCACTAATTTAGGCCTATGTCCACTTCCGAACGACCGTATTGTGTTTATTCTGATTTGAATCGTCCGATTAACAGGAGCAACAGCCAAGTCAAGGCTCATTGAGCGGGAGAAGCTAACGTGCTCGAGAGAACTCAGATTAATTTAACGGCGCAATGGGTTGTTATTCTATGAACGTTATTATATACCTTTAGTTCTGAATCGCGGTCATATTCAGTGAATTATCGTGTTGTACATATATAAGTTAACAATTAATCATCACTCCTAGTACCTGACACTATATATAGTACAACCGCTTAGTAAGAGGAACAATACATCGTACCGAGCAGTACAGTGCCATAAAGAAAAACAATTATATAACGACATTTTAGGCCACAGTCGTATTTTAAATGTTGAACATTTTGTTCGGTTTTGCCATTTGGCCCTTGCCTTCAAACTGAATTCGGATTGGACGCTGAGCTTGACATGCACTTAGATACTCAAAATAGGCTTCATCTAGCTCGGGATAGAGGATGCAGTGAAAGTCATTAAAATTGTTTAATCGTAAATGTACCACTAAAAACCTGCATAAATTGCATAATAATAATAATAATAATAAAATAATCCTTAATTCCAGTTTTGGTTTTGCCTTTTTTAGTTCCTTGTTACTAAGTCCATTTTCTCGGTTCCTGACTCTGGGTTGTGTTCGGAAAATATTCGACTTCTTGGCAAATTGCGCAAGTATTTTGAGAGCGTCTAGGCCTACTGTAAATTACACTCAGAGGACATTCGAAGACCTAGAGCTGGCGGAGTGAGAAACTCTTGTGAGAGGACAAGGAAAAGGGTCATTTAAGAACCTTTGTAACACATACACTCACAATCTCTTATATTATGAGTATCTGGAATCTCATGAAGAGCTTCAGTTCACGAGAACATATAAAACCCCCGAGTATTTCATCAGTAAAAGTTTGACACTATGAAAGAAGCCTATCTTCAATTAATAGCCTATCTTTCAGCTGCGCTTTTGTATTTTTATTTTTCGACTGTGAAAGAAATCACAATGTAGATATTAATGACTTATTTAAATAGGTTCTGTGTCCAAGTATGATTTTATAAAACCCGTAAATACAACGTGAATTACAAGGAAATAAAATGATACAAAACAGCTGGAGTAGTCAAATAAACAGACATTGATATTAAACCCTTTTAAAACGTAGCCTCCCGCAGTTAGTTATATGATTGCTGTAATAATTTTCTGTGTTTCTAGCAAACAGAGAGCGTGAATTTCACGCGTCCTCTCCGTTGCCTCTATACTGCGGTGGGTTCGCTTATAGAAAAATCATTTTGCCGATTCGGTGAATTTAAAAAAAAACAATAAAATCGATATGATACAAAGGAAAGGAATTTTGAAGGTCGAACTTAATACCACTAGATTCAATTATAGCTTTATTAACGTCGCCATCCGATTAGGCATGATAAAAATCAGTTGGGGCATGGACTACTTTACTGGCATATTTATAAATATAAGCAACCCCCATATATTTGTATAATAAGCTACTTGTTAATCGGTAGTTGTGAGCTCTTGGTTATTAAAACACGAAGTAAATTGGGCTGTTTTGGTCTATGAGTTTTAAATGATTATATCAAGCAGGCTCAATGTAAATTGGTGGTTTCGGGAATTCTTCCCACTACACATTAAGAAGTTGAAGGGCGGTTATAGGAAACCAACAGCATAAAAATCAGATTTTTCTTTAAAGTTAACAATAGTTTTGTTAATGCTTGAACATGATAATGAACACCATGCTAAAACTTATATCAACACAGACAATGGCATCATATCACATTTTGCGTAGTAAGCAAAAAGCATGTCTGTCTAGTCAGATATAAACATGTTGTATGACGTTAGGACCGTGCAGCCTATTTCTCTTTCAATCGCTATAAAGGCTACGTAGATTGAAATGTGATATTTTACTTTAACTAATAAATAAATAAATTGATACATTCCGTTTAAATTCTATTGCACGGGAGCATGCATATATTAGACATTCTAAGAAAAAAAAAGAACATTTATATTTCAAAACCCTCTTTCCGATGTGCTACTTGTCAGAACCGGTTTCCCATTACAAGCTTTCTCGAGCCCGCGCCGCTGTCTCCAGCGCACTATAAATAATGTTGATAAAGGTGCCACAGAATATGACTTTCACAGCCCGCGCGATTGATTGAATGTGACCTCCAGTTCCAAATGCTATTGGAAGGCTATTTAAACAGATGAAGGCTTAAATTGTCTTGCTTGTATGTGAATTAATTTCCCATTCATCATCATTAAGGTTTGATTGGTCTATTCACGCCTCCCGGTCTGTTTGACCGAAACTGCCTGTAAATTAGAATGTAACACAATTTAAACAAGGCCGCTTTACTGGCCATCAGAACAGCTGCAGAACAAGGCCTATCTGAACTTCACGTGCTTTTGTGTTAAGCCTGAAATCACCTCTGTTTGGGGAAATTTATATAATGCGTCCACAGTCGTACGCCTCTGCAATCTAAGACCGTGACGTAATGTCCCATCATATTCCGATGGCTGTACAAGCTCGAAAAAAAACGTCTGGTTTATCTTTTGGATTTCACCATGATAATGCCGATTGAGCGTAAAAAACAAAGAATAATTTTCAAAGCATTTAAACCTCAATCTGAAATATCATTTATAGACTGGAATCAATAGTTATTAAAGGCGACAAAGTAAGATAACCCAACTGATGTTGTTATTCTAATTAAGAAGTGTCCATTTCAGGGTTTTTATAACAAGGTGTAAATAGTGCCTCTATTTCATGCTTTGATATTTTGTCAGTGTTTTGTCACAATTTCTAGAGCCGGCTGCGGAAGTATCACGCACGTGCATGCATACATACGCTCTGCGAAGCATCTTTACAAAAAGCCAGTTGCTTAACCAGAACATTATTCCAAGCATATGCATTTTAATCAGCTTGGTCACACTTACAAGAACACTGGTTAATAAGTCGATCAATCACCAAGACCGGACTATTCGGAGGCTCCATGGGACAGTCAAGATGAATCTGATCCCAAAAGATAGATAGATAGATAGATAGATAGATAGATAGATAGATAGATAGATAGATAGATAGATAGATAGATAGATAGATGATAGATTTTTTACATTTACAGCATAGATAGATAGATGTAAATTGAAGGAAAACAGTTTATGTCGAATATAAATTAGAAATAATATTTAAGTAGAGCCTGTAAATTTGATCTAGAAATTAATAGAGCGGCACAATGCATAAGAAATAAATACGCAGTCATCGTAAATGTATCCCTCAGTAACTAGCCATGTTTTAAATGGTAGGAAGCCATTTGGACAGAGAAGACAGTTACGATTTCTCTGGCCGATCGAGGATTAAAATCAATACTTTTATAAAAGTCGTGCGACATGTTAGGGTACGTGTGTAAAATTGATTTTAGCATATTAAAATAATTAATATTTTTATGTCAGGCAATTAAACGAATTTCGCTCAGTGTCGTATAACGCAGCATTTTGACCACGTCTGCAATTTCCAGGCCATCTCAATATTCTTCAGTATCAAGAATACTGATTATTGTAAAAAAATATATCTTTGTGATTCTACGCCATTATATTAAGAAAGGTTCAATTTGCAAGGAAAGTTGTTCAATTACCCAGAAAATCCAGCCAATTAACGACTGCTGATTGGTGAAGGGTATGCATCATTGATCTTTTACATTCCAATATCTCCGCGAGACATCTAATTCTGCTATATCTATTAACTGGTAACAGAGAAAATATGGCTTCTATTACTGCAGCCCAGGGACCTCTTAACTGTCACAAACAATCTCGCACTAAGATCACAGAGCGATGCAGTAGAACTGCAGTTTAATAGGATTGCGTTCTGAAGGAAAAAAGGCGCTGAATCGAAGGTTACGGACCACTTCGGCTCCGTTTGATCTCGCTAAATATGCTAACAGAACCACAGCCACGAGCCGCTCGTATGCATTGTGTTTTTGCAAATAACTCCAGGAATATGTAAACACACCTAAGCCAGCGATGCATGAGTTCAGTACTGGTGAGATATTTTTTAGTTTTTGCTAAGTGGTAGCATCCAGGCCCGACTGATAACATACATATTAAAATATAGCTGCGTAACCATCAGCACGTAATGTTTTGAATGCCATGTTCATATTTGGAAATATTGTGCATGGTAGAACCTTTTCGAAATTCGTATTAAGATCCTAAAATATTAAATTACGCTATGTACATTTAATTATTTTATTCGTGCACCGCCGTTTGCTGTATTCAGCTGTCGAAGTTATTGGCACATTTCTTGGTATTACACTGAATATTGGCTGAAATATTTTTATTGATTGATTTATTTTATTTATTTAAAAATATTTTACTCCATTACATTCACATTGTCTAATTGCTTTTTGAACAACGAAATAAATATAGAAACATTAACTGGTACTTTAACTCAAAATTATTTTTTATTGCAAAATGGTAACAGAGTTGAACAAGTCCACAATGCCGCGCTGAAAAACTGCTTTTATATTCCAGTTTCCTGTGTTTGGTTTTGCTCAATACATGAAAAGTAGTTAACAGTAACAGAAAAAAACCTCCCGAAGAATGAAGGAAAAATCCAAACTGACTTTTATGTTCCTTTTGTTATATATATATTTGTATATATGTATATAAATATAAGGCTTAAAACGTCCATCGTCAATAGAAATCTCAATGAACATTAACTCCCAGAAATAAGGTAAATTGAAGGCTGTGTGGAAAGGGGTAGTGGGGCGGGGGGGGAGGGTGAAAATGTTCAGCTGAGGGCGCAGCAAGACAGGCAGCTCGTGCTTGCCCCAATTTGCTCCATGTGATTGTCCAATGGATTTCTCGCTCCCGTCAACTAATCCGCTCCCATGGCGCCTTGTTACCGTTTGGCAGGAAGTCTCCACGCGCACAGTATAATCATTAATTCAACATTCAAAATTCCTCCTTACATATACATCACTTGCTAATTTTACCAGCATCTGCACATTTCAGCTCCGTATACCAAGACAGGGACTTCGGAGTAGAAGTAATGAGATTCCCCAGTCTGTTAACAAATTCCCTTGTTAAAAAGAAAGATGAAAACATCATTTGAATGTAACTAACAATATATCCAGGCCAATTTAGACATAGGTGAAAACTGCAAATAGTTATAAAAAAATTACCGTCATCAATCACGTCAATAACTGCTTGTGACCTGCTCCATCTCCATTATTCTCCTTCGAATGAAATGATTGAAATCCTGAATATTCTTATGACTAATATCCTAAAAGTATTTTACTCCTGTGGTAATATTTCTATAAGTCTATGATTTGGAGCAACGGAAAGATTTTAATAAATATATATCAGCTTTGATATTCCTTTTCGCAGGTGCCTTAGATTAAAAGCAATATTGTCCAAACGTAGTCCTTTCCCGTTGTGTAGCTGGTGCGTTTCGGTGAGATACGCTGTTGTCGCTGCTTTTCGCGAGTGATCAACATTAGCATTTTACTCATGCTGAAAGTCCAAAATTCATTAAGCGTTTTTTGGGACTCTTTCAGGTTTGACCCAAACGGTAACAGGCCAAAATCTTATCTGGTCAGAGGTACTTCCTCTCTCTGGTCCAGGGAAACCGTGGAGGACTTACTCAAGACAGAGGGCGTGAAGGTCAGAAAGGCGTCAGTTCTGCCGGTTCCCGAACAGGTGAAGTCCGACCCGGAAGGTCTCTGAGACAAGCCGTTTGACTGGCTGGTGTGGCAGGCAAGGCAGGAACAGGGGCTACCCCCCGAGCTGAGTCCATGAGCCGCAGTGGGGTATAGAGAAGGATGCCTAAAGGCGCAAAGCAACTCTGGTCGGGGGTACGGATGAGACAGGACCCGGAAGGTGTCAAGCGGCCTCAAGGGGCTACTGAATGGGGCAACGGACGCCGAGTTGCCCCCAACACCGAGATGAGAGTAATATGGTAAGGGCAGATGGGACGGGAACGGATAAGGCAAGTTCCCGGTGGCCGCAGCGTGACTCATCATGTAGGAGTAAAAAGCCGGATCCGCAGGGTGAGGCCAGGTCATAGCGAGTCTTTGTCGCTTGTCCTTCATTCGCCGATTCTGGAACCACACCTAAAACACAGACAGTCTAAATTGTACAACGACGCAATCAGTTTTATGATTCGTTATCTATTCTCTTTGCCACTTCACAAAAGCGATCATTTCACTAGCGTTATAGATTTTTTTTCTTAATAAAATGAAGCGCTAACGGTATCACCTTTATGGTCGTTTCAGGTAAATTCAGAGCAGCAGCCAGCTCGCATCTTCTTGGTCGGGACACGTAATTTTCTCGGTAGAACTCCTTCTCCAATCTGGCGATCTGCTCTCGTGTAAAGGCTGTTCGGTACCGGCGCATTTGATCTGAACCGTAGGACAGGGACGCCTGGCCTGAACTTGCTTTCCCCGCATCGACGTTACTGTCACTGCTGTGGTTTGGGGAGTCGCCGGGACGACCTAGAAGTGTCACGAAAAACATCGCAAAATTACAATTATTTTATTTATGCCCCACATAAACAAAATTACGTGTCTGGTTCGGTTTAATTTCATCCACCGGTTTCTATTCCCATTCCAATTCCCATAATTTCAATACATTTGAAAACGACATCGCATTCCAAACGAATAAATTGGTATAATTATGTCATTTTAGTAAACAGTTCACTACACAATAGAATAAAATACACTAGAAATTTTCTAGAGTGTCTATTAAACGAAATAACTAGAGAGAATGATTACATTTAGGTTGTGCATCTCGTATGAAATATTGTATCCAAAAATGTATTTTGATGTGATCTTGATCAAATCAATAATTATGTCATTTTAATGAAAAAAAAACGAAAATAAGAATCTCTTCCATACAGCTGAGTTAAATTAGAGAAAACTTAATAGACACGTTTTGTTATTTCATTCGCCGAGCACAGGAATGCTTATTTTGGACCGTGAACAGACAGGTGCTACATTTCGGCTGACAAAAAAAAATCCATTTTAAAGCAACATAATTAAATCTGATAAAAGGAAACAAGTGAATCGTCTACGGATGAAACGACACCGACCGTTCCTGTTGGCCATTGTACACAGGCATCAAGCGAAGTCGCGCTGCGGATACGCATTAAGTGACACAGCAATTAGACCCATTCGTTAAATGTTATTGCTAGCCACAAAGACGCTCTCAGAACTAAATAGGTACTTATTCTTCCGTTGTAAACATGGTTTTTGACTGTAATGAAACACAGGAAAATCCTCGCATATTCACCTTTAAAGATCGCTCTAAGAACATCACCTACCACATAAAATATTTCCGAATACACGCTGCGAGTCGTTGAGTACTTATCTTCACACTGTAATTACAAGCGCGTGCAGAAGACTCAGCTGCCAAAACTAACGTGTCGCCATTATAACGAATGCTACTTGGATTAAATACTTCAAGTGAGACATCTTACAGACAAATTGCAAAAAAGGAATCATTCATACGTGAAAATTTGATGTGATGAGTAACAACATATGTACATGTTTTAACGCTGATTCTTATCTCACCTTTGCCGTTTGGGTAATCCATGCTTTCGGGCGTACAGCTGACATCAATTTCTTCGTAAAAATCTGACTCGGTATCGGAGCTGCTGTGCCCTTTGTTGGTTAGTTCTAACTGAGTTTTCCCCGTTGCAGAGGGGACTCCACCCGGCCTTATATCGCTGCAGACGTCGCTCCGTATATCCTCCACCTCCTCACCCGCTCTTTTTCGTGATGAAGGTACCGACCTGGGACTCAAACAGTTTCTGTGGAGTACCTTTTCCTGTGGTTCTTGAACGGGGCTTCCTACTGCTTCTGACAAATTGGACCCGATCTTGCCAGCCAGCGTGCCAAGTTGACCTCCCTCTACGAACATCACCATCTCTTTTCTGTTTTCCATTATTGTCGCGGACTAAACGCCGAGTCGCGGAGAGAACACGATTTTTAACAGGAACAGACTGTGTAGCGGCTCGAGTGATGATGTGCTGACCCTGTGATGCACGCGCTCCAGTGTGCAGCACGAGCTCTGGGAGGGATCACCATTGCCTTTCTCTCGAGCTGTCATTCTTAATAGGATAGTCGTCATAATAGCACCCCCGGTGACGCCACTCATCGATTCGCAGTGGATAAACAAAAAACCAGCTATTGCTAAAACGAGGTGGGCTTAAAGGAAAACAGGAAAACAAACTCGATTTGAAGTCAGTCAGGAAATGGAAATAAAATAATATAGCCGAGAGCGCTCGGGAGTTAAATGATCAAATACTGCTTTTAGGAGACAATAAAAAACGCCAGAAGAAAAATTTTATGTACAAAACACACACACACACATACTCCCACATACCCACCCACACACAGACGCACATATATAGCATACATATAACACCACAATACAAATAATATTTACATGCATTTTTCAGTATCCAACGACTATTAAAATATTGTCTATAGTATTAACATTATAGTTCGTCGTAATTTAATATGAACTTAAAATACACTGACATTTCAAGTGCATTTTTAAAATCTTAATTGAGCATACACC
>JABFEB020000045.1:2398490-2430761 GCA_019775895.2 Stomatorhinus ivindoensis | reverse complement strand
GTTTCTTGGATTATTTGCTCTCTTGCCAGTTCTTGGAAGCTTTCAGTGATGACATTCTTCCTTGCTTAATTTCAATATATTGATAAGTATAGACTCATTTGTTCCCCTCTCATAGTTCCCAGTAAGTGCGAATCCCAATGTGAAGACATGACGATATGCAAAGGGCGTCTCGCCTCCCTGCCGCGGGAAGTCCAGCTATGCTTACGTGGATGTCGCACATATTCTGAGATGTCTGCTTTTTCGTGTTACTCCCGACGGTGCATTTCAAATACTTTATTTCTAACTTGCTTTAGAGCTTCACTGGTCTTCATGGTTGAATGTTTGAAATTTGGCCAAAACACACCGGGTGCCAATGTAGCGAAACATTTCTTTTTAGTTTAAAACTAAATTATGAACCATATTTTAATTATGTACATGTAAGGAATGACTATATATATATATATAGCTCTGTTTATATCTGCAGTACATTTTCTGGTGCCTGATTTGCTTTTACTTAATGCCAGAATTACTCAACAAATTAAACGGTAGACATTTTGTGTTATATGATTAACGCATCTGAATTTTATGTTTGTTTGTATTGCTTTTGCATGTTTTTCCTCTTCATCGTTTCGTTGTTCATCTTATTTTGTTTTATTTATGCATCAACATGTGTCATACATAACAGCGGTGATTGCGGTCTTGTGTTAATTGATTTATTATGATTTAACAAAAGCACGTTTATAAATATAATTTAAACGTGATTTGATCTAAAGTGTGTTATTTTGAACGGTGTTATTTTAGTATAAAGTTCTTTACTGTAAGGTGTATATTTGTGTATCATATATAATTTGGTTCATCTTCACCTTAGCAGCATGCGCACAGATGTAGATGGTTCTTTTAATTACCATTCAGAGATGAAATGGCTTGTTCCGCTTGTTTTGTCCAAGGAACATATCTGTCCCTGACTCGATGGAAAAACACTTAATTAGGCCTTTTTTCCTCAGAGACTTTTACTAGCCCAAAACTGCGTAAACTGCAAACACACTGAGCTTAAAATTATACATAATTGAATTCGACGTCTGCAACCAAGCGAGTTGTGTGACAGATGTCTTCGTAGTGAGGATAGCGGAAAGTAAGGTTTTTGCGTGAGACTCGCAACATTACAACGGAATCGTGCCAGATTTCTGGGCTGTGTCTCTGTCTAAAGCTGAAGAACGCTACTGAAAGGAAGACTGAGTTACTGTGTCGATGCTTTAATCTGTTGAATTAGGATATAGAATTTATTTTAACTGTGTTTTTTGCTGCTGCCAGTGCTACTGTGTTTTGTAAACGCGATACTAGGTTCACGTGGAAAACATTGACTTAGTACCGCAAGCTTTGTAAATTCCGTCTTTTATTAGAAAGGCGGTGGATTTGTTCATCGGCCGAAATTTTGATTAAACCATTGAATATTATTGTCTTTGCTGTTTGTTCTGAAGGTCATTAGTTAATTACCGTAAAAATAGGCGTCCACTGCCTCCGTTGTTTAACTAAATGATAACGAAGACCCAAAGGTCACTTTGAAAAAGGACAGAAACATGTCACACAAAAGGTTCAATTGCAGCCCGAATGGGGCGGCATTTCTCCAAACTCCGTATTCGTCCTGCCTGGTATTTTTTCTCCATATGCAGCTTTTAGTAAATGGACACAACGCAATGCAATGTAATGTCTTTAGGATACAATGCAATCAACAAGAAATATAAAATAATAGGTGTATCTGTTGGTCCCATCTTGCAAAAAAAAGCATTTAAGAATGCGAATAGCGTTTAACTTTAAATTTGGGCTTCAGTTCTTGTTGTAGACCTACATTTCGGTTGGGAAATATGGGTGAATCCTTAACAAACCTGCGTAACCCGCGCCAGTTTCCAAAATTGGAATGGCCTTCTATTAATACTCCAACACAGTTTATCTTTTACCGCCCAAGAATTAGGCACGCAAAAGCTGATATCTGTGAGTTGATAACGTACTTATGCGCATGAGCACAATAACTGACTCATTAACGGCCAATTTCCATATTAAACTTGGCCATTAATATTTTAATAGAATGTAATCGTCATAACACGTCATAAATGCTGTATTGCGGATAAATGACGCTAGACAGTGATCCCTATTACACAATCTTCTACGGAATCGTTTCATTATAAGTTTTGTTCACAAAACAGAAACTGAATCTGATTTATCCGGGCGTAAGTTTTCCTAGAGGAACCTTTTCATTGATGGCGGCGAGTGGCCTAGTCCAGTTCAAGTGGAGAGCCCATATGGCGATTCTCATTAAAACAGCCCATTAAACATTGACATTACAATTAATTAACAATTTCAGCTTATCCTAGTATCGGTATGTATGGTATGAGGAGGTTTACTATTTATAATATCTAACAGAATGTTGAATAAATGGCCTATATCGTCACTAACTATGCAAATCCATCAAAATTAAACGGATCATTTTGCAAAATAGGTTTATTCAATATTGTAAACTGATGAATTAACGTTTTACTGATATTCACAATCAAATGCAATATCAGATAATGTGGCAAAACCAATTAAATACTGTTCTACTGCAATAAACAAGATTCGAAAATAACAACAGTAAGTACAAAAAACTGAACTAATGTTCAACTGAGTAAACGAAACGTATAAATGTGCAGAGACAAATTAACCTGTTCCTGAACGACCAGATTTGCATATGAAAGGGTGCGTTGATATTTTTGGGAAGTATATTCAACTAGGCCCGGGTCTTTTGATACAATAATGTCCAGCCTTCAGAATATGTTGTCTTGATACGAAATGGTTTGTAGTGCATCTGCGAACGCGATACAGTGGTTTAATGCCGAATGAAAACTGTGACATATTTTGTCTATGACATGTAGCGTAATTCACGAAAGACATCCTATATTTTGAAACCCACAGTATGCGTTCATGATATATTAATTCACGCGTGAATCCAATTTCATTCAACTTAAACTATTTTATGGCAAAATCCCCACGTGCAACTGAGTAGGATATCCATGACTTATCTGCTTGTAACTTCGAAATCCTAGGCCTGTTTTCACGTGCACATCCCTGAGAATGGCTGTCTACTGTCATTCAATAGGATACGCTCTTCGGGAGTTAATCCCCTCTTTAAATCCAACCAATTTTCACCATTTAAAGTCGAAACCCCCTTTATAGCCCATATTATAATGCCCAAGTGGACCTGGTGATGTCTGTGAGCTTCGCTGGCCGGTTTGGTGCCGCGGAGTTCCCTCTGACACGGACATCCCGAATGTCCACGTTTTGATTTCTCCCAGTTTTACTTCAGTTACATGTTACGCGGAAGTTAGTACCGGCGGTGTATCGTGATCTTAACCTGTAGTTCATGACTGCCTAATCATACCATTTCTTTGTATTTGTTGACATATGAGAATATTATTATAGGCCTATATAAATATGCATTCAACTGCAGCGCAAATGTAAAAGCGATGGTCGTTAGAGGAACGGTTTACACTTAGCCTACATTTCTGCGCCTGAATCTGTCAAATATGACCGGTGATCATTTCCTACACATTTAACACGGATTTTACACACATGTAAACATAACATGAAAAAAATTAAATGTTAAAATATTCAAAATACATTTGAAAATACAAAATGTAAACAAACGAGCTATGCAATATATACATAGGTTTGCATCTGCATACATTTATACGACATTTTCGTGCGGATGCCTACATATATGTGCAGTCGTGTTTAAAGGCAAGCGAAATGCAACGCAAGTATAACTTCAGACGCAAGCTTTGTCTTTGTTGGACATTTCGCTTCTGTATGAGTATCTATATTTACATTTTTTAACACACGTGTTTAGTCTCTTGGTAAATGTGCAGGATTCAGAGCAAATCTTTCGTTGTTACAATAGGATTGATCTACAACATTGTCCTGATTGGTAACAATCAGGTGCGTTAGAACGGGGAGGGGGGGGGGGATGTGTCGTCGTCCCCACCCCATTTGTTTTCTAATTATTATGTCGGGCCCCACCCCCTATATCAAACCTTCTCATACGCCCTGGGTAACAATATCTCATAGATATAATTCATAAATTGAATTTCCAAGTCACCATATACCTCCCGTTGATTACGAAATCGCACAGGTCTCTTGATCGCTCGTCAAAGTTGTTGGTCAGTATTCAAATAAATTGTTACCATACCAAATATTACCATTACCGTGGGAACCCGCCAATTCTATGACAGACGAATTTAGAAGAATTTGTATTTTACAATTACTGGAAAAAAACATTTTATTTTTTATTTATCAATACTACAGTTAAATTAATTGCGCTATTAAGATTTTAAATTTAATAAAACCTGTATCAAGGATAGAAACATAACACAGTACAAAATTAATTTTGTTTTAATGTTTGCTTTAAATGCTACTTGTTGGAGGCTTAAATGAGAAGTTTCAGAATACCCAAATGATATTTATGCACGTGTGTCTAAGAAATTATTTGGAATGTATATTTTACTGCAGAAAATAAACACATAACGACGTACATCTAAACGCACCGATTCTGTTTTAAACAAATCTCTAAACAGTAGGAACTAAATTACCGCCGTCATTTGGTACTCTTAATTTTCACCCAGGCCTAATATTAAGTTCTTGCAGACGATGTGCCTTCGTTGGCATTGGAAGAGAGCCACTCCAATAAACGGAAACACAGAGACCGGATGCTACCATAACATTATCCACGAGACGCCTTTGTAATCGCTTCTTTTTCACACATCTTAGCTAAAATTCGAAAAACAATAAACCCCAAACGTCTAGAACCTGAACGTGACAGCAGCATAAGCAAATAAAAGCAACATTTTAAACATAGCGAGTCCCAAACAGGCCTACCAAAATGATAGCAAACGTGAATAATACCATATTTCAGACAAAGCGGTTCGAGGCTCTTTAGCTTTTCTCACCACCTCGCCTGTTGAAGGAATTCAGACAGGTCCGTCAAAGCCTGAATGACAACGAGCTCAGTGGCTAGACTGCAACTTTCAACTTGACCTTGGCCTCGAGCCTCGACTAACCTGTATGTAAAAGCGAGCTCCCAAATTGCCGACTGCTTTCTGTCTTTGCGTGTTGTAAATACACCGGAAACTCAAAGGGCAGGAATTAAGATGCCTGCTTGTGCCACGACTTTTGTTGCAGAGAACATTTATTTATCACGATCGCAGGGTCTTTATTGCTGCTTTTAAAAAGATAGATCTGTTAAATGACCAGGCAGGTCGACAACATTGCATAGGTCTACATTTTTTAAATTCAAATACTCTTAAATTTTTTTCTAATTCAAAAATTAATTACACACACCACGAGACAGTGGTTTCTAATTAAAAGTCTCTTTGAATAAATATTGTATCTGCAGATAAAGGACTAACCCACGGCATGTACCTTCAACAATATATAAATTATTTAATGTATAAAATATTTGTATTGAACGATTCCGTATTATAAGTCTAAACACTCCGTTATGTTCTGATATGTGACTGTATAATGCAGGCCTAGTTCAAAGACACACGCGCCGTTTCACTGTTCTAACCTTAAAGTGAATTTCTGTGCTTCGTTTAGGCTATAGATGTTTCATGCTTCATTTGGTGTATTTAGTTTTAAAACAACCACATAAAAATATGCGAAATTAATTTTACCGATAAAATTCATACTTCATGAAACAATGGATTTAAAAAATAAGTATACGAGGAAAGTAACTTAAAGACATGACTTTGTTTTAAGTTGCCTTGTGACTCCAGACAATCTATATACTAAATCGACACAAGCCTGCAATATGACTATTAATATAATTACACATTCTTTCCTTTTTGGTGTCTCTCGTGACGTGTAACCTGAAAACACAACTCGGTTTCGCTGAAGAGTAGACAGTTAAAAAGGTAACCGGACAGAAACAAAGTTAATAAATGGGTTAAAATGCTTGAATCTGAGATCTACTCACGACTCCATCGTTTTTGACAATATTAAAAAGGCAGATCCTTTAATGGATACGGTCATCGTTCTATCACACAACACCGCAATTCATATAGATTTAATTGTCTATCCTGAAGACGTTTATCGTCTTCTTTGCATATCACGTGACTCACGTCAGCCAATAACAACATGCCCTTGGTGTACACAGGCACGTCAGACTCGGTTACTCTCTCAGATTCAGTATCTCTTTTTCAGTCTTGGGTCCTTTTTAAAAGAGCCAGTAGTCTCAATGTTGGACGTGCTATGACAGCGTCATTACTGCTGCGTCCCCGCTGGATTGACCCGGTGATGTTCCTGTACGACAACGGTTCAGATGAAGTGAACAAAAACATGGAGGGATTTGCGGGAGGTAACTTTGCTGCAAATCAGTGTAGGAATCTTATGGCCCATCCGGCATCACTGGCGCCCAGCACTACATACTCATCGACTGAAGTGCCGGTATCTGGCATGGGCGAACCTGTCAAACAGTGTAGCCCCTGTTCGGCAGCTCAGAGCTCTTCCAGCGCCTCTCTGCCATATGGCTATTTCGGCAGCGGCTACTATCCATGCAGAATGTCACATCACAGCAGCATCAAGTCTTGCGCTCAGCCTTCTACAGCATATGGAGAAAAATACATGGACACATCCGTGTCTGGGGAGGAATTCACGCCCAGAGCTAAGGAATTTGCTTTTTATCAAGGCTACGCGACCGGGCCTTACCAACCAGTTACCAGCTATCTGGATATGCCTGTCGTGTCAGGCATGAGCGGCCCGGCAGAGTCAAGACACGAGCCCCTCTTGCCCATGGAGAGCTACCAGCCGTGGGCCATCACCAACGGCTGGAACAGTCAGGTTTACTGCGCCAAAGAGCAAGCGCAGCCAAACCATATGTGGAAGTCATCCATTCAAGGTAAAGAGAGATTAGACCGAATAAATATTTGGTGTACAGTAAATGCGCGAGGGGAATGCATTTGTACGGAGGCGCGAAAAATATGCGCTTTTTCTTTTAAAGTAAGTCAGCTTCCTGGCTAAAATTGAATACATTTAATTAGAAACTTAAGTTTTGCAAATAATTAATGGAGGCACTGCTATAATTTTATTCACAATTATACGCAAATGTATTTAACTTTTAACAGAGAAAGTTCATTATAGCCATCGCCATGCATAATGCAATTTAATAGCATACATTCGTCCTAGGTCTGCATTCGTAATGGAGGCTTAACTATGTGTTTTCTGGTTGTATTAGATGCGGTGTCGCACGCAGGAGACGGCAGCACTTTTCGGCGAGGAAGAAAGAAGCGCGTGCCTTACACCAAGGTACAGCTGAAAGAACTGGAACGCGAATACGCCACTAATAAATTTATTACAAAGGACAAACGAAGACGGATATCAGCCCAGACGAACCTGTCGGAGCGACAGGTTACAATCTGGTTTCAGAATAGGCGAGTAAAGGAGAAAAAAGTCGTCAACAAAGTGAAGAGCGCAAGTTAGCTTTCATGGAAGACAATGGAAAAAAATTAAAATAAAAAATATATAAATATACACTAAAAGTTTTTATTTGAAAAATGAACTACTTACGAGTTATATATGTAATATCTGGAAATCTTTCACCTTTGTGGATTGTCAGATAGAAAATGAACACAAAAAATGGCGAGAAAATCTGTTAGGCTACTTGGAGTTAATTTGAAAGCACTGAAAACGAAAATTTCAAACGATTCTTCCTCATGTTAATATTAAAAATCAGCTGAAGATCATTACCGCAATCAAAGTATGAAGAAGATTGACATATGACGCTTCGGTGCTTAGTAAAATGCTAAAATAAAGCCTGCTTAAATCTTTTCTCAGGAAAAATTAAACGTGTAGACCGGCATTTAAACATTTATGATCGTCGAGACACCTACCTACAGTACTGACGTTGATTTGAAGGGACGGTGTTGAATGAAAATTATTACATTGTATAATAAAATACATTTGTCAATAAATTCTTAACAAAACTTACATGTTTCTTCACATCAATGAACTCTCTGCCTTAAGGTTTTTAATGATGTGTTTTCGAGAATTGCAGTCTCTCGGTATTACCAAACTTCTGGTGCAATCTTGCTTGTATTTATCGTCTAAGAAACATTTGTATGTATCTTTTCAGTTGTAATTGCAGTAATGTGGATGTATATAAAAGTAACATATGCGTGCAAACTATTGAATAATTCGCTTATTTACCTGTGTTTGCCATAAGTGTTAATGTCAACATTGTTAATTGACAAAATATCAATTCTAATAAAACCTGGTTATAAATTTTGAGCTAACTTGTGATTTTTATTTATTTATTTTATAATGAACAGACATTCACTTTCAACTGACGAGCAGGGATAAGTTTTACTGCAAACACAAAATAAAAAAATTAAATTAATTCCGTCTGAATTGTATTTTATATTCATGTTTTTAAATCTACTGTTTAATAAAGATGAGTTTTTGCTGTGCTGTATCATTGCTAAGGTAAGCAAAATTAAATTTGCAAGATGTAACTTTAAATGGTCTGTAAAAATCAAGCTAAAGCATGGCTCTGTTTTATAATTTTATCATCTGATAAAAAAAGATTTGTTATTCTGATAGAAAGTTAGACCAAGAAGCGGAAAGATTATCAATGTTTGCAGTTTATTCCACCCCCCCCCCCCCTCAAAACTTGTAATGTGGACCAACATTGCCATCTTGTGACGAGTTTGTGTAATATGCTCGGTCTACAACACTAACGAATAATGACTGGAGGCATATATATGTATAATGGAAGTCCATACAACGCGATGAACAGTCATCAAACACTCACCAACATTTTTTAAATTCAGAACGAATGAACTCCCAGTGATACTAGCACTAAGTATTAGCTTAGTTACAATCCATCGTCTGGCTCTGCCCCCTAAGTGTCATTACATCATCGCTTTGTTGATTTTCCGCTTTACCGTGCAAAAAATGCAAACATGACCGCAGACTGATTTATGCTGTTCAGCAAATAACTGAATGCTGTATATTTTTTTAATTGAGGAACAAAGGGAATGGCAGCACATTAAACTACCCATTTCCGCCTGTATTACATTTCCTATTATAAATTCACGTTTCATCAAATAGGTCTATTCTTTCTGTTACGTCATGTATTATATTATCACCTGTGGGACTTTCCAATATGAATATAAAATGCCGTTTTAACGGTAGACCTATTTCATAAGTCTCTGTATTTGCTGTTGTTCAAAATCTGTTCTTTACATGTGAAATCCAAATACACTGCAACGTTACATGGTGTGCGTGTGTGTGTGTGTGTGTGTGCGCGCGCGCGTGTTTTTGTAATTAATACATTGTGGGGACCAGATTTCCCCATAACATGGTAAAAACCTGTAACTTTTTACCTTGTAAGGACATTTCTTAAGTCCTCCAAAGGTAACCTCAAATTTATAAAAATCTGTCAACTAAATGAAAGAACTAAAAATGTCCAAAGTCTTGTATTTTGTTCGGTTGCATATGATTAAGATTAGGGCTGGGTAGGTGTTAAGGTTGTCGTGGTTAGGAATAGGGTTTTGTCCATATAAATGAATGGAGAATCCTCATTAAGATATGAATACATGGATTATGTGTGTGTGAGTGTGTGTGTGCATGTGAGTGCGCGCACGCGCGCGCGTGTTTGTGTTCATATCTTGGCTTAAAATTATGCTGCGACATTGCCTAAACTGTTAACATGTTTTAACCAGTTTATTACATGAACAGATCGTTTTTGTGTTCTCCTACTAAAACATTTTATGATCAAATTAGGCAAACGTCTAATATTATGAAATAACATTTTATACTGGTGTCCGTCAACAGAATTAAAAGGCTTTAATATAATATTCGGTAATGTTTTCAGTCATTGCGGCGGTACACTGTCCTTTGTCAGTCTCATGAAATTATTTCCACCGGAAAAGCAGAACAACGCCAACAGACAAGCATTATTGTTTTATTTTTTCGTTTTATTTTAAAGAGTCATATCAAGAAATATACATTGGTACGCCTGCTCGTTAAGGTTGTTCCACATTTCTTAAAATATCACCTGTAGGCAGCAAAAACCACACGCCCGCTGAAAAGAGGCGGATTTTCGTCTTTGTTGTTTGCGGCCATGCCGAGCTCTCTGTTGATCGACAAAGGGACGACTGAACTTCTATTTACTCGCTTTAGATACTTCGAATATATGGAGGTAAGGACGCTATAAGAACTATAGAGATGTGTACGGCTAATATGACATATCAGCAAACACATTCACGGGTCTCAGATAAGTAAAAGATACTGATTCCAGCGATACCATAATAACCACTTCACGATGAAACATTTATTCGACGTCAAAGCCTACTTATAATCACCAAAACTGGTTTGCCAGTTAATTCGGATATTACATTTTAGAATTTTGATGGAAAACCATTTCTTTAAAATGGTTTAGCAAAAGCCCGATGTTATGATTCTACAGCTGCGCTTTGCAAACCAACGTCTGCTGTGTCGTTTAATTTGACTTCCTCCTAAAAAGGAATAACAATAAAAATAATCATGCTCGATTTTTTTAAATATTACAAAAACATTACAATATGAAATGTATTCAAATGTTACAATATACTTTACTGTATGGCAAATGTGGAATTCTATTAATTTAATTTGATCTGTTTTGAATGAAAATCTATATTATTGAACGACGTAAATGAATCGGTCGACCTCCTACAATATAACGGCTATATATATATGAGTTATAATTAGTAGCTCCTTTGAAGGCTAATGAAAACGGCCTGCTATTTTACAGTACGACCTGTCTCTCATACTACAATTATGTTTTCAATAGTTGCTTGCATCATTCTTTCATGCGCGCACGCCATTCGAAAACGGCAGAGAAACCCAAACAGGGCCAACAACTGGAATTAGCCGTGAGCAAATTGTCAGCAACATCTGCAATCACATGTTGAAGCATCTGCTGCCACCTAATGGCTAAAATGAGTTATAACAAACGACACTGCAAACATTTTTGTGGTGCAGCAAACAGATCAAATGTACCATATAAAGACGTTAATAGTGAGTATTGCGTGTCGTTGCAACTAAAAACGGCAATCGTTTAAAATGTCCAATCACTGTTTTAAAACAAATTCACATTGTTTTGTGAACCAAATTAATGTAAATTCCCTGCAACTGTTTAATGTTCGAACACTACGTTTTGATGTAAGGGTTATCCCATTTGTGTTTGTACACAGGAAATGATTTTTCTCGGCTTGTCATCTTCTCAAATAACTCAGCAAGCATACACAAGCTTTGTGCGACTCATAACTGGAAGCCAAACCTCTTGCTTTCTCGCCCTTGCGCACCAGAGGTTAAAGAAAAACATGGTGGAGTTTAAGCATTAGCTTGCCAGGCTCAGGTCATCTGACGTTGACCTTCGCAGTCCACCATGACACCCGCGCGCCGTTTTTTTATATACCTTCAGACATATACGTGAGCGGAAGACAATGCTTAATTACAACCGCCGTTTTAAAACCACACTTCTTTACTTCTGATCATGGACAATCTGTGTTGACAAAACTTAAATAATTTTTGCTATGGCATTTTCATTAAGCATGCAAACTTTGTTTACTGCCGACATTTTTGTTAGAATGAAAAATGTACACATCGAAAAAAAACATCAATTGTCAAAACCCATACTACTACTACTAATAATAATAATAAAAAATAATAAATAAACAACAATAATAATAATAATTTTATTTCTTATACTAAATCTGTAAATCCGTATTCGCGTCGCATAGACAATAAAAGTACTCTTATCTACAATTGCGCAAATTAATCTATATATCCCGTCCAGTTTTGTGAAATTCTGCACAATATATTCTGTCCGACATATTAATGCTTATGTGATTGTACCGATATTTACCAATAACGTTAATTTCTAATACCTACAGACAAGACAGCGATATTTTAATGGGTTTCAGAACGAAAACAAGAATAATCGCGTGCAGCCTACACAATAACGGCAATAACGACTTTACCCTCAGCTCACAATATTTACATTTTGAGTAAAATACTCAAGAGTTGCGAATCGCTCAATACCCTTCGGTGGGCAATTGTTACACATGTAATTTCTAAGCATATACTTTAACAGAAAGTAGGCAAAGATAAATTTTGGCACTAATTCAATTGACCAAACACATTTAAGGGTCAAATATTTCTACGTTTATATTGTGATCTAAACTAAACATATTACACAACCGGAAATAGCTTATATACTGAAAGCCAGGGGAAATATATATTTCCAAACAGTGGGAGTATCCACAAAGTTTTGTATTTTGTATTTTGCGTATGATACCTATTATTATGATATAAAATAGCTATGCTAATAATGATGATTATTATTATTATTGTTGTTGTTTTGTTGTTCTTGTTATTAACAAGTGCAAATATTTGAGTTGCATTTGCTGCCTAAAACATAATCTTATTATATATAATGCTTTTTTGACTCTACGTTCGGTGGCCCCACAAGATCCAGGAGTTTCCTATTCATTTTCCTGGAATTCTTCAGACCATTTCAGATCATTTCAATTTGTAGTCGTTGTAGCCACTGAGTTCACTTGTGAAGATTTCTTTGGCGCGATGTCTCTTCCTTCAATTCTCCCCGAGTCCTGCAGATAAGGACCAGTCGAAAAAAAAGATGCGTAATGAACTGATATCTTTAAAACAAACAGAACATTATGAGAAGTGTGAAGATTGAAGTCACCTTTGCGTGAGCTGCTAACACGTGAGTTAACAAACCAAATATCTTATTCCTCTAAAGCCATGAGAGTAAAATTCAAAAGTTCAAAAATAAATTATGTTTAGGCTGAGGATAGGATGTGAAAAGCACTTTATTTAAATATGTCAAACATCGTAATCTCTTTTGAACTTGAACACATGCACACATGCGTGTGTGCATATGTTGTACTGGGTAATAGTCATAGAAAATTTAAAGTGAAGTACGTTTTATGGCGCTACCGATACTAGGCTGAGAAAAATACTCAAGCACGGAGATTCCAAACATATTCTCTTCTCATTTACATCCACAATTAGACTGCAAGGTTAAATAATGACGAGAGGCAAGTTGAGGAATTAATATGATTCTCCGAATACTATTTTTAAAATCTTTCTGGTGCCACGTTAAAGTTTTTTCCGCTTGGCTGATAGAAGTAAATAGGCTACATAATATAATCAATGTTATTTGGATGTTACACTTATCTCTTGATATTTTCACCTCAAACAATGAATGTTTGAATCTTCATTCTACCATCAATATATAATAGTAAACAGCATTTTCAGAGAGAAAAAAGCTTAGATACCAAATCTTCTTTCTACACAGATATATGACTTAAATCAGCTGGCAAAGTGTTACCATACAACGCGTCATTTATCAATCTCTTGAAGCCAAAGTTAATATAGAAAAAATACAAACCACATTCCAAACCAGCAATATTTCTGTGTGATTTTTTTTCCAACAGCGACCACAACCACAATATGAACATAACATTCTGTATATTATTACGTTCTCTTAAATCGAAACTTCCGAATGTTATTGTCTTTGTTTCTGTATTTACAGAGGGGGTTGTGAATAAAAGGTTGTCAGAATAGTCCGTCTAGGTCTGTGGAAAATGACAACACAACTGTATATGAAGTTTCTCAGAAGACAGCAAAGTTGAAGTTCATTTTAAGGCCTGTTTCAAATGTCATAGCCGCTTATTGATCTTGAACTGTCAATGCGTTCCAGACGGTCGGTGTTTCGGTGCAGGGTATTCGCCCTTGGATCACTGGTAAGTCACTGGCAGTCGCAAAAACTTTATCCGGGCTACAGTACTTCATGTATGGTGTTACAGCCCATTTCTACCCGCTCTGCGCGCGGGCACAAACATTCCTCGTTCCTCGAACTTGAAGTCTATCATCAGAAGTCTGTTACTGGGGTAACGCTTGCAGTTAGCAGCCAAACGAGCACGGGACCAAGGAAGAGAAATGCTAAATACACTCACAGAAATATACACAAATTTAGAATTAATGAGTAAATACATTAATTTAGGGATGACGACATCCGTGAAAAACGAACAATGCGCGCCTTAACATGGTTATTCTGGTTGGTAAGCCTTACCTTTCATAAATCGGCTTTGTGTCACTGACGACGGTTAGTTTTGGCTCCTAATTTCATCAGAGATCGTCGATTTCTACGTAGGTGGCGTATGTCGATCACGGTTGGTCAGTTTTTGTCATGTCTACAGTGAAAAAAACCCTCAGTTGACTACCAGAAGCGGTATAAAACCGCAGGTCAGTCTCTGACTGGTTTTGGCTTTCGTGGGCATCCTGCATTCAATTATGGCTTAAAAGCCCCAACACAAGTGGTAGAATTTGTCTGAATTGACTCAGAGGCGGAGCGTGTCGCCACGAAGGCTTAGACTTGGCTCTTTGTTACAATTATTCAAATGTGAAGCATGTTAATGAAACATGGCCCGCCAGAATAATACTGAGGTGTTCTCGAAGATTAAAAGTATATTTAGCAACATCATGCAATCGCGCCAGCACTTGTATGTGTTCAATTAAATTGTTTTGCTATACCAACTTACAGTCCTGAAAGACGTAAATGCATCACGACAGTTAGTGTAAGGATTCCATTGTCTAAATGCTCTTTTATTTATAACACCTGTGTGTTACTAAGCCTGCACGCTTATACTGAGTAGTTTTTAATCATTTGGCCTAAATCGACCGCAAACACACACGCGCGTGCACGCACACACACACATACACACACAGAAAAGGTTACTGTAAGGAGAGAATAGGTAAAATTCTAAAGGAGAAAGGAGTACGGTATAGCGTTTTGTTTAGAGTAAAATCTACACAATGCGCAAATAGCCAGTTAAGAATACGATGCTTGTAGTACCTTAGACATAAATGTATAATTTATACATCATAAAAATTGTCTTTCAATGTGTATGTAAAGGTCCAGAGAAAACTATAAAACTGTCTGAAACCTCAGAATGTTTATTTTTCATGCCTCGATACTAGGTCTACTTTACCTAGATCTTTAAAATTGACCATGGACCCTTATATTTCCCCTTCTAAATCGTATTCTCGTTTCAGCTTAAACCGAGACCTTCCGGTGTTGAGGAATATGTGTTTTCTCTGGCTTTATGTGTTATGCCTCAAATATTTTTGAAAGGGACGATTTATTTTAACGCTACACTCTAATTTTTACGCGCAGACTAAGCTACATCACGGAACGTTACAAAGCCCCCCATTTTGCGCTGCTGGACGTTAGCAATGAAAACGCTCGAAATAACCTTTGAAGGAAACATTAATATAAGAATGGCTTGCTTTATTTTCAATGATGTTACACACATGTTGTGATTGGTTTTATTATTTATTGTTAAATGCGTAATTAATAAGATAAGAACGGCCATGGTGAAAACATTTGTTTTCCCACTAGTCAGTGACCTATTTGCACATTTTTGTCCACTACTGTAGACTAATGCGAAATTGTTTTTCATTCAATATATTGCAGTTCAATTCGTTTTTAAACTTGTGTAAAATGGTATATTAATGAATAGGCCCGATACAAATTTTAGGACTGCGGTTCTACGTGGTCGCGTTAAAGCGCATGTTTACTATCTAGTCAGACTTGTTCTCCCGGAATTGTTTAGGCAGTTGTAATTTTACTCTGTTGTTACTCAAGCTTAGGAGAACGCGAAAACAAAGCTGAGCATTTTTCGAATTATTCACAATTGAGAAGAAAACCCACGAAACGTCCGGAATAAACGTCAACCTCGCCCCTCGACTCAGAAAGTTGCGGTGGATTCAAAAAAATATGGACCACCCGATGTTGTGTGAAAATATCCAGATATTCACACACAATATATTTCCAGAGTATAAGAATGTTTAAAAAATTGAACATTCTTTCAAATACAGCAGGTACATTAGCGTAGCGTTGCCACATATACTGCATTGTGTACTAAAGCAAACTTAATAGTGGATAAACTGATCCGTTTAGCAAATGTACAAACATCCCGCTTATATACTAGAGTACGTTTCATGAGCCGCGCCATATAGCGAATATGCAATATAACTATGCACTATGCAGATTGATAATATTTATAAAATCCCGTCCGATGGTTTTTATGCCAGTAAAGTGGTCATATAACAAAAAAATAACCAAACGCTGTAGAATTAATTTCATATATCCTAAAAATTGGATTTGGTTAAATCGATATTAAAATCCACACTCCCGCAGTCTTAACGCATATTCAGTGTGCGGTTGTTTTTTCTTTTGAAAGATTTAAAAAAATGATATTTTAACATTGTAAAAGTATTAACTTTCATAAATCGTATTTATGCAGTATTTCAGGACCCACGATAACGCTCGCTCTTCCTCGTGCAAGCATATAAAAGCACACAGCACTAGCACAGAGAAATCTGTCAATTTCGGCGCTGGGTCACATGACCCACGCCTCTCTGGAATGGACGGAGATAGATCTCCACGTCAGCTTACGTCTCAGAATTTCTGCTCCGGGGATCAGCTTCAAAGAGCCAGGAGTTGCAGCGTTGGAAAACCATGTTAAGGACTGCAATAGAGGCGAAGCCCAGATAAAGTAATGATGGATTTTGACGAGCGGGTCCCTGTTGGGTCGAATATGTATTTGCCCAGTTGCACGTACTACGTTTCTGGGGCAGACTTTTCAAGCCTCCCTTCGTTCTTATCCCAGACCCAGTCTTCTCGCCCAGTGACATACTCATACTCCTCGAACCTGCCGCAGGTTCAGCCCGTGAGAGAGGTAACCTTCAGGGACTATGCCATTGATGCGTCCAGTAAATGGCACCACAGGGGAAATCTGACCCACTGTTACCCAGCAGAGGAGATTGTGCACAGGGACTGTCTGCCTGCTCCGTCCTCAATGGGGGACATGCTCGGGAAAAACAATTCCGCTGTGTACCACTCAAGCTCCGGTTCCACGTCCAGTTTCTACGGAAACGTAGGCAGGAACGGGGTGCTGCCGCAAGCTTTTGATCAGTTTTTCGAAACAGCTTATGGGAACGCAGAAAACCCACCAAATGACTACTCAGGGGAGAAAAATTCCAACAAGATGCCTGCTGCACCAGCGCCCGAGCCGTGTCGGGAGACCGAAGGGCAAGAAAGACGAGATGAGAGCAGCAGTGCCGAGTCCTCTTCCGGCAACAATGAGGAAAAATCTAACAGCAGCAGTACGTATTAAGACAGCGCCCCGGTTATGAGAGAAAGTTTGCAATCTAGCGCGCTGCTGTTAAATTTTTTATATGCTGTTTTATAAGCGTACAAGGTTTATGGAGGGCCTGTAGATTTCCCCAACAAAACTTTGTTATAAACGGCAAGATCACGTGCTTGGAATTGAAATTGGCCATGAAAGACTTTGGACCAGACGTCTTTTCTATATATTTATCATTGATTACGGTGATGCATGTATGCGTATTTGTTTTTTGTTTTTTGTTTTTGCATAATTGTGATTTTTAACCTGTAAAAAACTTACCGGGTCTTAACGGGCTATGTGGCGGTTAAAAAATTAGGTTGATAAAGACATTATCTTAAAGTGGAAATTATGAAACAGAATGAGACCGCAAAAAGTGTCTTAGCCACAGTAATTATTCGATATTTTTTGCACATTATTGAGAAATTATTTATATCAGTGTATCCCAATTTCAGTTTTCACAATGGTTATACACTGCAATTTATTTATATATCATAAAATATTTGCGATGTATTTGGTATATATGCGATGAAATGGTTTGTGACGGTGATCATTTAAATAGTTCTTCATCTGAAATTGATTTGCATAAGCATTCAGTGGAAGTTTCAGTTCAGCGTAATTCAATGTATCGGGGATTTCAAAAATCCAACATGACTAAACAAATGCTTGGTTAAAAAAAATCGCAGATTTTCTGCTGTCGAATTAATTCGGTGTTTGTTTCTGTTTTTCAGGTGGTCAGAGGACTCGCAAAAAGAGATGCCCTTATACAAAATACCAGATCAGGGAATTGGAGAGGGAGTTCTTTTTTAGTGTGTATATCAACAAAGAGAAACGTCTGCAGCTCTCACGGATGCTGAACTTAACAGACCGCCAAGTTAAAATCTGGTTTCAGAACAGGAGAATGAAAGAAAAGAAACTGAACAGAGATCGCTTGCAATATTACACCACAAATCCTCTGCTATAGGATTTTGTTGCTTTGGACTCGTTTTCCCTTCTGGTGTTTTGACAGCGGCGCCAAAGCATAATCGCTAATTTCAAGTTCGAGGACTCTCGACCGCATACTGCAAAATGTGTGTAAAGAGGACAATCTCACGGTTGTACAGTATATATGAGTATACATGGATCCCTCATCGTCACTCAGTGTCCGTTTTCAACTATGTATTTCGCGAACGTCGTGACGCCAATCATTCTGCTCATATTGTTAAAGTCTATATTTGCTTGGCTCGTTTTTTAACCCTCTATTTTATAATTGTTTTTATGCTTTTTTCTATGATTGAGTTATAAACAAGATCAAATAAGATACGCGGTCTGAGAAGAAAATACAATGCGATACAATTTCATCAATTTATAACTTCTTTATGACAAACCGAACACACTGCACGTGAATGCGGTATACAATGTTTCTGTCACACGTATATTTATGCACTCAAGTTTATTTTGATATAGTCTGTATTCCAATCAGTTTAAGGTTGCTATCTAAAGATTGTACTGTCAACTTCAAGAGCGGTGTGGCATGCAATGTCTTTTCCCCAGTCGTCCATGACCCCGTTGTTGGACTTGTAATTGTGGTGTAGGCCTAAATATATATTTTATATTTTACAGGATATATAGATGAACGTGTTTTCGCCAGTGTTTTTATATTTCCAAGAAATATACAGCGACCGAGCAACGTGCAAGGACATGCAAAATCGCTCCAGTTAAATTAGACGGACGTTTGATTTTTTGCAGTCAAATGAAACCCTAGGACATATTCAAATCCAATGTAATTTATTTAATTTAAACTTATGTATTAATGGCAAACACGAAACTTTTGCATTCTAAAGCGTACCTGTATGAATCAGCGATAGACTTCGTATATCTCGGTTACTGTGAAACAATATTTTACATTACTATTTTTCGGCAATATAGAAAATGTAGCTGGCGATTTCCATTTTGACTTGTCAATCGCTGTATGAACATACGTCTCTGATGTTTTAATTTCGTTCCGCATCTTTTATGGAAAAAACACGTTAGAAAAACACGGCCAACACGTAATCGTAGCTTTTTAATGTTTTCACTGTATTATATGAAGAAGGAAAGGTCATTGTGAACTGCCGACTGAGTTAAAATGTAGATGAGGAAAAGGTGTGAATGTTTAAAATGAAACATTAGCTGTACCTGGTAGGTTAAAGGGGAAATCTCTAAGCCTGAGATACTTTAAACATTCAGTTATTTGTTATTACCATATTATGGTTAACAACCCTATTTGAGATATATCAGAAGCATTATAAGATGCCGTTTTCATTATCACTAAATATATTCGCGCGATATTTTGTTCGTGATATCAGACAGGGTTTGTGCAGCTGTCGGGTATATTATTTGATTGTCTTACATTTTTTTTCTTTTTATTGTAAAATGCAATTTATTCGCCTTGTTGTAATGGTATATTACGCATAATTTAGGATACCTTATCTTATAACGCATTTGCGATAATTACTTTCATTCACTGGCTTTGAACTTATTGTTTTTCATCATTACTTAGAAACCTTGAGAAAATAGAAAAAGAAAGATGCCCGGATAGACGTCCTCAAATCGGCTGTCGTAGCCCTCTGATTTAGAAATAAATATTTATTTATCCAGGTTTATTTCATGAAAATCCGAGTATTTCATGTTATTCTCAGCATTTTACAAGCGTCAACACCACCACACTAGCCCAGTCATATTACAGTCAATAGACCAATAAACAATGATGACCCAAAGTTTATGATTGCCGCTCTCCCAGCCTGGTTCATCCTTTGAGTGTCTCTGGAATCTCAACCTAATTACGACACATCCTCCTTGTTACTGTGGCAACACGGTTATAAAATCTGTCTGCGTCTGGAGCATTTGTAGAATTGGAGTGCAGTGCAATAAACTGTCTGAGACCAAGGTTATTAACTGTTACCATGGGCCGAAGACCATCACTGACACGACAGAAAGGCAGCGTTCACCAGCAGCTCCGGCTTCATTCTTCACTTCGAGCGTCCTGCAGTGGCAGAAAATTTCAATAGGCCTAATGTATCCGGATGGATGCTTTTCCACAGGGCGGCGCTCTTTAGATCAATGTCATTGCCGTGGATCTTGAAACACCCGCAGGATCTCCACCCAAATCCTTCACGGCTCCTACTCGTGCCATTTATCGAACGAATACCCAGGTAAATGATTTCTGAAATATTGTTGTAATTTTTACATATATTAAATGTCAAGGCTATACAGTCGCTTCGGCCGCTGTCTGCGGTTTTCAAGTCAATAAACAATACTGGATTTTTTTTCTGAATTCACTGCGCTGCGATTTTTTCCTCTACCGAGGCCGTTTTTAATACTATGCTGTTGCGGGGCACTGTGGTCCGATTTTCAAAGAGAAACGACTACTTTGTGACTCTTCAGAAACACGTATACACTGAAATACTTGGGGAAAATCTCCAAGCTGGACGTAGGCCTATAAGCAGTTAAAATTTCTACCAGTCAGATTGCTTCATAGAATTCACTTAGAAGCAACACGTAACTCCGCTTGGAAAACAATTTAACTGCTAAATATATAAAGAAACATGAATTTCTGGAAAATCATATCGATAATAGTTACTATATTTAAAACCAGAATAATGACTTAGGCCTATTTAAAATATATAAAAGTGTACAATATATATATTCAAACTACTATAGCAGGCCTAAGTAGGCCTAACACAACCGTACACAACGGGCGGTTTGTATACATGTATTCTAGAATTCATTTTCGCAACATATTAGTCATACTAAATACAGGATTACCCCATCTTTGTTATTCTTCGGGGAAATAAACACGGGTTAAATGTCTGAAAACGGTGTTTATTAACCATCCGCACGGGCTTCTTGTCTCTTGTGAAAAATAAAAACCGTTGCTGGATGTAATAAAACGAAGTATTATCGAACATAACCGCATAGGTTATAGGTGAGCACGGCCTGTCGGAGTTTTAAGACTGCTTGATGAAATACATTTTGAGAGTTAATTTTGTTAATCATTCGTCCTGAATTTAAAGTGATAACATACAGAAAATAAGTAAGAAGTTGTGCAGTTACATTTGGGTTGCGGTTATGGTTTATATATACATACACGCACGCATACAACACGTGTGTACATCGAAATACTTGTGCATGTATGTGTGTGTAGATAATGTAGCTAAAGTGATATTCTATGATCCGCATTTTGATTGTTGCAATTGCCTGTTTTTAACTCACTGATACTTTAGATAAACCGATAGCCGACATTTTACGGTTGCTTGGGGAAGCGTCGTTCATTATTGCCCAAGAAATGTGCAACTTATTAGCGCGATGTTTGAAAATGGCATCAATATGAAATGTGTGTAATTCAATGACGTGTTTTTCATCCATCCATCCATCCCTCCATCCACCCAATCGCAATCCTCCTATATATATATTATATTTGATGTTTTATGTACATAATATAGGTGTGTGTGTGTGTGTGTGAACTTATATAATTCAATGTCAACTATTGGATTCCTTTCCAGTATAAGGCATGACACTGGATTGCTGGGTAGTATACGTGGTAGTAAATATGAAATAATCCTCAAATTAATGCTCAGCCACTGACAAAAATAAGCAATCATAAAGAGGTATATATCTGTAGAAAACGACTCCTCCTTGTGTCACATGAAAAAATATAAAAATTAACCAATAGTTTAAAAAGTTAAACAAATGTTTAACGCGCATATAGTTAATAATAAATTTAAATGAAGACGACCAAGAAAAAAAATACAAAAACTGTTTAATGACGATTTCATTTCTTTCCATACCCCGATTTATACTTTAATCATAATATTTATGTATATATTGTTGCATTAATTTCTTTATTTTAAAATGTCTTTATCCTGTTACATATTATCATATACATGCTATCGTAGTAAATATACGATGTTTATAAACACTGGAATGATACTTGCGATATAACAACAATGTGAAGCAATACTGACAAAAATCATAACGTTAAATTGCGTTAAAGCTAAATTAAAAATTATTAAATTATCTTTCGCGTTTAACAGGGCCGAAACGACGTCCCTTTTTGGTTACGCGCTCTGCGTATTTTCCCGTAGAAATGTATTGCAAAGGCCAGATTAAAATCTGATTTCATACAAATATATTATTCGGATTAACAAAATGTTCCTCCTCTGTTTTTCCTGATTTTCACGACCAAGACCTCCAGTTATTGATTTTACTGAGACTTTAGTTCAATGAAAATTAAAGTCGGAGAAGTAATATACTATCAATTCGTGAAAGAGATGTTATTTTCCATGTCAATGTCACTAATTCTGCAGTATAGCCCAAAGTACTTTGAGGTGAGTATGTCTTTATACACGTGGAGTATATTTCATATTTAACAAGTCGTATATGGGCATCTGACACCAAATGCTGGTGGTGAGTTAACAAATATATGACGGAGAACTGATATAATCTTAGTCACTTTTCATGACGTTTGGTGACTGAAATAGTTTAGTTTTGTAATATAGTGTTGACTCGCGCGTACGCAGTCACGCCACATTTTATGCGAAGACTCCACGTGCACTTTCTCTGGCATAGAACGTTATTATTTGGATTTAACTTATGGGTTATGAACGCGCTGATGTTTCTCCTCTCCTTTTAAGACTGAGATGGAAATGACTCTCGTGTCATTACGTAGATTTCGGAGGGTGGAGTCCACATAGCCCAGGCCTTTCAATTGGCTTTTAGATTGCACACTGTAGTGGGGGTATCTCTAATCATATTCAGCATGTTCTGTACAAGAAATGTCAGCCAGAAAGGGCTATCTTCTCCCTTCGCCAAATTACACAACAACAATGTCATGCTCGGACAGCCCAGCTGGAAACTCATTTTTAGTAGACTCCCTGATCAGTGCCCGAACCGAAAACAGTGGAGCCTTCTATCAAGGAAGCGGCGTGTGCTTGCCACCAGGCACAGAGTTGCCGTACGGACTACCGAATTGTGGATTTTTTCCAGGTTTTGGAAAACGGAGCGATAATAACCCGCAAAACATGGTTCCGACGTCTAATCCATACATGACTGGAATGGATATGTGGTTAGAGGCTCCGAGGTCGTGCCGTATGGATCCACCTACGAGACAGCAGGTTACACCATGTTCTTTCTCTCCGAACATTAAAGAGGAAAACGCATACTGTCTCTATGAGTCGCAGAAGTGTCCAAAGGCGTCGACTGCGGAGGATCTCTCCTACTCAAAACTAACTTCAGGCTCGTGCGCAGTCATTGACAACGGCACGGTTCCTGTACCTGGTTATTTCCGCTTGTCTCAGACTCACACACATTCTAAGGTTTATCACAGTGTTCAGGCGAACTCTACAAACTTTGGTCTGCAACCGCTGGATGGCTTCGACTCGCCGCCCTCATCCTCCATCTCAGCAGAGGCGGCCAAGAAAGGGAACGAAGAGACGTCTCCTGTAAATGCAGCATGTCCGCCGCAAAGAGACGATGACACGCAATTGTCATCTGCAGCAGAATCGTCGTCACCGGAACCACCAGAGAACGAAAAAGGGAGTTCAATGAAAGCCACAAAAGGTGAGTATTTTGCAGTTTTGAATGCGTGTGAGTTGCGTCTCGCACTTGATGTTTTATGCACTTTGCGGGGTAGTATCTGTATTTAACCTTTAAGCGCTGGGTATCTTGTAACAGTTTGTGCATTTGGAAAGTTTAATTTGCCTAGCAATTTGTTACATGTTTGCTAACAAAAACTATACTACTAATTGTTCAAGGTGAACTCTATCAAAGCTGATCTAGTATGTCACAGGAGATCCTACAATGTATACATAAGGTTAAATTGCATGACAGGTCTGTTTTAAATTAATAAAAATTCCCCAAGAGCTGTTGTGTCCCTTAGTCTAGTGTGGAAATATTTAACTAGAACAATGTAACTAACTATGACAAAGTTGTGTTCCTTGAAAATATTTAAAACCAACTTCAAGTTCAATCCTTTTAAGCAATATGCACGAGTGCAGATATTTCTATATATTTTTTCGTGCGTTGTCAGTTAAAGTATACGTATTTACCATTTCCTTTAGGGGATACAAAAAGCGAAAATACAGCCAACTGGCTTACAGCGAAAAGTGGCCGGAAGAAACGTTGCCCCTACACCAAGCACCAGACTCTCGAGCTCGAGAAGGAATTCCTCTTCAACATGTACCTGACTCGCGAGCGTCGCCTAGAGATCAGTCGCAGTGTCCACCTGACTGACAGACAAGTCAAAATCTGGTTCCAGAACCGCAGAATGAAACTGAAGAAAATGAGCCGCGAAAACAGAATTCGGGAGCTTACGCCGAATTTTAATTTTTCTTGATAATCTTTATTTATGCGTTTATTGGACGTCTTCCTTCTTCAAGTTCGCGAGGGGCACAACCGGTCTAACAGAAACTCTCAATGTTTCTGCGGGCTAATATTAATAGATAAAGTTTTTGGTTAGTAATATATGAATATTTTTCGTTTCGTTTTCCTTTTCGTTGTCGTTCCTTTGTTTTGTTTACAGTTTCACGTGTTCATTTTGTCGCATTATTTCTCCGTGAGGGAAAAGTGATATGATATTCTGTGATGTGTGAAATAAAAACGCGCTCTTGGTTTAGAGCACAAAGGTTGACTAATGGAAAGAAAGAAAAGACTGAAAATACAATTCTGGACGTAGGCATATTGACCACTTTACTGTAATGATAAAAAGTCGGCATAAAAATTATTCGCATGACTTTTCTGCTTTGTTTTACAAGCTTTTAGGAATGTGAACAAAAAATAAAAGCTATTATCAGCACATGTACATAAATAAGCCGCACTCGTGAACAAATTGTATTACGTTTACCTCTTTTTAATGGAAAGCTGTTTGATGTAGATATTCATGTACATCTCGTTTTGTGAGACTGTATATATTGTTTTAATAACTTCTGTCTTTAAGCAAAATAATTGGTGAAATATCCTAATTAAAATGTGGGAAAGAGAGCAGCTATTTTCAGGTTGACTTGCAAAAGTAATGGGAGAGTAATACTCGATTGGCAATGAAGATTAGATTCGAAACAGCAAACCGACTTTTATTATGTAAATATACGCAAACTGGTGTTTTAGCTAAAGAATTGGTGAATTGTGTATTGAGTTATTAATAAATTATCGGTACAAAAATCCCTCAGGTTTCATTTTTATTTCGTGTATATTTTTGTATATTGTTAATCTGAATATGGGCTGTTTTTCTTTAAAAAGCAATCATAGATGTTAAATAATCTCTAGGCCTGCTTTTAAAATTTGTCTGCACCATCATATTTTTGTTCGAGCAATAGAGCGTTGTGTTGCAATTTTGTCGGCTTTTGTCGAGTTTTATGACATGCTATCGTGCTGTATGTGCGCTGCTGCAGCAGCAGTCTGACAGGGTCACTTGGGCGACTGGCAGTGCGGCGGGCAGGAAGCAAATGATTTCTCTTATAAACTGGCAATGGGACTCAGGGTTCCTGCGGATTGTCCGCTGGGCAGGAAATTAGCGCGCGAAAAAAAACGATCCATCCAGTGCCAGGAAAATATGGTGAGTCATATATTTAAGTCTTGCGCTAGAAGAGAAAAAAACAATACGCATTACTATGTATACCATAGATGGCAATATGACCATGCAGTTATTGTTGTGCTTTTTTTCTAATTAACACGGATTGATTGCAAAAGATTTAATGTTTTATTTTGTGCAATACTGTTATGGACTGTCGAGTAATTTAGGTAGTTTCATGTTGTTGGGCTGCATTTTCTTCCTCTACCACACGAAACTGTCTTAATTACCCCAGTTAACTTCGTCGTAAAGCCGGGCGGACATTCTAACGTATAGTCTACTATATAAACAGTTTAATCTACATTTAAATGTTTAGTTGGAGTTTATAATATCATTCTTTTTACCGAATAACTTTAACATGTGTCCTGCAGTGAATGCATGAACTAATTTGGTTGCTCTGTCTTTTTGGCAAGTGTGCTGCGATCTATCAATGGAAATTTCCATATGTGGTGATGAAAATGTATTTAACTAATAAGCCTGAAATAATCGGACTCTTTTGACACGTGTGAGAAGGACAGTGGACTTGAAAATTGCTAAAAGCTCACCTCTGCACGGAAATTAAAGGGTCGACAAGGCCTCAGTTATGACCATTGCAGTCTTAACCAGTGCTTAAGCAACAGCGACCTCAGCGGCGCGCCAGTAGAGCACCGGGCGCTTCCGGCGGCGCGATAGACTAAACACAAAGACGGGAGAGGCCTTTGTGGCGATATTTAGATCAGACCAACAGCCTGTTATCTGGAGTAAAAGACGTAAATAGCCCCTGTGGTAAACTCAGTCCCTGTTACAACACCCACCTTCAGTTTACAACCGCACAACTATTGCTTGTTTCCAGCTCTTAGATTCAAAGAAAGAAAGAAAAAAAGCGACGAGTAAACCACATGGTGTATTGTCCACAGAAAAATATTTTAACCTTCAGTAGTTTCACAAACTGAATTAAGAATAATAAAAAAACACTCGTGAAAGCAATCTTACGTGTCATACGTGTACATATTTATTTGGTTATTTATTTGGGTATGTATGCATGCATGCATGCATATAGACTATATTTAAAAGAATATTTATTGCAAGGTCTCGTATTTCATGAAAATATAACTGTGAATTACTGTGTATTTATATGCATTCATTTTCTCTGTAATTATATATGTATTTGAAATCCTTTTATCTTTATCTCCGATGTTACTATTTTATTTAACTTCATTTATATAAATAGTATATATTAAGCTATCAGCTGTTCAGTTTTATACTGGAACTGAAATTACTGAAACTAAAAAGAACAAAACATTAAAATAGTGTTGCTTTCTTGTCACAAATAGTAAACGTGATAAGCAGGTCGCCTCAAAAAATGCATTAGTCATATCTCACGATGTTTCCTCATTAAAATATGCAGGAAAACCTTATAATTATTACTATTATTGGGCGTAGTTTAAAACTTACATAATATCAGCGCACTACAATTTAAGAAAAAAAATCACATAAGTCACACAGTATCTTATATTTAAAATGTAAATGGGAGCTTACGCTTGTTACTATTTAATTATTAGTATCCCAGAACATACGGAAATGCTGTATTTTTAAAAATTCAATCACTAGAAACAGTTGATTTTTGTTTTCTTAGCACAACTTTACTTTATTATTTTCAATCTTCCCTGTGGATTTTTAAATGATATACAATTTATCTGCAGTCAGTTCAGTATACAGATAGAATGACGCTTACCAGTAACAGAAATATTGTGCATGTTATAAAAAGTAAGTTTTAACACTTTTCATTACCATAAATATTAACAATATGTATTCAAAAATTCAAATTGTTAATTTCTCATTACTGGTATTATTCACATCATTCTATTTGAATTTAATCTAACAGCTAATGTAACTCTATTCACTATTCTATCGATCTTAAAGGTAATAGAATTATTAATAGAAACATCAGTTATAATTTAAGTAATTACAAGTAGATACACATTTGCAACATTGCACATGCAGACCATTACATTCGTCTTCTAATTTGCTCGCAAATTACATCGGATTGCCAATATTATTTCAGTTATTTATCGCTTTATTTAATTCATTACTTTTTTCTTTTTTATGTAACTGCAATGTTTCATGGTTTCTGAAAGGCAGGATATGGGTCTCATTTTGCTCTTCTTGGACCGGACTCGGACCATCAGGAACGGGAACATTTTAAGCGTTAGATCGTTGGGGCGCACAGATTAGTTCGTTCATGCGAATTGGTAGTTATGGGGGCTGATTTAAAAGAATAATCGCAAAGTCAAAACTTCAATGAGCGCGTTTTTATACTCTCATCTTCAGTTAATCCAAATAATGCCAATTCACTCGATTTAATAATGCATACGTAAAACATAAGTCCTTTTTTGCAATTGTATTACCAGTTCAGTGGTAATTAGTCGGTATTTTTGAGCTATAGTTTATAATATTGATTGAATATTACCCAGTAATAAGCGCTTACAATCCATATATATTTATCAGATAACCAGACAGAAAATACTCTGATCGAGTGATTAATGCAGACCGGAATCAGTTTCTCACGAAGCCTCGTGTGGTCTATCTGTATTTGGTCTTGGCCATAGTCACGAGCAGCTTTACTGTACGTATTAAATAATATATCTTTGCATAAAAACACAAGGCCTTGTTATAAAGCGTTAAAACGGAAAACAGTCACCATTTAATAGCGAGCGGACTGATTTATTTTTTATTGTTCTGCCTCGGGATCACGTGCGCTTGTCGCCCAATCGAATGGCAAGGAACGTTCAACTTATTAGCCGACTGTAGTTCTTTGTGAGGCCAAGTTGCTACTTGATTTCTACAGATTATTTTTCTCAAGATAGTACAGTGTACTTGTGGGCGTGTTTATGTGTGTGTGTGTTTACGAATGTGCGTTTGCAATGTCGACATCAGGGACACTTAATAGTTACTACGTAGACTCTCTCATTCTCTCTGAAAGCGAGGATCTTTTTGCAGCGAGATACCCCGGTTCAGGGCTTCAGCATGCGAGACAAACTCCGCTCACCGAACATGCAGAGTTCGGTTCTTGCACTTTCCAGACGAAACCGTCGGTTTTCTGTTCATCCTGGAGCCCAGTGCCCGCCCAGTTTCCAAACGGAATGCCCAGTATGTGTCACCCGCACACACATTCTCAGGGCACGGGGGAGTCTGATGGAAGGTGCATGCAATCCTGGGTGCTAGAACCCATTTCTGGATCCTTGCCTTTCAATGGATTACCGTCCAACCAACACAGTGGTATCAAACCTGAAAATGTGGGGGTCAGAGATGACAGCACAATGCTGGGTTCGCATACGCTGCTTTTGCCCGATTTTGCAAAGGGGTCCTCCCCTGAGCAAAAGGATCGGTTCTTAAGCCAGATTTCATACTCCGAGCCCAAAGAAGAGAATATGTCCGTGGATAAACCAGACGTGAAGCCAAGTAAGTACAACATCTCCAGTTCGTTATAATATATTGAAATATTGTTTGCCCATAACGTATTAATACAATTGAACTTAACTATTTACGGATTTCTGGGTTTGGGTGTACTTAAACGAGAGTGTCATTGCATTTATTTCAGAATTAATTAAGTTATTATTTTAGAATTATACAAAGTAAAACCCATAAGGAAACAATTATCTGTGCGTCTTATCCAGTGAAGATGAGAATATCTAATAGGCCTATATATTAAATTCGACCGTGAAAATTCGCTGTTGAGTTATTCGACTGTTAATATTAATTTATGAAACGTCAAAATTCTTAAGGGTGTTACAGTGGCGAAAATTACACCGATGGACCCTAACGGGTCACCATCTTTAAATCTTAATTTTTTTTATTTTACGTGTTTGACCCCTTTTTGCAGATAATCCGGTGTCCAACTGGCTTCACGCGAGCTCTACGAGAAAAAAACGTTGTCCTTACTCTAAGCATCAGATTCTCGAGCTGGAAAAAGAGTTTCTTTTTAACATGTACCTCACCAGAGACCGTAGATATGAAGTGGCAAGACTCCTCAATCTGACTGAAAGACAAGTTAAAATCTGGTTCCAGAACAGGAGAATGAAGATGAAGAAATTCAATAAGGATGGGCCGAAAGACGACTGAAATCATTCGCTGTGAAATAATATGTGTTGGAGTTATTTACACTTTAACAAATTCTACATTCGCATATAGTCTGTTGCTATATATCATCAGGTCAGACGACGAAAATGATGTCCGCACGTTTGACTCAATTGATGGATTTAATCTCTACTTGTCCCTCCTTTAAACTACCTTGTATTGCACAAACTAATGGTCTGTAGAAGGCACAGTGTTTTGTTACATTTTGTTACAGTGGTGTAGATCGTACGGCCTAGCTCGCTGTCATGTATGAGGCTTTTCTTAATACGCACAGTGTCTATTTGTGAGTGTACGTCGAATTATGTACTAGATTTGTTTAGCTGATTATCTACATTTCAGTTTCGTCGTGGCCTCGTTGTTGATGCTATTATTTTGTTGACTGAAGTGTATGATTTCTACAGAAATGCATTATAACATAGTATAACGTTGGCGACGCCATGTAATGCTAACACTGAATTAGGTGCATGACCTAAAATACGTATCTTGCTAAATGGAAAACGTCTAAAACTATGTTCATGTATTGACTACCTATATGCCTCGCAACTACCTGTAGTTAGGATTTTTAAAACATTATTACAAACACACAAGGTACTTAAAATATCTTCGAACCTAAAAGAGAATATAAAACACTGATGAATACCTCATGTCCTGTGATAGCAAAAGCATTTCTTTCCCTATATGTTATTTGTATGTTGAGTGACAAGAAAAAAATAAATAATACTGTAAAATTGACAATTTTGTCTCTTAATAAATATTTATGCAAAAACATGCAATTTCATATTGCATTCTGTTCCACTGAGAATTTTAATTACAGTTGGTTCTTACTTTACTTGAATTGTGTGCTTAGCTTGTCAATTATTCGACATATTTAAGCCTGAGATAGGACTGACTGGTTTGTGTTCATTTAATCCATTATGCAGTATAGCGAATTCATAATTGTAAGTGCAGTACACTTTGTAAGTATGGTATTTAGAACAGGCCTATTTGTCATGTAAGTGTGAAATAGATTGGCGTGACTCCCAAGCTCTTGTTTTCTGGCGTAAAAAGAAGTCGCACATTCTTTGTGTTCAGGTGATATGGCCGTATATTTCAAAAACAAATCTACGCTAAGAGGAAAGTATGTTGGCGCTTTGAAAGTTCTATCAAACGTGTTTGGATTCTGGACAGACATGCCGACGCAGCCTTGCTGCAGGTCTTGGCAAAGGATGTTGCTGGTTGTATACAGTCATAAAAGACAATCACCGCTATAACCGTTTATGGGGTGCAAAGCGTCGGAAGGCGAGAGGACACAGAGCAAGAAAGATGTTGAAAGCGCGGCAGCTGAAACTTAAAATATTGCAGCGTATTTATTTCTGTTGAGCGGGGATAAATTTACCATTTGAAATATAATCCAGTGACGAACATGCTAAGTAAAATGGTTAACGAGCGCCAACCAAGTAGTACGATAATGATTGCGTGAAATTTAATTGCGCGCATATTTATTCATTTTTGAAAAACATTTAAATAAAATAGTCCCCTAACACATGACCATGAGAAAGCACAAACGCAAATTAAAATGGTATTGTAACGTGCACTAATAGAACGTAGTGATGTGTTGCGCTGCAGATGGACAGAACTTCAAAGGTTTTTTCCAGAGACAGTGTAATAAAACACTAGCGGCTCTTCTATACAGTCTGGAATTCCACTTTTAATGAGTTTATGACCGTCCAGACACAATTAGGAAGTTTCCAGACCGAAGCACCCATTTGTTGTTGCATCGGCTTGCTCTTCGCACAAAAGGCCAGCGGAAATAATTCTCTTTATTGGCGTCTTTGACTGCTGTGGTCTCATGGATGTCTCGCAATCTCTTTGTCGTACCTGCTCTGGGAAATTTAGGAAATTGTATTTAAAAAGTGTTTAACAAAAGGCTTATCAAGATTAAAATTGGTCATACAGCAGCCGCAAATACACAATTCGGCTACATAGGTAAATGTAATACATAGGTAAATGTAATATGACGCCAACGGCTATGGTTCGAAACCCGTTTTTGCGGTTTTGCATTTTTTTTTCTTCTGCTATTTCAGTAGGCCTAAATGGAAGACAAATACTAGCGAGCTGCGTCCTCGCTTTTCCACACTGGTATTTTGAGAACAATCCAATAGATGGCAGTAGTGCTCCACCACAATATTAATGATGTACGCAGCAGATCTACTTGGCATAATACGGATGTAATTAACTCATATTGCATTCTGCGTTTGCGTTTTTATTATCATTATTGTTATTTTAAAGGGGGAATTTGTTGAGCATCGTAGTATTTTTCTATATGAA
>JABFEB020000045.1:2364714-2392727 GCA_019775895.2 Stomatorhinus ivindoensis | reverse complement strand
ATCTATCTATCTATCTATCTATCTATCTATCTATCTATCTATACACAATTAACAAAAATTGCAAGTGCATTTATGCAACACTACTTACATTAGTCCTGAAATGGAGCAGTGTCTGTCTTTGTTAGTTGTAGAAACAAATGAGAAGGATGATAGACAAACAAAAAATAGACAACAAAGAAAAATTAGACGTATTGTATATTTGTTTAAGTTTTACTTGGTACAATATCAAAACAATATGCAGAGCAGTACAGTTCAATACGTCGGTATGGACATATATAACTATGCAGGCGTACAATGGGATATACACATCTATACATAAGTAGTGAAAAATGACTGTTTAACGGTCCGTTTTTCATTTCAGTCTGGTAGATTTGATTTGACCCCAAAACAGTTTACGTAGACTGGAAAGTATGTTGTCATGTAAAAAATCCGTTTAGAGTGTTTTTTTCTTCAGTATATTCACTGTAGGTATCGTTTATTTAATTTTATTTTTTGGATTGTAATGTTGGATTTGAATTTCAGAATAATTAAAGCCTTCATTGATTTATGCTTGTGGGCACAAATAAACATTTTTCAACCTGCTTTAGTTTTTACATATTTTTTGGACCGGATTTTATCTCGTTTACTTGATTTTCTATTGGCTACTGCCAAACTAGCTGATTAATTTAGCTTCTTCCGCATTTGTTTATTTAATTTATGATGGCATATTAGTACAATACCATCCACCATTACAAATATCATAACGATTAAGAAAGCTTTCTTATGAATAAATTCATGGTTGTACACCGTTTTGCTCTCTGTGTCACAATCTAATGGCCTTCAACACATTTATTTAAAAATGTAAAGCCTTCCCTTGTCACCCGCGAGCATAACTTACAATATTCCAGTAATGCAAATAATACACGCCGACACTTTAACAAGCGATCTGATGTATGAACCAAACAGCACGTCACATACAACTATATACGAGGGTGTGCATTTCACAATATCCGCAAATCCGCAATATTCCGTCTTATATCTGAATTTAATGCAATATTTTTATAATAAGATATAGTCGTATTTTATTTTTAATCTATTAATAATAACATTTTAACTACTTCCGGCACCAACAATATAAATACCCCTAATAAAATTATGCAAAACGACAACAAAACGTTAACAGTTGCTGCTGTAGTTGATGTAGGTATAATAGACATAAAATGTTCAGTGTTTATGATAAAATTTAACAGTATCTTTAATGTCCAATTATATTTTAATAGTTTTTTATTTCTCGGAGATATATTGTTTTGGAAACACGAAAAACGAACCGCTTTACACATCCAAAACAAAATCCAACATACACTCCCTTTGTAAGTATTACTAAATCATAGCAATGAGTGAACGTAACTGCGATACAGATTTTCCTGAGACAGCGAAACAGTGGCGATTGCCTTTGCTTAAGGTTTCTATATTTTCTTACTTCTGTTCTTCTATACTTTCTTACGTTGTTAATATTAAACCCAGCAATATAAAGTCAGGCTAGTTTTAAGCATTTCTGATATTGTAATACTGTTGAAATATTCTGCAATAAGCACCGACACTCGTTCACTGGCAATTCAGTACGGAGATGTAACCGTTTCATTAATTTACCGACCCGAAAGAAGTGTACTTCAGTAAAATTCCATGATTAATGTTAAAGATTTTTTTTAAATACCGGAGCTAAAATAGTGCTACGAATTTTATACTAAAATGCATACAAAGAAAATAATGCATTTTCAAAATATTTAATTAGCCATTTTAAAGTAATGTGTGCGATGCAAACATTTTCGCGTATCCAAGATTACAGTGTATAAATCATGAAATATACGAGACACAATGGTTATAGACCCGGACTATGCTTATGCCTGCTTTATGCTGTTAGTCTAAGTTAAATTTATTTATTTATTTTACATTTTTATATTTAACGACGCCCAAACGTTCCAAGCTTAAATGCTTAAATAAATGGATCAATTTTGTATTAAAACTATACAAAATATACTGCTTACTGACGAGTCATTTAGTAGTTTTATATTCATTGCACCTACGAAATTTAACAAAGTTGTCTTTATTTCGTCTTTTGCGCCGTCTGGGTGTGTCTAGCAATAGAAACGAAAGGAGATGCTCTAACCTTTATGTGACCCCCGGTCTTCACTCGCGTAAAGCAACGGCTACAGTTTCTCTATACTTCCAGGGGGTGGCGCACGACGATAAGCGTAGCCGAAAGTCGGGATCTGGGCGCTCCTGCGAAAGCGCGCGCCCCCGCAAGCATCCACCCAGCTTTCCTATTTGTGAACGAGTTTACCTCTGGAGGTCATCAAGGAGGATTTACGACTGGACAACAAAAGCACGTGATTCTAAGTCGTAACCCATATTTGGATGCCTACGTAGGAGGGAATCAAGTACATGTCCCAGTCATTTCCATAATTCATCATAAATTGTGCAGGGGTGCTATAGACGCACAAAACCATCAAGAGCCACAAATCAAGCACACACATATTATTTGCTCAAAATAATAACAACAATATAATTATTGTCAACAAATGAGCTCTTATTTTGTGAATTCATTCTGCGGTCGCTATCCTAATGGCGCGGAGTACCAGTTACATAATTATGGAGATCACAGCTCACCCAACGAGCAATACAGGGATTCAACGAGCATGCATTCCAGCAGGTACGGCTATGGCTACAATGGGATGGACCTCAGTGTCGGGCGTTCGACCACCAACCACTTTGGTGCAAGTGTTCGGGCTCCAGGCTACACACCTAGTGCGACAGCCGCATCTGCTGAGACCAGGTACAATCAGGCAGCGACGGCGTCTCACTCGCCTCCACCTGACCCGTTACCGTGCTCCTCTGTCGCAAGTTCTCCTGTCAGCGAAAGTCACCGCGCTGTTAAAAACTCCATTGTAAACCCCGCCACTTCCTCTAGTTCAAACAACAGCTGTACGCTGTTGAGCCGAGACGGTGTTTCCAAGGCGTCCGCCTCAGAAGAAGACAAGCCGGCGGGAAGCGCTCAGACAACTTCACAAAACGTCACGGAGACTGCCCAACCCCAGATATACCCATGGATGCGAAAACTACATATAAGTCACGGTAATTCTTATTTCTTTTTGTGTATGTTCCTTGTTCTTTCTTAGTTTGAGCGTGTTTCTGTATTTCAGTGCCTATATATAAAGAACATACCGCCTAAGCTAAACGAATTTGCCTAACTGGTGTTTAGCTAAAGCTACTGGCCGGATATGTGGCTGCTTTTTCAGCCGCAGCGATCGACCGTTTAGATTTTATTTTCCCGTAATGATTTCGTTTTTGTCCAGAATGCGTAAATACGATTTTCGCAAAAATATGTCATGATGTGATATGAGTACACTAATAACATTCCGAAAGGGAAACGTTTTCTGCAAATAAGGGTCTATTAATAGTATTATCCTTCAATTATAAAATACATGTGAGAGTCGCATTGATTTTTTTCTAAAGAGAACGACCGTGATTTTAAAAAAATGTTTTATAATTCCTCTATAAAGCGCGTTTTGAAATTGTACTGGTAATGTTCCGTTTTCTTCACTTGATTTTTAAAGATGCCTTTTTATTGTTTCTAACATTTAAAGTTGCCGTTATATTATGTATAATAATTAGTAATAATAATACAAGGGCAATACTAATTTGATAGTCACTCTGAGCATGTTTGATTGTTTTATTTAAGTAGTAATGATGGAATATTGTATGACAGACAGCTTGGCCGGACCTGAAGGGAAACGGGCGAGAACAGCCTACACGCGCTACCAGACTTTAGAACTGGAGAAGGAGTTCCACTTCAATAGGTACCTGACCCGTAGACGGCGGATTGAAATCGCACACGCCCTTTGTCTCTCTGAGAGGCAAATTAAAATCTGGTTTCAGAATCGGAGGATGAAATGGAAAAAAGACAATAAGCTCAAAAGCATGAGTATGGGGGCAGCGGGAGGAGGGTACCGTCCATAATTTTTTTGAGCTCCAAAAAGTACTGACAGAAGAAGGGAACATTTCCCCTACGGCGCGTGAGAGACTTCCCCTGAGCTGTTCTGGGGCCGAACGCCCCCCATGTCACTCATTTTAAGCCATTTCTTTTTTATTTGGCCGTGTTAGTGCTTCGAGTGAGTAGAACTGCTTCCTGTAAAACTTTGTTTGGTAATTGTGTAAACAAATGGGGTATATGTTTAACTTATTTGCTGTTTTAATAAAGAAGTGAATCGTAAAATCGTAAAGCCCGTTTAGTTGCCAGCAGAAGTTATGTGTTGCACTCTAACCGAACAAGTGAAGAATTAATGAATAATTGTGTTATGCTCGTGTGTTTGTGTTTGTTTAATGTATTGCTCTAAGCTGTCAAAGAGACGGCTGTTTTCTCTGTAATCACGAATACTACCTACCTTGTACTGTAAATGTTATGTGTTGTGAATACGTGACTGAGCTACGGTTCCGACCCAGTCTGTCATAGCTGTGCCTTTGTATCCTTTTCTTCACAAAGATGTGTTCCGGGCGCAGCGAGTAGGATGTGTTTGACAGAAGGTCCTTAGTGGACCTGTCGTCTAACTGTAAGGCCCAGTTGTGATCATTTTGTAAATGTTTTAAGAATGACTGGAAATAAAATCAAGGATGATAATAAACTTTATATTGCAACATCTTCATGCGCTACGTTGTGTTATTCATTCAAAGGTTATGCTAAGTTGCTTGTTAGAAATTAAAATGTTTAGAAACTTTAGAAAGGAGCCTACTATGTAATATACATTCGTATAATGTATACTTTTTTGTGCATTCTGAAACTTTTTGACGAAAGGTTTTTGATATGGTTTCTACATTTTAAATTGCTAAAAATGTTTTTCTTTTAGTTTTAGCAACTTTTAATATATTTTTGTGTAACGCTGTGTAAAATTCAACAGGCTAAAATTTGTTAGAATTTACGGTACTCACCCGCGTGCTTGAAGCTTAAATAGTCCATACAATAAGCCACACGAGGGCTTCTGCGTCCCTTCTCTTGCTTCCCACTCCCTGAAAATCTATTTAAGTTTGGAGCTATAAACTTTATTATCCCAGTTCCGGCTGCACGACATTTGGGTGCCAAATGAATGGGGGTTTTGTCTATGAATCGGAAAATCATCCACAGCACAGAAAGATAGGCTTACTGGCTATAAACGGTCACGTGGTGCCATTAAAGTAAGTTTTATGGTTTTGGGGAGTTGACATCCAACAGTATATTGCACATAACATATAATAGTACTGACGCAGGGCTCCATTTGACTGTCTTGCAGGCTGTAAGTGTTCCATGTCCATTATAGCCGCTCTTCCTTTCAGAGTTCTGTGCGATGGAGGAAGTTCAGGCCAAGTTCTTGAAGACTGTCGATTTCGCTAAAGGTAAGTTTTACTTCAGTTCTACTTAGTGTTTGTGCCACTGTTGCAGTGGGCCCAGCCAGGCCACCCATACCACCATTGCAAAATGCGTGCAAGGGCGCCTAACGTGCACCCACGATTACTTCCTTTGCTGATTTGACGACAATAATCTTTGTAATATTGGCGCTGGCAGATGTTGAGAATATTATCAATGCCGAGAGATGGGTGGGTGCCCGCATGGATATTTATTTGCTTTCTTTCCAGTTCATCTTGTTTTCTCAAATCGCAGTTGAAGCACTGATGGCGAAAGATGACGATTTTAAGATTTCGTAATAAATACCTGTCGGATAAATTGGGTTGAACTTATAAAAATATTTTAGAATGGCGGGATAATGACTCGTAAATCCACTGTTTGAGAATATCTGCTAGTGTGAGTACTGATCGGTAAGACTAAAACACAGTAGGCAGAGAGAGAGTATCCATGAGCTGGCAATGGCTGCACGTGGTAACCTTAAAATCATGTGTCCCTTCGCAACTCAGTGCAATTGCTAAGGTTTTATGATGCCATAAAGATAACAGCTTAACTAACGCGAGAGCGCCTGCCTTTGATGGGGAAAACCCTTTGATCTGTAGCATTGGATGGTTTCTTCGGTTGTAAAGTTCAGAGGACACCTGACAGTGTCACTCAAACTAAAACTAAAGAGAAAATCGATTCTATTTCGTTACACACTGCAGGCTACTTGCATGTAAAGTGCTGTGTTGTGCTGGGTATAAAGTAGCCATAATGACGCATTTTAATTGTAGTTATCACATAAGTTAACGGCTTGGTATTTGAATATTTATATACAAGAAATAACATCATTATAACACTGCTGAAACACTGTCCGTATTTTTATAACTGTCAATTGTCTATCTATCTATCTATCTATCTATCTATCTATCTATCTATCTATCACACGCATTGTTTCCCCATTTCCCACAAAACTCATCAGAATTGTGTTGGTAGAGCGTAATATTTAATAGGCTGCCATTCTACATTGACTCTCAGAAGAAGTACTTTGGTACATTTCTTAAAAACCTTCATTAGGTGTAGAAACCCAACAGCATCACTGCAGACGCGTATCTCACACCACGGTTTGCGCGACAGGCTTTCGGTCACAGATTTTGTCACAGCAACACGTTATTTTTGTTATACCGTTAAGTATAGTATGCATTTTTTACTTCTCACATTAACATGTAAGATGAAAATGCCATCGAACGATAATTAAATAGACACATATTATATTTGAATGTGTATGGAATTTGTAGTCTTGCAGAGTTGCGATTTATACATGATTTTACGGAAAAGTACAGAAGTATACCAAAGCCTTTTTGAATTTAACTGATGCTTCCAAAAGGTTACGAACCTAATAAATTGAATATTTTATGGATATATTTTGATTCCAATATATATTTTTCTCACATTGATTTTTAACAAGTTTGTTACAGTGTTCCAAGTTATCCTGCACTTAAAAGCAATGAGTAATATATCTACTTTGACACCGGAACATTTGTTCGTATGTTTTATCGTTTCATTTTCGATCTTATACGATGCTATCCTCGCAATCCATGCAGCAAACGATGGTTCCTTTATGCATAGTTTATTCAGATGATCACATTTCAGAATTACACTTAAACCTGTTAGCAGAACTCCTTGATACGAACTTGCTTTTATGTTGCCTATTAAAACAAGATCACGGATGCTTGCGTTTTAAACGATTGAATCAAACTAGAATTCATTGACGCTGTTTAGCCTCGCTGAAAACCAGCATTTAGTACACGGGAAGAAAAATTAACACGTCACATCTCGCAGTTCACAGCGAGGTCACAAATAGCAGTAAGATAAATCTGCACAGCCTTAGAGCCACCAGCAGAGTCCGCTTTAGGCCAAGTTCACCGTCATCAGCTTGCGCTGCAACAAACTGAACCGGAAATTAGTTGAGTGCTTTGATATTAAAAACACGTGAGGCCACACAATATTTGATTAACTTAGCTTGGTGGCCCCTTTTGAACACTTTTTGTATTCCACAGGTAGCTTATTGTTGTAAATGTACTGTATAGCCTGAAGTTGATAAAAACGGCCCCCAAATCTGCAAATGTTTAAATTCAGACCAGGCGTAAACTGCTTAATGATGGGCGTTATAATTCCGCTGATACCACTAACCATTTTCAGCCACTGCAGACACAGTTGGGCTGCCAGCCACTCCGCGATGCTGGGGCGGATGGGCGTGAGGAAAAATGGGGGTCAAAAGTTTACGCGCTGGACAAGTCCTGGTCATCTGTTCAGCCGAGGCTTGATGCCAGCGTTATAATAGCGATCTTGACTCCCAGCACAAAAGATAAAATAGCTTTGAATTACACATGTATCACGGTGGACTCCAGGTGAACCCGGGAGACGCAGTAACCCGGGGTTATGTACCGCAGGGCGTGAGGCTCCCTCACTGGCCTGTACCAGCTGGTGATCTTTGCATTTTATTAAGTTATTAATTACATTTGCTTTGGAATTAAAAACATTTACAGCTGGATTGTGAGCAATAATATGTCAGAAAAAACACACAGAAAATGCTAAAGGACAAATGTGCATGTTACAATGGTATCTTGCTAAAATTTTCGAAAACACGTTAGTTTTGTGGTCTGCTTATTATTATTTTGTTCCACAATGCAAATACGAACTTCAAACTAACACTGCACAATAATACATTTCGAAACTGGCGAAAATTCACTGCGTGTAAGCGTAACATTAAGTTAAACGTGGTTTGCTTTGAGGTCATTTGGGAACGAATTTTATTAACTAAGTTGGGAAAGCTGATTTTTTTTCTGTAATCGGATTGAAAATATTCCATGAAATTCCATAAAATCAAATGTTTCTAATCCATATTGATCTGTAACAGAAATCGAAGCGGGACTGTATTTTCTTTTCTAGAATAACATGTAAACACGTATGTTAAATGCACACGTATAGGGAAACGGCATCTATTTGTCTGAGATCATGTTGATTGTCCGTAATAATGTGTTTGTTGTGTGTGCTTAGGAGCGTGAGTACCTCCTTGGAATGGTGACGGAAGCTACGGAAACCCTATTTTATTCCTGAACGAAATATAGATCTGAATTATATAATCAATTCCTGAAACTAAATAAAATGAGATTTTACGATTTGATTTGAAGTGGGTTAATTGCGCCCTGGCAAAATTAAGGCGAGTCTTACGTTATTTCAAAATTTTATCTATATATTCTATAGATTTTCTGTGAAGATGTAAAATACTTGGTTTTAAACGAAATAAACTTGCTCTAGTTTGCCCGGATTTGTCCGAAACGAATACATTTTCATTCTTGTTTTGTTTGACGAATTAACTATGCTGAACTAAAAATAAATGGAAATGATTTACAGTTTATGAAAACAAAGAAATGCTTTATTTTAAGAATTGCCACTTAATTTGGTCATAAATCCAACTATAAAAAATTAAGTATATCTAAGTATAGGTCTTTTTAAGTATAGGTCTTTTCTCGAATAATCGAGCAGTTTTTGGATTAGTATACATATTATGGTTGACGTTGTTGAGGATGAACCGAACTGACCTGGATCTTTTTAAACACACGTGAATTTATTTATGTAAATATGCTCAGAATTAATAACTTGGCTGATATATGATTCAATTGTGATCAATTAAAGTAACATTACAATCATTTCTCATAAAAGTCGATATTATTTAACACTATTCAACTCTAGTATTACTCAATGTAGTTTTTCTTAAACCATGTAAGCTAAATGATGGTTTTGGTTTTTAAATAAAATAAACACATTTTATGCTTCCCAACTGGCAAAAGTGATTTTCCTTTCATTAATTTTTCGTACTACATGATTTCATCCCGGCCATTTCACTAAAGTTATACATAAAAGAACATATGAATAGTAGGGCGCAATATTGCTTTAAAGTAAAATATTACGATAACTAATGACGTGGGCCTTTATATGTACCTCCATATGTAAAGCAGATTCTCTTTAGAGGGCGAACTTACAATTTCACGCCAGTTTTATAACGAAGAACATGTCTTAAGTTATTATAATCTTAAGACACAACCGAACATATGCATGGCTACATTTACTGCGACTATATTTTTCGTTTTTCTTTAAGCACATAGAGTTCTACAGTTAGATCTTAATCAATGGATACTTAAAATAAACATGAAGATACGGGATAAGCGCTTTTCGAGAAGCTCGCCAAGACTTCCCTTGTAAGAACTGTACTATAATCAGGGAATGCCAATTAAAATAAGGCGAACACATGTGTATGAGTACGTGTTGTTTTTTTGCACATATCCATAATATTTAGAATTCCAAGTGCTTAATATAATTGCAAAGTAATACTTACTTAAGATTTATGGTCTATCGTAAATATCGGCATTCGGCACTAAATCCAAACCGTAAAACAAATATGTGACTATGCGTACTGTGCTATTTAGTAAATTCTCATGCAAGGCACCAATGGGGGTATTGATTTGATGCTGTAGGCGTTAATTCCGCTTTTTGAGTATTTTCTTTTTTTATCCTGAAGAAAGACCTGGCATATTCATACGAAAGGATATAAATGTCTTTGAAATCACAACTTCATGAGTTGTATAGGCATTTAGTCATTTTTTTTGTCTTTTGAGAGCAACTGGGTGCTGACCCCTGCCCATCGCTTCGTTATCTCCCCCATAGACCCTGGAAAGCGAAGTCCAAGTCTGGGGTGAATTTCAGGTCACTGCGTCTAACAAATATGAAAATGGCCTCCTGAAGGACACGCCTTGTTGTTTAACAAAGACTGTCAATGTCCAAGATTAATAAGACAAAATGGGAATGGTGTCACTTTTCGGTCAGTATTAAGTTAGAGACGATCTGCTCGTTTAAGGGGATACAGAACCCAATTTTTGATTTTCCTGGGGCTTGCCGGTGGTCACAGTGCTCGCTTTGCGCGAGCAGCGCTGCCCATCTTCCGTAGCAGCATGTTTGACAGTCGAATGGACCACATTCAAATGGGAGCTGGTCCTGAAAGGGATGGAGCGGACACCCTGTATCACGTAAGGGAACTTGGAGAGTCGAGATTTCATAACTCAGTTAATGCTCTTAATGAGACTGCCCTAAAACACTGTTGTTACCTTTGGGTTAGTGCAGTCAGAGAGTAACATACGTGATATACAGTAACGATGTTGCTGAAAGTTCTGTGTATGGGATTTTCAGAGACTGTAGCCTTCAGTCTGCTCTATCTTAAAATTACCGTAAATCATACAGAAAAGCAAAAAATATATACCTCGACTTTAGTTTGCAAGCTTCCAACCACTATATCCAAAGCAGGTTATCTCGTTGGGTTCATTACTGGATGGAGCGAAGATTATCGAAAGCAATCCATACTAAACATCTTAAACATCTGTATATGGGAGGGTTTTTTATATAGGTTGAATTACCGGGACAAAAATATGATTTAATTTAACATATCACTTTCTTGAATTGTAGTATGGGCGAAGGTGTGTTCATTGTCATATATGTTTCACGATTTGAATTTGCACAAAAGGCTCTAATTAAGAGTTGTACGTCACAGCACTTGAATTCAAGTAAACAAACGTAATCTTACATTTTTCAAAAACCTTACAAAACGTTTATTTCTCTCAGTTTTTTCCTGTCGTGTACCAGAAACAGTAACCTTGATTTTACCTTTAGGTTTTCATTCCTAAAGTAGACGAAACCTTTCTTATTCCTTTTATCTTGTTGTACCCAACGGAATACACGTAGATTTCAGAAATTGGTTAATTGAAGAATATATACATGAGATTGCTGTCAACAGGCAAACTCAGGGTGTATTAAACAGTCACCGGACGGTTTTACGTAGGAAAAGTAACTCTGCTACACAAATTCACAATATATATAACATTAATTGATAGGAAATCATTTTATATGTGCATAATGTAGTTATACTTTGAGTGCCTTTAAAACAATTGTCATGGAAATTCCTCTGATTTATTTATGTCACGGCAATATTACAAGTTCGTGTCGTAAGGATTTCGGCTTCGTCTAATTTAAAGTCACCTTTGTTAACACTGAAAAAGCTGTTTATCAATTTCGTGCATAGCTACTAGATGCTATATTACTTCAAATAAAGCATTCGTAATATTTAATTATTGGATTTAACCAAAATGAGAAATTAATGGTTTGTTGTTTATTTCTGATACTATGTGACATTGTTTGCAGTTATGTTACGATGCATATCAATACAACAGTGATTTGAGAACATCAAAACGTAATATAGCACAAAACATACTGAGAACATCTTTCATCATTGCATTTGCCTTAAATTTTGGTATAATTAGTAACATGAAAAGGTGGACTGTCTAGTCTTTTCGTTGTGTTCATAGCTAATTTCTATTGGTGTCTCTTTACACGATGCCCACTGGAGATTCAGTGATTGGTGGATTGTCTCACGTGATCTTCCAACTTTGTACATTTGACAGGAGTAGGAGGGTTTTTTGTTGAGATCAGAAAAACGAAAGCACGATAAAAATTAGCAATATTGCACTTCACAAATTAATGACCATGAGTTCATATTTGATAAACTCAAACTACATGGAACCATCTTTTCCTCCATGCGAGGAATATCAGCAGAATGGATACCTTCCTGCCCCTTCTGAGTACTACGAACGACCGAAAGATCCAGGCTTCTCTAATCACGATGAGGCACCCTACCAGCGGTCAAACTACACGGAATCAAACTACGACTTCAATGCCACTTCGACTGGACTGGACGGCTTTGCCGAAGGAGGTCATGTTCAGACCCAGTCCGGTCGTCAGAATTCGGATCCCCTGCGGATTCCGAGCAGTGAAGGTGTCGTAGCCATTACCAAGGATTCTAGTCTTTCCAACGACACATTTACGCACATACAGAAGGCGAAAGAACCCGTGGTATACCCTTGGATGAAAAAGGTGCACGTTAACACCGGTAAGTTAATGTCGTGGTTTATGCTGAATCCGTCGTCAGTCATCCATCCGAACGTGCTAACAATCACTGTAGCAATGAGCCCAACATTCGGGTTATTTACGAGCACCAAACTGTTAGGTCAACAATTAACGACCCTCATAAATTTTATTGCTCTGTTCCACTGTCTGGGCCATGTGCTTGTGATTCTTTGTTTCCCAAACTATCTCTCTTGGCTGGACAGTCGCCAAGGCGCAATAAACCACCAGTTTTTGTTAATTATTTAAATATCTTGCACACGCATAGTTCAGACTATTCGACAGTGTAGCCTCCTGCGCGATCCGCGCGTTTTAGCTCTGCACACGCATGTGAAATGTATTTAATGGATGGCACTAAAAGTATTCTAGCAGTAACACCTGTCTGCTTTTGCTTGTGTTTAGTGAATCCCAATTTCACTGGGGAAGTACCCAAGCGGTCCCGCACCGCCTACACCCGACAACAAGCTCTAGAGCTTGAGAAAGAATTCCATTTCAATCGTTACTTAACTAGACGCCGACGTGTGGAAATAGCACACACTATGTGTCTGTCGGAACGGCAGGTAAAGATCTGGTTTCAGAATCGAAGGATGAAGTGGAAGAAAGACCATAAACTGCCAAATACTAAGGTCCGTTCTGCCAGCTCGACGGCTGGACACCAACAAATCAAAACACCCACTCGTCAACAGCAACAGCTTGTCCCACCGCCCTGTACAGCAAGCTTATAGTAACCGAATGAGAGAGAACCTTTGACCAAACAGATCGAGGAGGGGAATGCAGAATTTGGACGTACATTGAAGAATGTGACATTAATTCTGAAGTGATGACCACTTGCCTATTCTCGCTGCCCGTGTTTGAATTATTAATAGCTAAGAGCGCGGATTTGAACGTATTTCGCAAAATATATTTGAAGTCCCGAAAAGACTGAAAGGACGCAGAAGTCTCGATCGAGTGTCTTGACCGTCATTTTGTGTAGATTGAGATATACTCTTGAAAATAGATAGCTTAACTGTTTTAAGGTTACATTTTCTGTCACGTCCAGGTGACTGACCTATGTAAATAGGAAGGACCCTCCCAGATGTACATTATGTATGTTCGGTGAAGATAATGGCTCTTTAGTGCTATTGGAAAGTCATTTTGTGTGTTTAGGCCTATTCGTGAGTGTACGTTTTGTGAAGCAGTGATTTGAACTGTGTTCATTACTGTGACGTTATATCAGTTTTTTGGATAATAAAATAAGTGTTATAGTCTATGCAAGACACAATAGAAGTTAAATAAAATGTGTTTATATGTCCAGACGTTCTGGCCTGATGTGTTTTTTCGTGTCCAGTTGACTTTATCGCTGTTATGCGTTTTGTTATCTTGACGACTGGATTCAACTATTAACGCTCTGGTTTAAAAATAAAACTGGTAATTGAAATAAGCTATGCCATGTATGCTAACATGCTGCGATGTCCAGCAGAAGCTGACCACGTGAAGATAGTTTGGAAATAATGTACTTTTCCGTAAGAATGGTGACAAGCTGCTTTCAATCTGACAGATGTCTGGTTCTGTGTCTCGGTATCGTTTATTTGTTATGTACGTGTATGTATGCATGTATGTGTTAAGTCTTTATTGATTGCAAGACAATTACTGATAAATAAACATCAAGTGCATTTTGAATGAAATAAAAAAAAATGTTAATTAGCGTGGCCATCAACGCACAGAATACGATACATATAAATAGCTTCCCTGTTCATGTAAGTCTGGTCAAGCAACATTTTAAATATAGTTTGCCATGAAGTAATATTATTCAATGTTTGACAATAATACTGTGTATTCGCTTTTTTCTAGACTGTTTTACTTGCGACATTTCAATTTTAATCCTTTTAAAATACTACTCACCTTGACTCTTGCTAAGGGTGACTGATCAATGGATATTGTCTAAACAATAAATAGTAATAAAATGGCTTTATATTGTTTGTTTCCTGTCTTCACGAATCATATATGTAAAAGTATAATTGTTAACGATTCGGCTTCAGAAATCTCTTGGAGCTCAGCAGCGAAAGGCGTCCCGATTCATTTCGTCGTTTCACGTCCATCTCCTTCATTTTTTGAGCGTAATTGTATTCATTGCAGCTTAACTCCTACATTTAATTTCTTATACACAGACCACTTATTTAATTCATCTTTAAGGCAAAATGAACCGGTACTGGTAAATGTTTATCACTTGATTGTGGTTGGAGTCGCTGTGTCAGCCACCAGCCCATCTCACTGAGTGGGAGACATGGACCGAACCTGTCTCATCTGTACGAATCTCGGGTTCATCGAAAGGCCAGAGTTTTTGTCCAATTATCGAGTTGAAAGGCTGCATGACCCCTGACCTTTTTACACAATGTCCAGACCTACCCTGCTCAGGGCATAAACGACAGGAAAAATGTGTGAATGCATTTATTTTAATTATGCAAACTGTGAAATGTATGTGTGTTTGTTTGAAAATAGGTACATTAAAATCAGTGAAAAAACAAAATCTGTGCGGAAACAAAATCACATATAACAACAAAACGATCTATTTCCATCAATAGCGGCAAGAGAACTCTTTAACATTCCATAGATTATATTAATATTACAGTAAATGAGGGGAAAAAAAGAAAAATAATTTATTTTAAATAGAAGCACTAAGTTTTGATAGATGCCAGTAAAGCTAGCCTATCTTCCACGGCTATACATTGCTTGTAATTCAGCCGAGATATAACGTCCATCTGTGAGACTATTGCGTAAAGGTTTTATGACGATGCGTAAAGTTATAAGACTTCAGGTTTCACGTCAGGCTTTAACAATAAGCAAGACTCACCTGTTCCAATGTATCGATATTCCTGGAAGGTGGAGCTTCCACACATCGTCTGATTTTAATTATTCTGAGAAATCTCAATATCTCCAATGCAAATGTTCCGTTATTTTACAGAATATGATTAAATTTATCAAAGATACAGACAAAGGTCACCCTTATCTTCTTGTGCTAAAATTTTAATCTACTCCTTCACGTGACTCATTAAATAATTAATACCCGTGTTCTGAAATAGATTCGAAGTCGCCGGTATTTTCACTTCATGTAGTCTTCTGCGATGGGAGATTCGTGTTCCCTACTCTGATGATCTGGAATGGGAGAGGAGATCGGCATTGTTGTGTGAGTGTACTACCTATCACATTATTTTCATTAAATGATATGGTTTCTGTTAGCTATTCAACCTTTCCCATTAAACTTTGATAATGATCAGCAAATTTTTGTGTTTTAAGTTTGAAGTATCGATCTGCTTTATAATTTATTTCCCATAAATTTGTTCTGTGTGTGCTGGAAATGAAAGTCGCAGAGAAACCAAAGTTTCTAATTCTAGCTCCAGGCACGTGCGTTAACGGTTCAAAGCAAAATGAAGCAAGGTTACAAAACACCTGAATGGTTTGGGGAAACGGTAGCATTATTGCTTTTAATTCACGCTTCAGCAACAGCTAATGGAACAAGTGAGGTTTAAATGTCAGCCTTGACAACTAAAAAGAAAAAAAACACAGAAAACGAAAAGGATGGAAGGATTAAAAATAAACATGCGCTTGGCACAGAACTTGACAAGCATCCAACATCAGGATTCTTTAAATTGCATTACAGGGCGCAGATGATCTTTAAATTCAAATGGAGGGTAAATCTGTCTCGAGGCATTGCATTTTAATAGTAGCTGAAATCAGAAATCAGCATAATTCTTAAAACTTCATCCGTAAAAACGCTAGTCATAAATGTCCATTATTATTATTATTATTCTAACGTAACGCTAGCAACACTGGGTAGCCTCATTTTTTAATGGAGAGATATTTTATATTACATACATCGGCAACATCAATATAGCTTTTAAATGCATACTTTGCATAACAGAATTTTACGGTCCTACATTAAATCTGACAATTTAGAATATTTTTAAAATGTTTGATGCTATATAAATTATTAAAATAACATTGTTTATAGATGTGTTATTCCAAAATATTCCCGTATACATGTAAACCTAATGTGTTCTAATGAAGTCTTGAAGAAACATAATTAAAAGCAATTCGAAATAAAATGTCTTCGTCGTGAACATTATAAACAGTTATTTGTGGTTTATTAAGTGAGCTGGTTTTGTGAACAAACCACCAGATGCCAAAAGGCAACTGCATGGAAAGCAAGGCGACCTGGAGAAGAATAGGTTCAGTTGTGGACTTGTTAAACATTTACAGGGCTTCTACACACGAAGCTGGGTATAAATGAACACCATGCAAATGGAGGAAAAATATCAACCGTACATTTATTGCGGTATTCGTAATAGCGTGTTTTGCTTTCATGATCATAGCAATAGCTTTAGTAATGTGAAAATGTAAGCTCCCTAACCTGTTTACCTCAATCTGTGGAATCAATTAACACGGATTCAACTTATTTTAATACTCCGATTGGAAATTAAACCGGCATTCGTTCACTTCCGAGATAACGAGTTTAATATCACCAGAAGATTACCATTATATTACACTAAATTACAAATTTACATGCAGCAAAGAACAGTCATGTACCCTGAAGTTTACAAAAAAAGTTTTAGAACGACTTCGGATACATGGTACTCCTAATTAACAATCAAAAGCAATAAAAATATTCTGGAATGAGTTCATTGTAGCCGTTGAAGATCCCATTCACCGTCATGATGGTTGATGTAAACATACAGTTATCTTCAGATGAGTGCGTCGGTAACCTTAGCTTTGCTTTTATAGCTCTGAATGTCAACATTGTGGGAAGATATGTACAAATGTCTGGCGCGTGTCCAAAGAAATGGCGTCCACGCTGCCCTTTCTTCCTTCACATGAGATTTATGATTTGCAACTGATCAAAATGTTAACATAATACACTGAGAAAACGGACTTAAATAATCCAACATTTAATTCTTTTCTTTCCGTCATACAACGACCAGTTAATGTTCCGGGAGGTCAAACCTAAAATCGAGTGAGATCGCACTTTTCTTCGTCCACAAAAAAGTGACGCTTTAGAATGATATCCAGACACAGCAGTCCACGTGCCCATGTGATTTCATAGTATTGTATCTCTGGCCAGAAAATGGGTGCTTCAAAATGAAATTTATATTTTCTTTCTTTTATAAACAGGTGGTCCGACGCAGGTCAGTCGACACGCCATTTTTTACCATCACGGACATTTTATCCAAACGCAGCACGTGGAGACTGTTTAGAACAGTCGTAAATACAAATTAAACATATATCGATTCATTCGTGTGCTAAATGTCCACACGTGCATTAAAAAAATAAATAAATAAAGTATGGGTCGTCCTGTGAGACTTATAGAACTTTACACTTACTCTTGCTTAGAGTCTATGAAGACAAAGGCTGTTGAGCGTGAGAGTATGAGTGTAATGTGGCTGGTGTCCGGTTAAATGATTTATCATCCCAGTAAGCGTTCCCAGTCGAGCGCTGAGCCGCGAGGCCACCCCATGTTGGCGGAAACAAGCGGCAAACTGAGCTGAGAACGTTTGATTTAGTACCTACTTTCCGTCCAATGTTAGTACCTGGTCTGCTTTACGATCACAAATGTATCAAATTTATGTCGCGTAAACATCAACACTGTATCTCATTTACTGTCAATAGTAATTTAATGGCACTGAAGGTGTTTGATCAAAAATTAAACGTTACTCTAATTTTTATTGACCTCATAAGTTCTTATAATTACCATTTGAGTCGTCGCGTAATATCTTTTCGGAATCTGAGTTCTAGTTACAAAGCCATTTCCAGCATCACTCAGACAGTCGTATAGGCAATAGGCTGTGTAAGAGGCTGATTCGCCGGGTCTCCACAATCTGTGGAAGAGCGTGCGTTCGTTTTAAACTTGTTTCCGGTACCTATTCACGCCGTGCTTCAGTAACGTAACGCCACTGTACCGTACGGGAGGGGGAGCACACGCTGCACAATGAACCTATAAAACAGGCGACTGGAGTGGCGAATGATCCTCAGAGTGCACATTAGGGGCTTCCTCGCGGAAAAAAAACGCTTCACATCGTCCAAATTGTAACACCGCCGCGAGAATCATTTCCCGCGATTCATAACAATACTTTACCCGTTATAAAAACACAGTCCAAATGTGTTTCACTTGAAGCATCGAGGAAACATGTCTATCGACTAATATGTGATGTACCCTGGATGAGCAGGTTCATTGATAAGAGTAAATTACTTGATTCCATTTGAAATGGACAGGAGCTGCTTCGTTTAAATGTATTTCTTCTTTGCGTTTTTCTGACTCAATTAATTTATGTTTTAATGAGTCACAGATTCAAATAAAAGGGTCTAAGTTGACGTAGCACCACGTGAGTGAACGCATAATACGGCGCATTATTGTGCCAGTAAGATCGGAGACCCGGTCTGGCTATACGATGCTGATTACGCGTTCCCATTTTCTGTTTGGAGTCGGGGCTTCATGCACTTTACTTGAGAAGGGGCTCCTTTTTTTGGATGCTATATCATCGCTCTCACGGATGGATATGTTTTTCTAGGCGGAGAGAGAAAGACCCCTGCTTTGGGAGGATGGATTTTATTTTGAGGTATTTCCGTTGATTGTTCATTACTGTCGTGAGTTATTGCTGTTCAAGGCAAAGGTTAGTAATGAAGCTCAATGCTCGCCGAAAAAAATGGCGAGAGCAACAATACTGGTGCGCTCAGATGCCGTGGAGTTTTTTTTTTTTAATGAAAATCCTAAGGACTGTTGCCATTGTGGTGTCTTAGATAACAATGCCGAGTACCCAGTTATTTAATATATTTTTCTTCACTCATATATGTGGATTTGGACGAAATAGCACGGCTGCATCCCACTATAACGATTTCCGCTGACGGTCAATTCTCTTATCATATAAATGTATGTATATAATTCCTCTTTTTATGGGCCTAGCATTAAGCATTTTGGTTTCCGTTCAAGACAGAGTTGCAGCTTTGTGAGTTAATGAATTGGCCTAGAAAACTAATCCATAGTTTAACTGTGACGACATAAAGAACGTGGTATAACAGTTAAAATTAACTGTTTGTTTAAGATACAGGTATAAAGAATATGAGGAATACATATATATATACACACACACACACACACACAAATATTATATACATATTGGATCAGTGGATCAGCTCTTTAATATACAGGTGTACAAAAGGTGGAATAAATCAGATAATATAACAAAAAAAAGTTCCGGAAAATATAGCGAAGGATAATGCTGTTCCGCTGGCGAAATGAGGATATAATGTAATACAGAGTGCAATCCAAGAGCGGCTCGGCCGCGAGGAGGTCACGCATTCGCCGTGATTTATGTCTCTGGGACTTGGGACAGCCGCCGCCGCGAGAGCCATTCACAAAGCCGACTAATGACCGCTCGATCCACAAATGATCCCTAAAACTAATTCAATTTATTATTATTATTATTATTATTATTGTTATTGTCATTATTATTATTATTATTATTATTATTATTATTATTATTATTATTATCAGCATCATCATTATTATTGAATAATTACAATGATACTATCTTATCGTTTAATTCCTATTGAAAATAGTTACTCTTTTAAATTGTAACTGATTCAAAATGAATCACAAATGTGTAACAAATATAGTCAAATTAAGGCTAAACTTTGCACTAACCTGCTTTCGAAAAATAAAATGCTCGTTCAGGCAGCATTAACAACTGTTCGTAATAATAATTGGACATTTTGTTTCAAAAACTTTATTCCTCTTTAATGCACCAATGAAAACAGTAATGATTCGTTGTTACCAACATTAAATCAAGCATCCCTGCATGAATTCATGCTACGTTTTAACTCCACTAAACGAGTCAACTAATAAGCCAAAATATTCGTATCACCTGTCCGTTTTTGCAAGGCGTCATGCGATTATTACATACTGTGTATTATTGTTTTCTACAGATATCTTCCTAAATAAAGCTTTTACGATTTACGACCTTGCAAAGAAGCTTCCTGCCATTTGGTAAGTGTAAATTATTTTTTAATTAACGACTAACCGTTGCTGTTAATTTTATCAAGAAGCTGGAATGATGGGAATATGTCGCTGCCTACCCTGCCAATGCAGCTTTGGTTGCCGCTTTCCTTTGTAGCATTATTTGTCACATTTACGCTACTGCATGGGGGTAAATCACACCTCCGGACACGACAACAGTTTTAAGAAAACACTGATCAGCAATAAACTGAGCAGCAACAATTGGTGTAAGAACAACAAGCTGGATTTATTAAAATATACACCAAATGCTTCAGATCTTCGGGTCGAGCTTGGAGGCGCAGAGTACAGGACCATGAAACCACCCACCCTCTTAATCCGTTCCAGTGACATTTAACCCAACACTTAACGCGGCAGTAAAGAAAAACCTGAATCATCACTTAAATAACACAAAGAAGTAAGTGATTATTCCCAACGCCTTCAGTTAAAATGCTACTACACCGCTTGCTAAAATGCTCACGTGTGGATTTTTGTCGCTATCTTCCCACCTACGTCGTCCGTTATTCTTTTTGTGCAGCGATTACTGCTTCCCTGGAAGCCCCGAGCTCCTCTAAGTTCTATTTTCGACGTGTTTACTGCTGTGATGCATGAAGCCATAAATCTTACGTTTGGCTACGGACGACACAAAGGCTTTCGTATGCAGAGGAGTCCCAGCTCACAGCCGCTCTGTTTCTCGCCTTCTTCTGATTTTCCTTTTGGAGGTGCAACTTTTCCATTTTTTGCCACTTTGCACTCAACGGGGGTCTTGCATACCAGCCGTTTGGTAGCCATTCTTAATCAGAAATGTTTCATAAATTAGGTGTTCTCCTTCCCCACTGTTATAGAGATGAACTGGAATAAAACCAATTAAATTCAGGAAGTAAAGGTGCATTTTACGCGTTTTAACTTAAAACGTATTTTTGCATGAACTAAATAAAATCAGAAAATAATTAAAGCTAATAATTTTTGCGTTATTAATGAAATGTAACACACAATGGATTGCGCAGACTTTGTCTTCGAGTATATTAAGACTTACAAAAAATCTCGTTCAAAGATTTAAAAAATCCTTTACATTTAAAAAAAAGTGCGTTAAATCGCCTAGATACATTTGGAAGAGTGGTGCTATTGAAAAGCCTTTTAAATTAGCCACTATTGGATGGAGTCAGAAAACATTCGGCCTTATGTGGATTTAAGGCACCACTTCATTTGCATAATTTTTCTTGTCTATGGTGACGCTGTGTTTCGGGGGAGTTCACTGGCTTCTGCATAGTACTTCTGCAATGAGACACACTTCAGTACAGCCCTTGCTACATTTAATATCGGTATGAAACATGGGCATTTCTTCAGCATGTGATAACTGCAGCCGTCGCAGCTGATAGTGCTTATCGCCTTGACCAAGATTCTCTCGTCTTCCTAATCTCGGTTTACCGATCCACACCAAGAAGGGGATTTGGTTTTTACCGGCGTAGACATTCGGGTCTTCCTCTTTTTGTTGATGACTCCGGCAAGTGCACGCGCTGCCTGCTGGTACCCCTCGTTAAACTTCCCACGGACTACCGTTCAATCGATTTTGTCACTGAATGAGAAAATACTGTGTTGTGCTCTGCATTTGTCGTCAGAGGATAAGGTAAGTAGGCCAGAAATAGGCTATCGGTTGTAAATGGCGGAGTTTATGTCCTGGTGATTTATGACCGTATGACTTAAATCTAGGTTCAAGAAAAGTTCACAAGCTTGCTCTTCCTCTCGTGCAGGACCTGATATGCGAATGCTCAAACGACTCCTCTACAAAATCTTTTTTTGTAAGCTTAATAGTATTTTTCTGCCTGTAGTTTGAACGCTAGAAAATTGATTGCGGCTATTTATAGTCGCTACATTTTTAAGCGTTTCCCTTTAACACATTTCAAAATCCATTGTTTAGCTTATTGTGCAATTGATTTTAACATTTCGTTAAAAATAGATCTCTCATTTATAAGTTTTTTAAATTGTTGTTTTAGTTGTTTTTTCCTTTTGTTGTTAATTTGTTACTTTATTTGATAGTTAACATAGATATTTAGTACAATCATCTTTGTTTGGGTTCAAGTTTTGTTTAATGTATTGAACTTAACTGTTGTTTTTCTTTTTTCCCTGAACGCTGATCCTTTTTTATTCCCGCAATACTGGTTTGACTGCGAGAAAACTCGTGTAGAGACATGTAAAATACCCAAACCATTCCAAGGTTTCCGCTAACAGAAATTTTGTCTCAGTTTTATGCAATTTTATGGCGTGGGTTAGATTACTAAATTAATCAACTCAGCTACATGTTTTGAAGCATTTCTGACTTGCATGTTATCTATTTTAAATATTTCAAGGAGTTATTGAGCTTCATATTATCTCGCCTAGCTTTTACAGTTTAACATTCAATGCACTCTGCAAGGGCACAGCAAACGAGCGCTTCGGAACATTGTTCGGTCATAAGTAGGCAATTAATTGCTTAGGTGTTTCATTACTACCTCATTAAAAGAATTTATTTCATTACAACCTCGTCAAATTAGTTCAACTTTATATGCAGACAGGCAACTTAAGTATTAAACACTCGTGGAAAATGTATAGATATTGCACGCCCTAAATATATTTTAATAGTATATTTTTATAAATTGTGATCGTTGACTGCCTTTATATATAGTAATGTTTTACGACTTTTGCTAATTTTTACTTAAAAAATCTTACGCATTGTTATCAAATTGAAACTATTGTTGCAGCAGTATTGAAATTAATTTGTATACGGCTTTTATTCTTTGTGGCTATACGTTGCATATATACGGCTATATACGGCTATACGCCTTGGTTTGTTTAGCGAGCTACTGGCATTCCCGAAGAAGGCTCGCTATCACAGAATACATCCATGGCCGCCGTCTGCGGTGTCTTGTCTCGGCCCACTGACCCCCATACATCAACCTAAGACGGCCTCGCGGACAGCAACCCATTATTGTTGGGTTGGAAGAAAAGTTCAAGACGTGGTCATGGAGATGAGCGCTCGGGTTTTCAGGTTCCTTAAGGTCTTCAATTCATCTTTGTTTTACACATTCGAAGGTAGAGAATGCATTTCTTGCGTTTTTCCTTTTTGGTGGACCGAATACGTACCTGTGGAGGTTACAGCTAGAGATTTCTTTAGAAGATTTTAGAGTGCTACGTAATCTGTGCATTTGTTGCCCCAACAAAAACATCAAGGCTAATACTACTACTTCTACTACTACTACTACTACTACTACTACTACTACGAATATTAATAATAATCAAGAAGCTTGAGTTCTGAAGTGTAATGGGCCATGAAAGATAAACCAGGTAAAAGAGCGCTTACAATTTTAAGGGAAGGCAGTCATCCTCACTTTACAGTGATTGCACGAAAATATTTATTATTATATTCATATAATGAAATGCGCGTGTCATATCGTTAAGTTGTCTTGTTATTGGAATAGCTAAGAATTTTCAAACGTTACTTAATAACCGCACGAACACGCGATGTGTTGTGAGCTAACGCTACCCCCTGTGCTGTAAGTGTACCTTTAGGCTAAACTGTGATTGCTTCAGAAATGTCCTACATATTTCTCTCTATAGTCTTACGTGTCAGCCGGGTATTGAAAAGTAAGATGGATCGACACCATTTCTCCATCTCACCGTGCTTCTTGTAACCCTAGGTCTACCCAAGGAGGCCATTGGCGGAACGGCGTCACGTGACACCGGGTGCCAATGTTAGTCTACAAGGGTGTCAAGACCCTGTCAGTTTCTGAAATAAATATTGGGAAACGGCGAAATGCAAAAGGCGACCTACTACGACAGCTCTGCAATATACAGTGGCTACCCATATCAAGGAGCAAATGGTTTCAGTTATAATGCCAATCAGCAGCAATATCCCCCATCCTCTCATGTGGAAAGTGACTACCATCGACCTGCCTGCTCAATGCTGTCCCCCAGCGGCGCTGTCCCTCTGCAGAAGTCCAGTGAACTCGCAGAGAGCTGTGTGCGGAGTAATACAGCCCAGACCGGCCAGCCGCCTGTCATCCCTGACAACAGTCAACAGCAGGCCCCCATCACGGCGCCGCCGCCACCGTCTCCAGTTTCTCCGACCGAAAACTCCAGCAACAGCTCCAGTCTCCCCACCACCAAGAATGCCACACATGGATCACCCACCACTGCATCCCGGAAGCAGATTTTCCCATGGATGAAGGAGTCACGCCAGAACGCTAAACAAAAAAACAATAGTTCCAGTTCAGGTACTTTACTTGAAGTTCGAATAAGTTGATGTTTTGTTGCAAGCTAACAGTCAGTTTTCATATTAATAATATCTGATAAATGGATAAGCATAGCCAAATGCTTGTTCGCAACGTCAAACATTTATTTACTTACTTGCTTACAAACGGCAAACGTAGCTTATGTTAAAAACGAACGAATAGTTAGATTCGGCCTTCCTTTACCCCTAATGCACTGACGTTCGGTTAGTGTTTATTTGTTTATTTGTAATGATAGGTGCTTAGGTAAGGTTAACCTTGGTAGGTGATTATTTGATGTTAAAATTCACAGTTGTTGAAACACCCTCCCCCCCCCAAATAAAAAACAAACAAATAGCTATTTCTGTTTGTAACCGTAGGATTTGTATTGGGTGCGGTGTTATCATACCGAAACTTGATTGCTTTTTTAATAAAAAGAAAAGTTTCCGTGAAAATTGTAGGTGGGGCTGAAAAGGGGAACTGCAACTGCAAACGCCATCTGCCTAAACACCGTCTACCAAACTCAGGGCGTTTATGTCTAGTAGTACATGCGAATTCATAATACAGTCAAAGCCACTATAGGCCGAGAATGTGACAACGACAACAACAACAACAATAATAATAATAATTAATGTATTAATATAACGTAACCTAAAAGTAAAAGTACTTGAGTCATGTTTAAACATTTCTGTTAGTTTGGTGGAATGTTTTCCATTCGTTTTTATATATCTGTAATATTTTATTTTCGTCCAACATTTTCAGAAACATAGGCGTTCTGCAGTTATATCTAAAACGACAATGTTCGATGCAAAATTCTTAAAAAGATCTCATTGGTTATTGTCATGCTTAATTCACCAGATATCTTGACATTATACCTAATTTTATAATTAGAAATTATTATATTCATCATCAATAATAATAATAACAACAATAACAATAATAATGAGTTGTGCAGGTTTACTGACGTAAATTTAATAATATCGTGATGATAATCGATACGTATGTCATAATGCATATACTCCTGTTGATAATAGTTATATAGTGACATATGATAGCGGGTTTACTCCCACTTCAGTGGGTAAACCTGTAAGTCTATTGGGGTTGCTATCAGGTGACTCCAGCGAAAGCGACGCAACTATATGCGAATTATTCACACAAATGTGCGCGCATGCATCTACGGAAAGAGATATAGGACAAACAGCCCCGCCAAGCGGATACCATATGCGTTTCACAACAGAGGATAGGCTACTTTACAGCAAACATACCGGCAGTGATTAGGGCTCATGGTCCAGCCCATAGAATGGATTCTTCCTTAGCGTTGTTAATAGGTTTTATCTGCATACTTTGCGTGAAACCTTTAGAGTAATACAGATAGCAGTCTGTGTCAATTTGTTGCACTTGTGGGTCATACTCGCTGATGACAGAACCAGCTATATTGATCTAATGATCTGTGACTTACATCTCAGTGCATATCAAACAAAAGCAATGGAAATTATTTTTGTCAACTCGTCTAAAGATTAATTCTTAAGGTCACTGAAATGTGTACATTTTAAAATCATTTACCGCCAATATCATGTATGTGTGCGTTGGGGCATTAATGATACTCGCCCGTATTATTGGTTATTGAACCTACATTTCTTTCTCCCATGCAGCTGAGCTTTGTGCAGGAGACAAGAGTCCGCCTGGGTCTGCCGCCTCCAAAAGAGCCCGGACGGCTTACACCAGTGCACAGCTCGTGGAACTAGAGAAGGAGTTTCATTTTAACCGATACCTTTGCCGACCACGAAGGGTGGAAATGGCGAATTTGCTGAACCTTACAGAGAGACAGATAAAAATCTGGTTTCAGAACCGCAGGATGAAGTATAAAAAAGATCAAAAAGGGGTGGGAATGATGCCTTCCCCCGGGGCTCAGTCCCCGAGAAGCCCGGTCGCCCCGTCTTCTGCAGGAGGATACCTCAATTCAATGCATTCTCTTGTCAACAGTGTTCCCTATGAATCCCAGTCGCCCACGTCTTACAATAAGGCTAATCAAAATGCGTATGGTGTACCGACGTCATATCCAGCACCCTTGAACAGCACTCTTAATAATTGTCTGCCTTCCCAGAAAAGATATGTGGGTACTGGAGCAGCCACCCCCGACTATGACACGCACCCCCTGCAAGGCAACGGTAACTATGGAACTCATCTGCAAGGAAGCCCCATATACGTTGGTGGAGGTTACACAGAACCGGTGGCGAACTCCGGGCCCTCTGTTTTTGGGCTGACGCATCTCTCCCATCCGTCATCGGCCAACATGGACTACAATGGCGCTGTCGCTATGGGCAACAGTCACCACCACGGGCCGTGCGACACGCACCCCACATACGCAGACCTTACTCCACATTACTCTCAGGGAAGAATTCAGGAAGCGCCCAAACTGACGCATCTGTAACGACGTCGTCAGCAGTGGTGTGATGTTCTCTAACTCCGTCCAAACTCTTACCTCCTCACCCACAGCTTTCGTTCCATTCAGCAGCTCCTCTGCTTTGTTTCCTTATTGTTTATGTGTGATGTGTAGCTTAGTCAAGTAGTCATTCTTGTTGCTTGGATTTCTCTATACATTTGCTATAGTGTTATTGTTCCATTACCGTAAACCTAGGAGATCAAGTCCGGATGCACAGATATGCATATTTAGTCGCAAATGTTATTATTATTATTATTATTATTTTTTAATCAAACAGGGTATCTGAACAAATTTTATTATATTCTTTAATGTGAATTTGTTCATTAGTTATTTATCCCAGGTGAAGAATTTTGTTTGCATTTTGTTGCACTCCTGGAGGTTCTGAGAATCACGTTGGTTAGAAAGGTCTGCGGCACAAGCTTCCGACCGCCACTGTTTGTATTCTGATGGACTTTCAAAATTATTTATTTGTTTTAACAGAACATAAGTTTCTAAAGTATTATTTATCTCCATCAGCCAATATGTAGGCTATTTCCACAAGGAGGTACGCGGAGCCGGGGCTTGGCCCTCCTTACAAACTCATTTGCAAGGGAAAGGAACACACGTCAAAAACCAAGATTACAATGTTCTCATTACTGGGTTCATACATTTTTTGGGGAAGTGAAACAGGAATCATGCAATAAGATATTAGAGGCGAGGCATGGGAGTCCCCAGCTTGTACTTGTTTATTGAAGATACTTCAAAGATCACAGGTTCTGTTTGTCATTACATTCCAAGCTGCTCCATTCTAAGAAATAAAAAGTTTAAACATACATTTGTATCGTAATCTTATAGCAATTTTGAGGGAGGGGTGGGAGATAAGCATATACAGTAGTAACATAATAATAATAATAATAATAATAATAA
>JABFEB020000045.1:2347881-2361826 GCA_019775895.2 Stomatorhinus ivindoensis | reverse complement strand
TGTAAATGTGTAGCACATCACTTACATTATGTACATTACATTACTGGTACATGAAATTTATGAGGTATATGAGGTATGTACCATACACACATATTACGTATGTGTGTGTGTGTGTGTACATACACCTACACACACTAACAAATATTCAGGATGTATGTATATCCTGTATATTTGTATGAATGTATATGTGTCTGTGAATCTCACAGCGTCTTTGTTTTCGTTTTAACCTGATATATGCCTAAGTCCCAATGCGAACAGTTGGATATATGAATTTTCTCATAGTACTTTTCTGGTAAATCTCTCACTTAATGGCTACAGGCGTAGCAAGCAGATGCTGAAATGATTGGTGGTACGCGGGGCGTCCTTCTGACATCAAGTAACAATACGAGGAGGGCACAAGCTCGCGCGCCGGATGCACAGTCACGCTTGCGTTTTTAAAATATTTCAATGCTGTAGGGCCGTGGCGGTGGACAAACTGACCAGAACGTGTAAATAAAAACAGTACTACCCCCAGAACGAGGCGTTCCTTACAGACTTTTTTTGGATCAATCACGCAGACAGTGGCTTCTTTTGATTAAACCCCAAATTGTCATTGGGCAGAAGTAATCATGTGACAGGCAATTCGGTCCAATTTCAACCTTGTCTCCATGAATTCAATAGTTTAATAGTAGCGCGGTCCCCATACGGCCGTAATCAGTGAATTAGAAAAAACACTAGCAGCGATTTTTATGATTTTTTAATCTGGCCACAAAATTCAAATAAGAGCTAACTTTCCAAAGCTCTGAGGGAGTGGAGATGAATTACGAATTTGAGCGAGAGACTGGTTTTATCAACAGTCAACCGTCGCTTGCTGAGTGCCTGACATCTTTTCCCCCTGTCGGTGATTCATTTCAAAGTTCATCAATCAAGAGCTCGACGCTTTCACACTCGACACTGATTCCTCCTCCTTTTGAGCAGACCATTCCCAGCCTAAACCCCGGCAGCCACCCTCGCCACGGCCGGCCCAAGCACAGCCCCAATGGCTGTAGTCCGCTGCCGACCGCATCTCTTCCTCCGGAGTATCCCTGGATGAAGGAAAAAAAAGCTTCCAAAAAGAATCACTTGCCGACACCAACGTCCACAGCCGCTGCGGCAGGACCGGCCTGCTTCTCGCCTAAAGGTGAGTGCTGAAAATTTGATGAAAATACTGATGGAATGTTTTTTTCAAGGATTATTCCCTTTTTGTGGAGAAGCGCATATATAAACTTCCAACCTTGCAAATAATTTCGAATTGTATAGTGTGTGCACCTCTCTGTACCGTTAAAAGTTTCACTAAGTTCTGTAATGTAAAATGATTTATTTGATTTCTACGCTGACCTTCCTTGCTGTCCGGTGCCAGAGTTTTGATATTTGACAGTAATGAGGAGTGATAGATTGCTGTAGCTCTATGGTGCAGCTGTGTAGTTCAATGGGCTGCCAGGCTGCTTTCGAGTCCCACTAACGTAGTACTATTTTGGGGGGTTTAGCTTATGCTGTGTATGACTCGTTACTCGATTTCCCTAAACATTGCCGCAGCAGTTCGGAAACCGAGGGATAATCCTTAATGCATTTAAAAATAACTGGCATTCTGCCGTAATGTGCGTGTGCTAAACGGCCTTAGCAATTTCATTGATAAACTGTAGGAAATGTAACGCGATGTTGCGTTATTGCTGATTCAGGGTCGCCCGAGATTCCGGAGAGTGGCAACGGGGGATCGCGCAGGCTGAGAACTGCGTACACCAACACTCAGCTCTTGGAGCTGGAGAAAGAATTCCATTTCAACAAGTACCTCTGCAGACCGAGGAGGGTTGAGATCGCCGCTTTACTGGATTTGACCGAGAGGCAAGTGAAAGTGTGGTTTCAGAACCGGAGGATGAAACATAAAAGACAAACCCAGTGCAAGGAGAACCAGAATAGCGAAGGAAAGTTGAAGCGCATGGAAGACGGAGCACAGGTCGAGGAGGAGAAATCTCTTTACGAGCAAGCCCTAAACAACGTGTCAGGGGCCCTTCTGGAGCGAGAGACCTACTCCTTTCAACAAAACTCGCTAACTCCGCAGCAGCCTCAGAACGTCCACAATGGAGATTCCCAAAGTTTTACTGTTTCGCCTTTGAATAGCAATGACAAAAATCTTAAAAATTTTCCCAATCCGTCACCCACTGTTCCAGGCTGCATGTCCACAATGGGCCCGGAGTCCGCATCTGGCCTAGACAATGGTAGTCCCTCGGCCCTGGACGTTTCTTCTTTACAGGACTTTCACGTATTCTCCGCAGATTCCTGCCTACACCTTTCAGATGCCGCTTCCCCCAGTCTGTCAGAATCTCTGGATAGTCCCGTGGACATATCTACGGACAGCTTTTATTTTTTCTCGGACACTTTAACAACTATCGATTTGCAGCATCTGAACTACTAAAATGAAATTGAAACAAACCCAAGAACACGACTACACGGTTCTTGTCTTCAGAGTTTTATATATTATTAGTACATTTTCTTCGTGGCTTAACTGATTAGATAACTAATCATACAGAGGTAAGATTTCACCATATAATTTGTGTAAATAATTAGTTTGATAATATTTGAATTAAAATTCGAACGGGCGATTATCCGAAAGCAATATAATTGTGTGTAAAAAGAGGAAAAATAGAAATGAATCTTTGTCCTTTTATTTTTGTATCGCTTTCGGGTACAATGTCAATAAATATTTTTGTTAGAATAAACTTGACTTGCTACACGTAGCTTAAAAAATGCGTCATTTAATTATTTTTTGATGAATAATGAAATGTATTTTCGCACTTTCTAAAACGCAACACACTACAATTTATAAAACAGATAAAATTAACTAGAAAATGTTTATTGTACAATACACAATTCTCAAAAACGGAAGCAATGACATATATGACTATAGTGTGCAAAATGAAAACAATATATCAACATATATGATTGCTTACACAGTTGTAATTCAAAGTAAAGTTTGTAGTCGCAGTCATTCTCTTGATCACGAAAGTAACAAACTTCAACGGTAAGTGAAACTTCAGCTCCTTCAGCGAGAAATGGAAAAACAATCTTCGTTTCCAACCTAAAAACGAAACAAAACATTTGTTTACATTTCTGAACATGTGGGAGCATAAAGTCTGCTATAAAAATTAATTAGGTCATCTAAAATAGCAAAATACACTTAATGTAAGAATTATAATGTCACCGGGAGCACGCACTTTCATGCAGTTGAATTGTGCCAAACAATGTGTGTTTCCTTTCAAATAAAAAGTAATTTATGCTATTTTAAATGCATAATTATATGTTGGTGTATTAGTAGACGTAAATATAGGTGTCCCATGAACATTTACAATATATTTTTAATATATAACTACATTATTATAAACAGTTCCTCGAAAATATCGAGGCAGTTTGTTGTGCTCAGTGTAAAATGAGGGGTCTGTCTAAGAATTCTGGACGAAATTCCCCTCAAAGTCATAAATCAAATTCTTTCATGAATGAGAATGCCAACAAAGAGATCAATTGCCGAGGCCTATATACAAATAAAACCCTGTAAGGCATCTGGAGGGTACTGGGGATTCCCGGCCAAAGCAATGGCTATTTTAGGCTTTCGGCTGTAATTCATTTTTATAGCTGTTTAAACCTACAGCCCGCGCGTGGCCACAATAACCAGGCGCCGCGCGCTGTCTAATTCAAAATGACTGCTGCAGAAAGATTCCTCTTAATATCCTGCTGCTTGTGTTAACATAAATAACACGTAATTATATATATTTTCTGTATTGAACACTATTACATTTAACTATACAATTTACAATTACACTATAAAGGTTTAATTTCTAACTGGATTCTAAAAGAACGCAATATGTATTTTATTCCACTTAATATAATGAAAAGTTTAAACATTGTTTTTGGACGATGGTCTTTTTGCACATTGATCATTTGGACAATATAAAAACATATTTCTTTCTAAAATACGAAAGCTTTCGTGCAGTCCTACACACTCGCATTCACGACTGTTTCATTACATTTTCTAAAATAAAATGAATGATTTTTATCACGGTTATAAGCTTGCCTTGCTAATTAGGATCGATCTTATTACATGTAAGGAGTATGGGAAGTACAATTACTAGGTATAACTGCACACTGCAGCCCTATAGCGTGACATTTCGCCAATAAACCGTGAGATAAAATCACCGCTTGTTACTTGTCTCTCCCGGAAAGAAGACTTTTCGGGTTATTCCTCACGAGACAGTCCGCGGACGGTGAATGCAGCCCTTCTCTCCCCGCCACAGAGACAATGCATATTCTACAAGCGGAGTGAAATGTATTCAGCACATGCCCGAAAAAAAAGGTATTCGAATGGACTATCGGTTATATTATGTATTGCTTTTCTTAATATGCCCTTTTCGCTTAAATTGTTGTATTGGCAAATTTATACTGACAATTCTGCGAGGGCACACGTGCGCCTTTTTCGAGTGGAGATACTTGACTAAACAGTAGCTGTTTCCTACATTCAAAGCTTAGCCGCCTGCATATCAGGGAGGGTAGAGGGCGGGAGTAGCCCCAGCAGTCAGCCAGAGGAGCCATTTTGCGACTGACCACAGGGCCGCATGTACAGCTTAATGTCTAGAAAGGGCATAGGCCGTTTTCATGACGAACATCCTTACACACGTGTGGACTGTGCGCAGCTATACGAAATAAAATGAGAAATGTATTGTTGGAGGTTTAGCAGGTAAAGCAACTTGGAAACCAAATGAAACAGTTATTTTAACCACGGACATGGGCTACAAGGTGCCTATGTCTGGTTAATAGACTGATCTGCATTTACGAGCCTAGGTTGATGGTTTATCGGACTATTTCAAATATTCAGTCATTCCTCGAATACGCATAATCATGTTATTTACATATCAATGCACAATTATGCTGGATCGCATGCATTTAAAAATATTTTAAAATATTTTGCCTCTTTAAATATATATGGAAGGCAACCAGCAGAATATAAAACTATATAAATATCAAGCCCTGGCACACAAACAAATAATGTCTTTTGAATAAAGAACGCGTATTTGAACAAATTCTTGCTATATATCATCACGCTAGTCCCACGTCAATTACAAAATGAATGCTATTTAACGTGTATTACAAGAGCCGTGTAAACAACCGGCCATGGAAGGTACGGACATATGCAAACTAAATCGGTCTAGAACTTTGCGATAGCGGCAAAGGTTTTAAGTTACTCGATCTTGCGATCTCGGAACCAACAACAGTCAAGACAGACATTTGAAGTTTGCCTCCCTGCTACTCAGACCTATAACCCTGTTACACCAAGCCATCCAACTTCGCTCCCTGCCTTTTAATCGCACGCACAGCCCGTATTTAACTCGTATCATTTACACGTTAATTATTACCTAGTAGGCCTATAGGTTAGACTAAATTATTCAAATCATAATCGGTTCTTCTTACCTGGGGTGTTTTGTGGATATAGTACATGGTCGCCCTGGTACAGAGTGGGTATGAATGCGTGCAGCACATGAACATCCGCCTACAAGAGGCACTGTTTACTGCTCTGATACAATGTCTACGCGCTACAGGACTGCTGCGCGTCGCCGTCTGCAGTACCTATTGTTTGCACAGCCAATACATTAATGCTGATGCGCGTCACCTTGATCGAAGAGCGTTAGGAATTTAAATGCCTCTAAAACGGTGATCTATCACCGCCGAGAGAAAGGCAAAGTGTACGACGGCGCGCACTCACTGGCTGACCCGCGTCACGTGACCGCCTCCCTTCGTTCATATCGCTTAGTGCTGGCCTGATGGGAGAAGCGGGCAGGTTGGCACGGTCATCTGGGGTGAGAGATAATCAGTCGGGCCCCGGTCTGTCACTGTCACAGAGAGAATGCTACAATGAGCACCTTCTTAGATTACTCAGTGATGAGTGGAGACGGCGGCTCCTGCTCTACCACCTCGTACCACTCAGACCACGGAATTACAACTTTTCAGTCTTGTGCTGTCACAGCTAATGACTGCAGCGGGGATGATCGCTTTATTGCCAGTCGAGGTTCACCAGGTGGCATTCCTACACACCCTCACCAAGCGGAATCATACCAACCTCACGGCCCACTGGGCATCACATACGCCACCCATCCGGGCTGCGGTTCTGGCTACCCCCCCCAGAGTTTCTGTGCTAATTACAATCACTACACCTTGAACCAAGACGTGGATTCTAACACTGGATATGCACAATGTGGCCCCATCGTTTACTCTGGGAACGTTTCGTCATCTATGGTGCAGCATCGTTACAGTGGGGCGTCTCTCGGACAGTTTCAGTATACTCACGCTGCCTACGCGCACGAGCAGCCCAACGTCACATTTGCAGGATTCACGAACCCTCTGTCACCCCTGCAGGTATCACACCGTGACTCATGCTGTTCGCCCCCGTCCGAAAGCTCAACTCCAACGCAGACGTTTGACTGGATGAGAGTGAAAAGAAACCCCCCTAAGACCGGTGAGTGTTACACACTTGAAGACACATTTTCGCTTGATTAATAGCAACATATATCTGTCGTGTTCACATTTTAGGCAGTGTTGGAGTTGGTTTGTAATTTTATTTTTGTCCTTAATGGTTATCTAAGCAAAATTTAATAGTTTGTTATACTAGTGCCATTGGTCGTTTTTTTCGGTCCATAGGTAAAGCGGGAGAGTACGGCTTCGGCGGACAGCCAAATACGGTCAGGACCAACTTTACTACTAAGCAGCTTACAGAGCTAGAGAAGGAGTTTCACTTCAACAAGTACCTGACGCGAGCGAGGCGTGTGGAGATAGCCGCTGCCCTGCAGCTGAACGAGACTCAGGTAAAAATTTGGTTCCAGAACCGTAGAATGAAGCAGAAGAAGCGCGAGAAGGAAGGGATCTTGCCGAAATCCCCGTCGGGACAAGCGGAGAACGAGGAGAAAAACGAAGACGCCTCAGAAAAATCACACTCTGTCCCGTCCACACCTTCTCCGGCTTCGTCTACAACATCTTCAGCGCCTGATCCTTACATCTCTAGCTAGATGATTCTTGTCATCTGCCCTGCTAGGTCAACAAAAAATATTACCCCGTATGACACGTAACAGCATTGTACATAACTTTATGTCGTATGCAGATAACTCGAGAAGAACATAAATGCACTAAGAGGGCGTTTAGAGCAAGGTAATTAATCCTGGAACATTTTATTAATTTAATGTGTTAAATGTACGTGATATGTAGAGCGCAAGTAAGTAACTTGGCCTTTTCACTCCAGACGCTTAACATTTTTAGATTTTTTACACGAAGTGGTTTGGGTATACTGTAGAGTTGTAACACTTGAATGAAGACTGCAGGTTGTACGATAAACGTGTGACAGTCGATTAAAACTTCAAGAAGTCGGAATTCAGGAGTGTGCAGGTCTATAGCGGAAGTTCAACCGCACTGACGCCACAACGCGACATTTGAGAAGCGTACACTCTATTACAATCACCTGGAAATTATTTTGAACTCGGAAAACGTCTTTAAATACCTCGTAATATCAGCCTGTTTGCTGCTGTCTCAAAAGTAATTTGTGGCCGGATGAATGTATTATGTAAAGTTTGCATGATGTGCAACGCTTTCATGTATTTTATTGGACACTGAGTTTTATCAGTTTGAAAGCAGGGGTGTCTGTATTATACATAAAAAGTAGGGCACGTGCAATGTGTTTCCCACAGCAGTGTTTACGGGTCAATGTATGTATTAAAGCGCTCTTGAATATGTATATCATCATTTTGTACATTTGATTCTGCCTTGTTCTCACCCTTAACCAGGATGCCACATTTTAATCCAAATAATGCTGACTTATAAGAAGATCCGATGAGAATCATATAGCCGGGTCAGACTTGATTATTTTTGTAACATCAAATCGGAAATTGAACAATTAGAGTGATGTTTCTAAACTTATGGGGAAACGTGGAGTGCTGTTGGAAATGTAGCTTGAAGGACGACCCACACATTTTTAGGCAGGCAGGGACCTTGATTCTTGAAGTTTGTCACCTCAGTTAAACATACGAAGTGTGACTATATGACATTCAGCTGTGGAAGTTCAACGAGAACGACACAATTGCATACTGTATCGTCCTAGAGCATTCAATCCGAAATAAACACCGTAATGATTATACATAATATCCCCCAATACACTCTCTTTCTCTGTTTGTCTAACTTCTTTCTGTATAAGGGAAAGAGGGAGAGATTATGATCAGCAGCTGAGGAGGCGTAAAGCAGACACCTGTGTCAGGAGTTAATGTATAGTAATGCGGGGAGCAGCCGACACAACAGGGGCGCGTTTCCTGGAAGCTTCGTAACGCTACGGACTTAGTTTTCTCGTATTTGACAACATTCTTTTATTAGCGAGTGTTTCCAGAACCCCTTCCTCATCAGAGTAGTTCGTAATCTCGTTCGTAAATTAACGAATGAGCCCACCCACTCGATTTTTTTTTGCATCGTTCGTTATCTTGCTCGCTATTCGCTAAGATCGCTACAGGTCAGTGTCGTAACTATGGAAAGATTAATGTACTTCTTAACTTTTAATGAGAAAGATTAAAGATATATAAAAAGGTTAAAGTCACTCAAAACTACGAGGATTACTGCCAATATTAAACTACTGGAGAACCATCCACGTTCTTCAAACATGAATAACTTCGACAAAATGTATTTACCATTTCAGGCTGCTAATCTTCCAAGTAATATCAGCTTATTGGTTTATTTATTTATATCATTTGTAAATGAAAGAGCAGATCTAAGCACAATTTGACCAAACAATCAATTTAACGATACTGGCAGCAACTTGAAGGATGCATGCAGCACGACAGGGACAGCGGCGCGGCTTGAGGCTGTTTAATGCTGAATACCATAATAATCAGCACGGTTCAGATTTCATCCGAACGAATGTCAATGCTGTTTGTAATTTCGACTTCAAGCGCGAATCTTTGATGACAGTATCAATTTCAGTACCGGAATTACCACTTTCAATAATTGCCATTTAGATAACATGTTTTTAAAGCTCTTTCAATGGGAAGAAATTCAAAATTTAAAAATTATTTTAAAAGACAGTGGCAATTTTTGGTGAGAGTGTTACAATAACTGCAGGTATGACCGCATATCTAAGCCATATAAACTTACCCAGAGTATTAATATTATGATGCACACTGAACAATAATATATTAATATAAGAACATTGGCGGATAGGTTCTAAATTTCTCTTTCGTCTCAGCAAAATACTTCCCAGTTTTCTGTTTGATGTTACTTCAGTTTCACAAACGCAAAGAATGTCAAATGCTCGTTGAAAGAACTCTGATCAAACGTAATTAGAATATAGATCAACAGAGAAATCTATTTGTCTCAAATTGTTAAACATGACAATATATATTTGCAATTCATTATGTTTTGTTGCGTTTCTATTATTTACAGTTCGCTTCTAGGAAAAAGGGATTGGCGCACGTTTTCGTTTCTTTCTTATACAGAGTATTGCGTGGTTCTATGTCAACACATTATAGGGCATTTATTTAATATGATTTACAGGTCGATCAATTCTGTTGAAGAACAGTCTATACAATAAAATTAACTATTCTATTGTTAACGGCGCGACCGTATTTTTAAAGATTTATTTACTTTTTAACTCCTTGAATTCCAAGTTTAACAGAAACGTCTTCATTGCTGAAATAACACGTTCATCTGATAGGCTATTACGCGTTTGAATAAAGTGTTTCGACTTTAAGCTTTTGGATAAAGTGTTCCGACTTTAAGCGTTTGGATAAAGTGTTCCGACTGGAAGTTCCTTAATGACACGGCTCCTGGTCATCCTTACTGTGTTGTAAATAACCCATGATCAACTTCACCTTTACCTCGAATCCATCTGTATGCTACGAGAAGTGTTTATGCAGGTCAAATAGATATGACCAGTCTGTCTCCGGAAGACGAACAGAAGATAAAGCTGTAAGTCAATGGAAAGCTTATTCTCTGTGAAATACAGCGTTACGTTTCGCTTGCAGTGATTCAGATTTTCTTTTTGGTCTTTACCTTAAAATACCTGTAAGGAACTTGCTATAAAAACTCGCAAAGCACGCCATATATTGTTTTAGAGATGCAAGTTATTGTGTCGTATTTCTTTATGCATGCGGTCTCATTCTTATTAAAGTATTAATTGAAATAAGTTTACGACTCTGCTAACTTGTTTTACAGGGCAATTCAAGTGATTTTAAATTCGGCATTACGTTTTAAGTTGGCATTGCAATCATGTTGTAGCATGTGGCAAATGACACACCAATCACTGTAAAAATATTTACATATCTACAATGTCTAATACATTTATATCGTATTAATACACTTTATATGATCTGATTCTTAAGATTCCACGTGCGTAACGTGCATGATTAGTTATTTAGTAGCGCTGTTGTCCGATAGTACAAACAATGGTGATCAAAGTACGCTTTTTATTTACATTAAATGTAAGAATTCTCTGATTCGCAACAAATTAAATACAAGATAAATCAATTCGTGATTGCAGTGTAGTTAGTACTTGTAATGTTATATATCTTGTTCAAGGCTATATAAGGAGATATACAGGTTGTAACCCTTTTTCGTTTGCAAAACATGTGAATAGTATACTTGTGTAAAATTCGTTATATAAATAGCCAGTATTAAATAGTAACATTGATGATAATTGTATCACTATGAATTATATAAATATAATACATACATATCCACATTTCACGGTTTTTATGACATCGATTCATATAATCTATTAGTTGAATACAAGACTTTAATTAAATTATATCTAGTTTTAATCATTTTAACGAAACAGATTTTTTCTTAAATAATGACCAAACTTTTTACGAAAGCTAAAACTAAAAACTTTTACTGTTGATCGGATAAAGGCGTGAAGTGCTAAATAACCTTCTTATATTCTTCATCGATTTCATAAGCGAAAACATTGTTGCGCCATACACTGATTTGTCAATGTTAACATTTAATTTAGTGTGTTTTTCCCGCCAACAAAATTGTTACTGTTATTGTATCTGTGACAATGGTGTGGAATTGAGCCTCGAGTCAGTCAACACCCTGAATCATTGGGCTTATATCCTGGACGTATGTAAAATAAACCCCACTACATTAATCAAGATTTCAAGGCCCTACTAAAAATAATATATTCGTATTTTATTAAAATAGTGTATTTCTACATATGTATTCATATGATACACATTTTAACAGACTCAGGTTCTGTTTTGGTTAGACTGTTGTTGACAACAGTGACAGAGTGACCGAGCAATGACCCCACGTGCCATCTTAGGGGTCAGCACTTCCCCGAGCCGCACTGATTCCGCAGCTCAAAAAATGTAAGCTGATTTTTTGGGGAAAAAAAACATTAGTTTTTGACCGCAAATTTACATATTTCAATCAATTCTTCTATTCATATCATTTTTTTCGGCCAGCAATAAAAAGAATTTTGCCATGGCGTTTATGGGAAAAATAGTTTATTGAAAATAAAGAAGTACTCTTGATGTTGATAGGCAACACACACACACACACACACACATATATATTTATATATATATAATAATGGATCTCTTCAATTCGTACTCATCGATGTTTTCCTAGTGCAATAAATGAGACTTGAATAATTTTATCAAAGCGATGCTACTTGTATTCAATAGTGATATATTTTTTCCAACGTGTAGGATGGTGCAATACTACGTAGTTTTAGTTTTATACGTCACATACAGCAAATGCTGTATATCCCCAGAGCAAAACATAAAGGTGTAAAGTCGTGCACAAGAAACGCGAGTATCAGTTTGCTGAGAGCACGACGACGATGCACTTCATTTTAAGACAGTGGTCGTTTTTCAACGCCTTCGGGACATTACTAAGCTCGGAATAGGCTTTTCATGGATGAAATAAAAGACACTGGTGCAAGTGAAGGGTAAAGAAACACGGGTATAACATTTCTAATGTGACCTTCTGCAAGCTGTTATATTATTTGTTGTCCTAATAATTACTAGTAACACTGTGTATAATTATTATTATTTAGCAACCAAACGCAGTGTGAAAACACTATACTACCATTACTAAAAGAGCAAACATAACCTAACTTTGAAATATTGACCTTCACAGAACTCTTTTGTTTAGATTTTGGAAAGTGAACAGCTACTTGGAATTATGTTACAATAAGCTTAATTCAATCACAAGTGTTTGACTATGGGTCAGGAATTATACAGATGTAATTAAATATATAGGTTTGCTTGTGTGTTTCTGAGTTCTCTGCGCTGCTTTTAAAGTTACCGGAGGTGGAATTACTTTTGCATTTTTTTCCAGCTTTGAATTTGCCTTTCCTGACCCTGATCTAATTTTCCACTAGTGACTGACATGAATCCCCAACACGAGTCCATAAATCAGTCGTAAATACCTGACTGACTGGCTACAGGATTTTACAGTTCTTGAAATCTTTGAACCTGTTCTCCCTGATGCTGCCAGGAAGCACCCAGTCTGACGGTGTGTCAAGAGCAGGTCTTTCCTCTTAATGTGCTTTTGAAAATGATCTGATTACCTTCGGCTATTTGCCTTTTGCACAAATGTTATGTTTGCAGAAGCCTGGTGAGAAAGCAGAGGTGGGGAGATGCTGTTTGAACATGTCACACTGGCATTGCGCAAACACTGCATCTGTGCCGTCTGCCCAAACATGTCACACGGGCATTGCGCAAACTCGGCATCTGTGCCGTCTGCCCAGCGTACATCTCGTCGGCAGGAAGGACACTGCATACTCATACAACACAACTTCTCCCAAAAAACAGTGTCTTTTGCATGCGGTATTAACTACCTGAACATCTACACAGTATACAAGTTTCTTGAGGTCAGATTTTTCACTGCGCGGGCTCCACTGTTGTCCCCAGAATAAAAATCTCCAAAATAAGCAGAATAAATTCAAATGAAGCAAGAAATATGCTGAACTGTCACCCAGCCTGGGTCCTTTACCTGGGATGCATGAAATGATTTGTTTGAAAGGCACATTAGGCTAAGGAGTAATTCGTTACATTATGAAACATTGTTGCAAAATCCCCTCAGGTTCTGGCGCATGACGAACAGAAGCTTCAGAAGCCAAGTTGCATTTCAGGCCCCCCAGCAGAATCATCTTCAACCAAAACTTCAGTATGTCAGGGTTGCTAATACTCACTAGCGTCAAAAAAGCTGACGTCCCAGAGGTCTTAACGCTGCCTAACGCTAAAATCATGTGTAAAGCTTGGTGTGAAGTCCTTGTTAAACCCATTGGGGGTGGGGGGTTCAGGCTATTGGGCATTTCTCACTATTTTAGTTTTTGGCGAGACTCGGAATTTTGTATCGATGATCAAGTTTCTATGAGGCGTGTGGCAGCAGACAGATGCTGCGATGGCCTTCATCCCAGGAGCACCGGTATTTCATGACTCTCCCAAAGACTCTTACATTTACAGGTGATGCAGTAGTTTTGCCGCAGGTGTCATTGGTTTAGGACCCAAATGCTCCCTGGTTCTTTCCCTGGGGATGAGACTGTTGTGCTGCTTTAAGCACAGTAACCAACTTCACCTGTTCCGGTAAAATAGCAGCATCAACAGAAAGATCTGCTTCTTTTTTTTGGACAAAAGTAGCAGCCCAACAATTTAAAATACAGAGATAATGATCCACTCATATAGATTCAAATCAACAGACATTTAATACGTTTCCTTATGCAGTTTTATGAGTAATATCGCAGGCATTACGCTTCTGTTACTAGCAGTGGAAATGCATATTTAAATGCCGCACATTTTTTCCTTGTCCTTGTTGATGTTGCTTTTACTCTCTTACACAAACCAAGAGGGCTGGTGGTGTGACGACGGTGTAATAATCTTCTATGCGTGGGGGGGGGGGGTGCAGCATG
>JABFEB020000045.1:2326065-2341216 GCA_019775895.2 Stomatorhinus ivindoensis | reverse complement strand
TTCAAGTACTGCACCCGACAGAAGGTGAGGCGTTCAAGTACTGCACCCGACAGAAGGTGAGGCATTCAAGTACTGCAGGCCGCCTCTTTGTGACACTTCTTGTAACTACTGTGGGGTGGTCGTCTGCTGACATCCGTCGAATGGTTTGACTTACGTGTTCATGTACAGATCACATCTCAGAACTTAGATTTTAGAACCATAGAATGTAGACCCATGACTACATGGGGTTCATTTTCGCAAATTATGTGCCCATGATGTAATATAATGTAATGTGGAATGTAAGGTATCTCTGGAAGATAAGGTAGAAGACATTTGGTAAGACGTAGCAAAGGAGGTTGGTCCTGGGGTATCTGCTGATTAAATTCCATCGATGCGACACTGAGGTGGGTGTCCACCTGACTGAAGTGGAGCCATCAGGAAGCTATGAGCTATGATCTACATGCAGAACGGTGGACGAGGGCTGGGCCACAGGCCGCTGGGTCAATATCGCTGACATTTGGGACTCTTGACTCATGCCTCAGATAAACACCCACTTAACGGGATTAGCACTGTGTTTTTGCAGCAATGTAAACGAGAGATTTAGGGACTCCCTGGTGACCGGAGACGCAAATCCATGATGCCCCACCCCCCCTCTCCTTGTTTACATCCAATATGGATGTATTCTGGACTGTTTGAACACATTAAATCCCTATTTGCACTTGTGGAACAGGGTTTTGCATAAAAGGAAACATTCAATGATTCTGAATAAATGGTTCTGGCCACTTTCATTATAAAGGAATTCCATCTAAGATGGGATTGTTCATTTTGCTCATCGGCATATGATTTTGATATACTGTAGATAAGCAAAACCACAAACAGAGCCACCCATTCTGTTTATGAATATTCTACCTCCTTGTGTCACAGAGAGACATTATTTTTTCAGTTGTTTTCCAATTTACATCTAGAATTTAATATATTTTGATAAGTACTCTGACCCCTGCATCAACACCTGTCACATTCCTGATTTCCCTTTTTTCACACCAACATGTTTTTATCTATTTTCATCAAACGTTCGTGGCTTAGGTACAATCTTATCATAGCGGATGTTTAGACGATGACATAAAGATGAAATCTCGCAGCTGGGAATGTGTTTGCTAAACAAGATGAGCTTCCTTTGGGGCAGATTTCTGCCATGGAGGACATGGAGAGAGACATGAAACAAGCTTGTCAGATTTCCCAGCATGCCGTGGAGCGTCGGATTTCCCAGCATGCCGTGGAGCGTCGGATTTCCCAGCATGCCGTGGAGTGTAGCAAATGGGATGCAGTGCTGAAACGACAGTGATAGGGCACATTCCTCCAGGCACTCCCCGTGTCCTGTGATTGTACTCACTTTGTGTCGGAACGAACCGCTTCAGGTGATTCACATGTTTGGGGCCTGTGCCTTTGGGGGCGGGGGGCGGGGGGGATGGTGAATGTGCATGTTGAACAGGCTGGGGCAGTCGGCAGCTGTCCCTGCATGTTGGGGGGGGGGCGGACGTTGTGTGATCTTGCAGGGAAGGAGAAGACCAGGGAAGTCACACCGCAGCTCTGACCCCCCTCCCCCCCATGCAAACACACAGGCTCACACTAACACCCCTTTACACACACACACAGACACACACACACAGACACACAGATTTTGTGTTTGCAGGATTAACTCATTCTGCTCCAGTATCTAATTGCCACTAAAAAACACATAAACGGCATCAAGAGTTGGCAGCAGATGTTCTTGATTTTGTGTTTGACTTGTATTTTAAAAGCAGATTGTATTTTTAAAGGGTTTCTGTGAGGTCGCCACTGCAAACTTTCTTTTGGTGGTTAGTGTCCTTCCGGGGGCATTTCAAAAATGCCCCTACAGGGGTAATAAACCCTTACAAACACAGAGGGTAAAAGGACCTCCGGGCTGGAGGTAAACGGCACCGACGTGGCACCCTGAGACTCCAGTGTGAGTCAGGAGGTGCGAGGGTGCGCTCTCTCACGAAGGCTGGGTTCAAAGGTCAGAGCCTCTCGCGAATTCCTATCAACACGGGACGCAGTCAGCAGCAGTGTGTCACTGACTGACCGCTGAGTGACGAGCCATATTGGGTGGGTGAAGATCCATCATCCGGCAGGCCCAGCATGTCTGATAGGGCCACAACGAAGATCTACACCCAGCTCGCTTTGCTCATTACGTCCATCGCTTTGATTCATCTGCCAATCCGAACAGATAAAGGCAGTTAAGATGTGGAGAAACTTGTGGGGTCTAACATGAATTGATTTGTCCGGCTATCTTGCGCCCCGTCTTCCTGCGTGTAAATAACCAGACCATGCTTTTTCCAGTTGCAGCGGGAGAATCTCACGGGCGAGACCCGGAACCCTTCTGTTCGCTGTGCCAGTTGTTTGAACGCAAATGTACATCATCCGCGTGTCACGATGGCTCAGCGCGTGAGCACCTCTGGACTTCCCCTGCGATCCCGTCATTGCATCAAAGTCAAACTTTGTTGCTTTGTGCTGGAAGCGGTAGATTCCAGGTTCAGTCACTTGATCCATGCGGCGTGTAGGATTACATATTGTTCATTTATCGGAATAAATAGGATTAGCTATGTTCTGTAGTAGCTAACCCCAGTAGTTGGGTGAGGTTTGGGTAGGTCTGTCTTTTCAGGCCTCTGGATGGAGAGTTTGAGAGAAAAGAGGAAGAGGGTGTGAGGGGTAATTAAAACGATGGAGGAATCATTTATGGGAGACCCAGAGAGACAAAGTACTGATTGGGCCCCTCAGACAGACACATTCTCAATGCTCTGATTCTTCAAAGCCCCGAGGGTCTGCAGGCCGCGCTTGAGTGATAGGGATGGGGGCGGGTAAACATGCTTGTTTTAGGTCACATAGGGCTACCTGTGCCTTTCAGCTGCGTCAGTTATGCTCCCCTACCACACCCCCGCCTCCACTGAGTCGGCAGGTGGCCCAAGTCCACTTGGGTGAAATTCATTTCCATTGTTGCCGTTGCCGGGAGCAGGCTGTGATCTTCGCAGTGCGGCTCGAAAATCGGGATGCCTCTTGGCATGGAAATCTGACCTTGGAATCCGAAATAACACTCGAACGAAAGCCCTGCAGATTGGAGAATGGAGACACGGCCCGCTGGCCTTGACACGTCTGCCATCTCGCCGGCGGTTTCTGAAACAGGCGAAGGGAGGTCCGTGTTGAGCTCCCCAAGCAGAGGGCGACTGTGTACGCCGTGTTCAGGCAGTCGTTAAGCTTTCAGCGGCTCATCTTTCATGCCAGACGTGGTGCCTCTTCCAGGAAGCCCCGCATTATATCATTACATATAAATCATAAACTTCTCTACAAAGAGGTATCATCCCCAGATCTACATAGTGGTCCTTTAAATAACTCTGCCGTCAATTTCAATAAATATCAAATGTGCAGAAATTTCTTATCAGCCAAAACAAGTTGTCTGTAATGGGGATGTATTGGTCTAATAATATATATGGCTGCAAAATCTCAGACACACCCTGCCCCCCCCCCCCCATGGTATTCCTACATACCACTTGGAAAGAGTTTACAGAGATTGGTGCAACAGAGAAAACATCCATTCAGTGGCCTATCAGCTGGTGAAAAGAACTAATTACGGAGAGATGTCAGAGGGGAATGGCCAGACTCGTTAAAGCTAACAAGAAGGTCCCATGTGCAAAAAGTAATAGAGGTGGATAGTCCAGGTCCAGAGAGTGAGATTCCAGACCAAGATTTGTTTCAACCAACCAGTTGAGTATCTGTGACTCTTTATACTCAACTGGTTGGTTGAAACAAAATCTTGGTCTGGAATTTTACTCTCTGGACCTGAACTATCCACCTCTATAACTTAGTATAACAGTGTTGAAGAAGAATGGCTTCTCTGAACATAAACCTCATCTGCCCTTGAAGTGGTTCTGGAGGCAAAGAGTGGGTCCTGCCCAGTACTAGCTAGATGTACCTAAAGGAGTCACTGAACGCCATCATCTTCTCCAAGAAGGTTCAGATTAAGGCTCCAGTGTTGTGCTAAAGATGCACATAATTAGATGCATTTCCATAAGGTCACGGCGTAGGAGCACATGCCTAAGGATGACCACGTCTCGAAGAGCGGGGAGAAGCAGGCCCGGGGTACGGCGGCCGCGAGTGTCTGGTGGCGCAGTACGGACCGTCCGATCAAGCGCATTGATTATTCTCCTGCGTGGGGACGGTGGGGGCTGCCACCGTAATTAGGGCTTTTAAGGTGTGGATTATCCAAAGAGAAAAGGTCACACGGCTATAAATATTGACACGGATCAGAGGCTGTCGGAGATCCGAGACCTCAGAACGGGGGGGGGGGGGCTTCTCTGAATATCTCCACAAGCCCCTTGTTCTCAGCCTGAAAGCAAACAGGAGCATGTAGCTGACAAATCTTGTAATTTCTCTTCCAGCTGAATGGGAACCAACTGGGTTTGTTTTGGTTTGTCTTATAAGGAGGGAGTATTTCTCCGCCATATAAGGAGGGAGTATTTCTCCACCATATAAGGAGGGAGTATTTCTCCGCCATATAAGGAGGGAGTATTTCTCCGCCTGGCCCGTTGTAGGGAGTTGTGGGAACATGCCTGTGCACCAGTGAGATCCCTTACGTTTTACCCATATGATGCATAAATATGAGTCTGTTTCCAAAGCAGGAATGTGTGGGGGTGTCCTTCCGACCTGGCAAGGGGGTGCACCCACATGTTTAGCTGATAAGCACAGGGCTGGGGTGGTGGTGGTCCTGCCCCCCCCCCCCCACCCATGATCTCGACAGGCAGACGTCATGCTCAAGCTGCAGGCTTCATAACAGCCTCCTTCCTCCTCGCTGGCCGAAAGGGTTCATGACCCAAAGAGCCTTTTCCCAGAAGTTAAGCTGAAAACAAGCAAAAGGAAACACTGGAGATTTTACTCTCCTTTTTACTCTCATGCCAAGTTTGGAGAAGAAGCCAGAGACATTTGGAATAATCCTGTGTAATCATAAAAGCATTATATCATAAAAATTGGTCCTAGTAGTGTTTGGTTTGGCTTTTTGTGTGTGTGTGTATATATATATATATATATATATATATATATATATATATATATATATGAAACATTTTATAGTCTTCATAAAATAAAAAAAAAGCTTGTTAACTTAGTTCAAGTGGGAAGATTATTTCCATCTACACATTACTTATAGTGAGACTGTCACATAATTCCTGTGTTTGTCAGAATCGCTACAGCAGTATGAAGCACGAAGCACGAAGCCCGTTATAGCAAATAAATAACGCTTAGCGATAATATAAACCACAAAATCTCTGTGGGAGATTTCCAAAAACTTTCCCAGGCTCTGGGCTGTCGAACTTGAATTGCAGAAAAAAAATAGATCCTGAAAGATGGAATTCCTTTCCTCTGTCATCTGTGTCCGAATGTGAGGGATATATTCTCCAAATGTGTATACATTCCCGTGTGGGGGAATGTATTTTTAATGGAACGAGTGTCACCAGGGAGACAAGGAGACAGAAAGCTTCAGTATTCAAGGGTGATCCCGTGTGGCATTCCCTGTCACCCCCCCCCCTCCCCCCCCCGACAGCAGGATCTTTCACTCATCCGGTTCAGGAATTTCAAACTGACACTCAACATTGGCATTTATGCATGTTGCATTTTGCTGTGGATGAATTCCTTACGTTGACATACATAAATATAAGTAATACAATCATGAGCAAATAAACGATACTGATATCATCACTAACAGTGCCATTAAACCTGAAATCACCATCCAAGTCTTTGCATGCATCTGTGCAACAGACTGGCGCAGCTAACCTTCTGTTGCCGATACTATAATATACTTTATACAAACTGATTTTTCCCAGGATTATCGGGAATATCACAGAGACTGCCTCGATATCCCAGGATCCTTTGCCCTCCCTGCCATTTCCTCTCTTGTTTGCCATTTCCTCTCTCGTTTGCCATTTCCTCTCTCGTTTCTCGATCTGCCCACGGTCCACGCCACCAACACTGCATCCGGTTAACCAGCTCATTAAAATCAAGCACCTGTTGATAGAATGAGTCAAGAAACACAGGAAGCAGATGAGAGAGTAGTGCCTGCGTTTCACCTCAGAAGCCGTATTACCTGGCATCAAGCAGGTCACTTTGTCAGGCTCAGGGGCCGCTTTCACCGAGAGGGCCCGCTAATGGCTGTTTTCAGATTTTGTTGAATACCAGGGTAATTTCAATTACCTTGTAGCTTAAACCATGCAGGCCGAATCAGGTCAAGCTACTGAGCATATTAGTTACGAAGACACTCTGTATTGTTGCAACATTATTATTGACGAGATTAGCGGACATCTCCTCCCCATTCCAGGTTCCTCGGAAGATGTGTCCAGCTCTACTGTGGGTGCTGTGCATCGCTTTAAGTACTGCCCACCTCGTGGCGGGGGGGGGGGGGTAATCACGCACAGTGAGCAGAGGGGTGGCTGGCGAGACCCCAGCCCACTTAACGTGATTTATGCGGCGCGAGGTAAAGATACGCATTACCGCTAGATGCAGGCAGAAGCTGCAAAGACAGAGATATGCCACGACACGTCGTCTTATTCTTGGGGGGGGGGGGGTGATTTCATTTGGTGGAGCGTGCCTGGTCCATTTACCCACCTCCCTTGTGGAAATAAAAAACCATCAGCACATGATGGCATGTGTCACGAAAATGACACTTAACTCAGAGTCCCCCCCTCGTTGATTCTAAATATTAATGATCCATATGAAGAAAGACACAAATGAATAATCGTTGCTGTTAACACACAGGCACAGAGATCACCGTCGATACTTCTGGCAGTTCATAATTCTCAGTAAATATTTACTATAGGACTGTGTACAGTACGGCTGCGCGGCGGCCCTTAGGACTGTAATTTCAACAATTAGTTGATTACATTGCTAGGCCCATTGCACTAAATACTGTGTCAACTGCTGACGACAAGAATTAAAACATGAGAACTGGCAAGAATGGCGGAAAGTTTTTCATATCTATAAAAGATTTACAAAGCGAATAACATCTGTCATCTGAATCAGCACAAGTGAGCACAACCAGGGAAATGTTTCTTTGTTGGTTGTCATGGTGATGGTCTGCCTTTCCAAGCTGCCTGTCCGACATACCTTCTACAGAAACCAGACTGCTGGATTGGCGTTCGGTGAGCGGCAGCGCCCCTAGTGGTCATACTCGACACCTAATTTGAAGAATGACCTCATCGCCTGCCTGTATGCTTTGCTGCGCGCTGCGCACTGTTTAAATATCACCGGGGACCGCTGAATAGAAATAGACAGGGGAGGCAGAAGAGATCAACAGCATTCTGCTGCTCAGAAAAGTTTAAAAGCCATTCAAGCACAAAATAAACACACGTCCACATTTACTCTACAGCCAATCTTGTGCGACGCAAACAAAACAGCCTGTATATTTTCAGCACCCATGCAACTGAAAGTACACCTAAATATTTTTACCTTATGAAGTATTTATTGTCAAGCACACAAAGTCACCTTGTCTTGTAGACAGCAGTCCAGTGAACGTGTTTCCTCCCGTTCGAATAAAGCGTGTTTTTGTTTCCATGTGTTCTCTGAAAAGCTAAAATAAGGTGGCAGGAAGATACAGTTCTTCATTACTCGCTTACCTATACTACGTTATAACTTGAACTTTTAAATGTCATTGTATAAAGGAATGATATTCAGGCCAGTGATATTCTGACACCAGTAAATGTAAATGCAAACGGACCCATTGCTCCTTTCTCATGGTGAACCCGCTTCTGGCTTTTTGCATCAATGACATTTCCACAGAACACACAATGTGAGGTAATGATACCTCATCGGCACGGGAACACAAAGCTTTATTTCTCATTTTTATAAGAGGCTGGCATTTGAGCATGGATGCACATGCGCGTAAGTTCCGGAAGCGCTGTGAACTGGCTTTGCGGATGTCGTACTGACAGCGGGCCAAGGGGACTGAGTGCAGTGCTACAGAATGGGAGCCTGACAGAGGCCACTGTTAAATTGAAATAAACACTACGTTTAAATGTTGATAACATTTATTAGAGGATCGTTGCAGCTTCTTCACACCGTCACGCTCACGAACAGAGCACACTAAAAAAACTCCTCCGCACATCCCCTCCATCGGCCGGAAGTACATACGCTGGGTTAAATAGTGCAGGTGAGATGTGATACATTAACAGCCTCATCTGACATGGCACTGGGCTATGTGGCCAAACTGGGCTTTGAAGGGCATTTTCACTGCTGTCTTTGCCGGTGATGAAACGCTTTGCAGCTTCTTCCAGGCCTCGGCCCACGGGCTGCACCGTGGTCACATGACCTCTGTGCCGATCTGAAGGACGAGCATGCAGCTGGGCAACCGGAGCGGAGCGGGGCGACATGGGGGGGGGCATTGTGTGGCCCCTCCATCTGTCAAGAGGAGCCTGGCGCTCAGGGTTCACGCACAGGGCGCCCCCACTCACCACACACATCACCGCTCTGTGACGCTTGCCTGACCACCTACCATATTGTGCTTTCGGCTAAATATGGAAAAAACATGGCTGCAAGAAAAAGACAAAGCATTTCCATAAATATATATATATTAAAAAGCTGTTAATTTTGCTTTCTGTCCGATACGATCCGGTTATGAAATTAAAGACAGTTTCATTTAGTAACTCCATTGTTTCTTTTAAAATCTATAGGCTTGCTGCTTCATTAATTTGTTTATTTAGATTCATGGTTTCATACCATTCTAATTATACAAGCCAATCCACTTGCTGCAGGCTATTAGAATTCAGAGCATGTGTAAATCAGCTCTGCAATGATCATTCCATGCCTCTGATGATTTAATTGTTTTAATGATGGAATCCCCCAAAACCTCCGTGACCATGTGGCCTACGTGCTGCGCCCTGATTGGCCACTTGGTTTATCATCCGGTCGTGCAAGTTTCGTCAGTGGGCGTTTTTCGCCAAGCAAGATATAATGCATTTACTTTTCGTTAAAAGATGTTTTGGAAAATCCTACGTTTTTCACTCTCCCTCCTTTTTTAAACTCTCATCTTCGTCTCTGCTTTCCCGCAAGTGAAAAATGGTCGCCAGGCTAAGATTAAGCGTTTACTACATACCGTGGAAATTTACCACACCTGCAATTAAATCGACCCCAGGGGTGCGTGGAACAGATGTAAGAAAACCTGCTGAGGTGTATTAAGAATTTTCTGTCACTGACAATCTGACAGCTTGTTCAACTGCATAAAATATACTGTCATATTTCCTATAAGCATCACGAGAAGACAAATTGTCACGGAAACAAAATCAATACACCGACTGCACTGGACACAAACAATGGCTGTCCAGAACGAGAGTATATCTTTATCTTAAGGACTCTGAATTTATGGGTGAGATTGACCTCACTTGCGCTTTGCACTGTACTGTACTGTGAGTATGACTGGCTCATTATAAGCTGTTATGTGGAGTATGGCTAGAAGGCCATTCTGCGGTTAAAAGGAAAGAGCAGAGTAGGACTAAGAGCAGCGAGTGATTTATAGCGGATGGGTTTCAGCCCAGCTTCTGTGGGATGTGGTTGAGGGAAACGCAGCTGGGAGCGAGGGAGTTTTTTCCAGCATGTGGCTGTTACCGCCCCCTATAGTTCGCTGGCGGCATGTCACCGTTTTAGAAAGAGGCGGCGAAGACTGCTGTGAAGTTGCCATATTTAAACTGGACTAATTATGACTTACCACCTTATCGGTACCACGGATACAAAGTTCCATATTAAAATTAGCACTAAGTTCACCTTGAATCCAAGTATCAAAAACCTAATGGCAGGAATTATAGAGCGAAAAATATATTATACAGCGAGCTTCTGCGAATAGTAGACATAAGTTAGACATTATTTGACCGTATTTAAAATAGGACCGTACGTATTAATTTGCATTATAGGTAGTAAGTGCAAAAGTGCTGAATATAACTCTATGAAACATTTTGTCAATCGGAGTAAATTATATATATCGGGGTTGTTTATTACAATTACATAATACAAAAATGAACATGGTTAGAAAACAGAAGCGGCACAGATACATTTAATAGTTACGAAGTGCAATATATATATTTACATTTGTTTGTACCAGCTTAGAGGGCTCCAGTCACACTGCTAGGCATTCCATTAAATACATTTTTAAAACAATTTAGTTATTATATACGGCAGGAAATATCTCGCTGCATGTAATCTGGCGAGAGATGTCTAGATATCCTGAAAGGAAATAAGTTTACAAGCGTGATTTAGGGTCTACTAAGCCTGGTACACTGGATGCTGTTCATACTTATGGAGAGGAGCTATCCAGAGACAGAGGTTGCCCCTTCTGTGAAGACGTGAGTCATAATCCGCCAGTCAGGTTACTGTTCGTTCAGGATATCATACAATGATATATAACCCACCATTTATTAACGCAGAAAGCCTATATAGGTAACGCTTTTCCTAATGATATCTTTTCCATTTCGACTTTGTGACGTCAGTTCTAACAAACGCCTTTTGCAATGCAAAATATAGCACAGACTCCTGTAATCGAGGAAAATTTCACTCCGCTTACCCAGAGCAAAGTGCCGCTGAGAAGCTTGCACTCTTAAATAGACTATTTACAATACCGCGAGGCCTTTCCAAATGATCTAATCAGACACACGCAATTCTCGATTGTTTAAACGAGAAGAAATTCATTACGACAGTCAGGAGAGAAACACGCGTTTATCAACTTGACTAACGTCAAATAAACTTACTGTATAAATTGCGACGTTTCATAACCAAACAAGTTACATTGGAGATTCTTCTGAAAATCCAGTACTGACTAAGTGGAATATAACTTCTTCGTCCGTCCCTGCGTGTTACAGTATTAATTTCAGCAGATTAAGTGTAACATACCGAAAAGAACTACTTATCACATCTAGGAGTGTTGTGAAGTGTTATCAATCTCTCTGTAAAACGTCAGCCTGAATTACATCAACCGAACAACGCGTCAATTTAAATAGAAGTGCACGTTTTGAATAAGATATTCTTAAAAACTAAAAAAATGCATAAATTAAACGTTATGTTTGGCATTTGTCTACATTGGGAGTGGTATTAAATGTTAGGAATGCGTTTGTGTACGAGCACGCGCAGTGGCGAGATCCCTTTCGTTGAACGCACTTCTGGGGACGAACCCCCTCTTCTGGGAAAACCAAACTCTACACTCAGGGCCAGTTCTGCAACAGAAGAAAGAAAACTGAAACATCGTTAAATGCAGTTACCCAGTACTTTATATCTATAACGTTCAAATACAACCTTACCATGCGGCTTAAAATAACAATGTATTACCAATATTATTCATTCAAATTTACAAGAGGAATAAAATAAGTTTATTCAAGAGCCGCTGAAACATTTACAGCATACCCGAGAATGTTCTCTTTTGATGGGAGTACTGATGCCGCTGCTGAAGGGATTTGTTTGAAGTTCAACATATTTTAGGAGACACGGAGAAAAATTCCAGCAATGAAGCAAGTTCTGTTAAATATAAGTGTATTGGGAACAGAAGCATGTGGACACAGGCATTAAATAACGCACATGGAGTAAATGGAAATGTAAATATTAAAGAAGTGGATGACAGAGATCTCTTAAGACAGACAGCATATTGGCTTTTGTTGTTGTATAAGTGAATGGATGAGATGTGCACAAATTGAGCTAAACATAACAGGCATCTAGTTGGAGTATATCTTAAAGAGTATCGACTTTTCAATCTCATTGAGCCAAGGAATTTTTTCTACCTGCATTGTCAAAATGACAGCTTTTTTAAATTCACATTTATTGACATTTGCTACCTTCATGATGGATAGAACTGATGTGAGAGTATTACATTAAATAATAATCTAGATTCATATTCAGTAATAAGTAATCTTTATCATGGAGAAATACTTTTTTTTTTGCTTCACATTGTTAATCTGACAGGCTTTTAGCTGATAGACACTTACTCTTTGGTATGGCATGTTGCTATGACTTCATCTGCCTTATATTTTGAGGGTTTTAGGAACATTGCGCTTTCCTAAGAGGAGCTCTTCCATTCTCGAATGTACTAGAACTGTATTCTAAAGAGATACATATACATTCACTTTTACCTTTTTACTCTTCACATGGAAATTTAGTGACAGCTGATTTGGGTTTTTTTTTTTTTTAACAAGACCCTTCCCCAAAGATTAACCTGGAACGGACATCGGAGTAGATTCCGTAAGCATGGGGAATATTAACTGTTTAGCGAGGAAATTTTAGAGTACGCCTACTATAGACTTTGGACTGTTGATCTGAATACCACTGTATGTGAAAAAGTAATTAGTGTAATTCACTGTGGTTATTTTCCAATAGTTATGCTGTCCTGAGGGTTCTAGAATAACCCCAGGTGTATAAATACAGTATGTCACAGCTCTGTAAGATTAGAAGTCATTAGTATTCCGTTGCCATGGTTAAATGGCATCTACTCTATAAAGGAAGTATGCTTTACAATGTGTGAGAACGTCTAGGTTCTATTGTCTCCATGGTAACATATATCCTGTGTAATATAGCCTGAGTGATACAATCATCGAAGAGGGATCAATTGGATCATCTCAGGGAGAGAATAAATCCACCAAGTCATGTTTATGCTCAAATGAAAAGTCCTTGTTACTTCCTCTAGGAATTCCCTAGATAGGTTGCATAACTATGCCAAGTTATTGACCTCTGTAGAACACCAGAGCCAGTAGGATGACATTTAATAAACATTTTAGTCATTTTCTCTCACACTATGGCTTGGCATGGCCACAAAAGCACTTAGCCCTGAATATTTGGTTGAAAGTCACCTAATGCCTTGTTTTGGTTCAGCCCCGATTGTGGTCACCATAAATCAACGGAACTCTGCAGATCCTGATGTAGTTTGGCAAACACTCGCGAGTTCAATACTTGCTGCACAGATGATCGGGTTTCCGCGTCCTTGGCAAAGTCGGGGGCCTCTGGGTTTCTATAGCGATGGTGGCAAGACGTCCGTTCTGCCTGATGTGGATGTAAGCTCTCTGTCACGAGCCATGAACATACGGTGAACCAAATGTTATGACTTGTGAACAGTAGTGAAATATGACCGGGGGGGGGGGGGGGGTTGGAAAAGGCGGCTGCGTTTGGGTGAATGTTCTAAGGATCCAGTATCCAAACGGAGAAGTGGGGGGCAATAATTGTGTGCAGTTAGGGTGGCTGACGAGAGATCAGTGATGGAGTGGGGGCACGTCATTTTGTATGTGTATGGAGGGTTTTTGCCGGGGGGGGGGGTCACTCTTGGGGAAAGGGAAGGGGTTCATGGGGAGGAATGTATACAGACTGTCAGGGCAGGAATGACTCAGGGATCTGGAGATAGCGGTTTCCACAGAGACCTCAAATGCATCTATCATCCCATTGAGGAGTTTTGCTTGATTTTGGTGGGAGGGGGCATCCCCTCCTGTACTGTGGAAGGGGGGGGGTGCCATTATCAGCTTTTCCTGATATCAGATGTCAACGTGAAGGAGTTTGTTTAAAACCAGGAACCCCCAGTGTCTGTGTGAGGGCGGCTTGTTTAAAGGACGTTATAAACACCTCGTAAAGAGCACCGGGCCCCCACCCAGACCCCCACCCGGGCCTCCACCCCAGACTGCCCCAGGCACACAGATTCACCAGTGCTCAGTCTGTGCACCCATATAATGGTATTTTGTATTTTGGGTGCCATTGCATTTCACAATGACTATTTCTAGCTTTTTATATGTCATTTATTTTTGTGTACATGGTTCAGAAATGGTCAGCTGACAGGAAGTCTGAGCGCCAGGCATCTATGCGCCTTCCTTCCATGCATTTTTTGCATGTGCACATGCATGCATTTGCAGCAGCGTGTGCGGGTGTCAGGGGAGATGGAATGCGGTGCTGTAACAGTGTTGGGGAAGATGGCGGCTGCTGAGGTGGTGCGGGGGGGGGGGCATCAGCAAGGGGTTCACCGACCGGTCACGCATCCTGAATGCAGAAACGCCAGAGAGGCGCCCAGGGAGCAGTGGAATAGTTGTCCCTTAGCAACGGAGACTGCGAGGCTGGGTGGCGGCCGGGTGGGGGGGTTCCCGCAAGGGCCAGGTCACCACGCCAGAGAGCTTTATGGCAGCCGGGGGAACAATGGGCCCCCGCGGCTGGGCCTTTGCGCCAGAGGGGCCTGAGTCGCACCTTCATATATTCAACCGGGTCTTGTTTTTTTTTCTGTGAGGGTGGTGCAGAAATTCGCCTTGTCTGAATGCCGACAGTGTGAGCATGGGGTGTGGGGGGAGGGGGGCATGTTTTATGGGCCTATTTATGGTGCGTCCCTGAGTCCAGCAGGCCCCTGTTACAACACAGGGGCCCAGGAACAGAACAGCGGTATGAGATGAGGTCCCGGCCCTTCCGGCGCGCCGACTGGGGCTTCTCGCCCTCTCGCCATGATGACCTCACCGGGAGACCTGTCTATGGAGTCTCACGCACTCTGGGAACGCTGGTGGGGTGAACGTGGGCTTGGCCCCCACCCTCTCTTGCGGCCATCTCGACAGAGATCCATTCCGGTGCACCACGATCTCCAGCTCCTCTAAGGTCACGAAGGTCATGTCTATAAGACTCCCAAATGGCACAACGATTAAAATATTCAGTCAGCATTTTGGCCTGAGTATAAATACGATAATGAGAAAAGAAATGCTGTCCCCGGACGGACCCTGGGGTGAATTATTTGCATGTTTGCTTTGGGTGGGAAAGCCTGTTTATGGGAATGTGACAGAGTCAGGATGTATGTCTGCATGTTTGGCTGTGTGTGTGTCTGTCAGTAAGACTTGTGTTATTTTTGCATGCCTCTGCGGACATGCATTCGTGTGGGTGTGTGTGTGTGTGTGTGCATACACTGTCCCCCCCCACTCCCGGGGCTGCGTATTGAGCAGAGCAGCTACACAGAAATCTGTTTGGAGATCAATGTCTGCGCTTCGCCCCGCGGCGGATCCTAAATTATTCATCGTGTCCGACCGGCTTGTCCCCGGCGCCGCCGCAGAAACAGCTGACCCGGAGTGGGGGGGGGGGGGGGGGGGGGGGGGGGGGGGGGGGGGGGGGGGGGGGGGGGGGGGGGGGGGGGGGGGGGGGG
>JABFEB020000045.1:2227426-2243611 GCA_019775895.2 Stomatorhinus ivindoensis | reverse complement strand
AGTGAAAATGGCTAAGGGACATGTAACCAAATATTAGCACTGCTGTATGTATATTTTTGACCCAGCAGATGTGATCAGTTTTTTCTGTTAACCCATAATAAAGTCATAAAAGAACCAAACTTCATGAATGTTTTTTGTGACAAAGAAGTATCTCTTCCAATCACTCTATCAGAGAAAAATCAGAGTTGTAGAAATAACGGGAAACTCAAGAGAGCCATGATAATTTGTTCTTTACAAGGGTATGTAGACTTTTGACCAGAACTGTATGTAGGATACGGCACAAACCCTGCGTAATGCAAGGGAACACTGATCATGCCCGCAATCCTACTTTGATGCACCTAAATTAGATATTAGATTAGATATCTTGGAGTACCTTGAACCACCAGGTCATTCCACCATGATGGGCTGAGAGGCTCCACAGCGCCTCCTACTGACGAGCCACACCCCACCCACACCGACTTCCTAGTAATAAGTCCAATGCTGTCCGATTTTAATTGCACATGTACCATCCACTAATTTACTTTTTCTTTAATATTTATTTAATCAATATTCCATTATATTATGTTTTTCAGGTCTCGGTTTGCGTACTTTTTGATTTGTTTGCGCTACGTTCAACTAATTGTATTGCGTGTACCGGCTTTTCATATAGTTTGTTTTGCCCTAAATGTATGGTAATCTCTGCCCTACGCACCATGCTGCCAAATGCACAAGAATTTCCCACGTGGAATCAATTAAATGTATCTAATCCAATCGTTCATCATATAATATGTATTTAACTGCGTTGTGTAATATTAGGTTAGATAGCTGGTATTTGGATATTGAAGTCTTCACTGTATTAAAGTATTAACACTGTATAACTAACTTCAATAATATGTCAAATTCAAGTTTCGTGGGGAAAGAAACATGTCCTAAGAGAATCCTTATCGCCATTTACAATGACTAAACTAAGCATATCAGGGTTTATAAGAGCTCGGTCTCAGCCTAGTCAGACCATGTGATATCTGGGAAACGTTGCTCACAACCGGTGCACAAGTTTGGACAACCGTAACACCCTGCTTCAAGAACAGGAGTTTACACTCTGTATAGTCATGTCCTTATTTTAAACTTGTTTGGCTCAGTGAAATCACCTCCTAACTATTGTTCATTGATCACGCCGACGGCGCTTTCTCGAGATGGTAATACGCCCTGCGCCCATTCTATATTGACAGTTATTCCCACAGTTGTCAGGCATCCACCTTTGTTTTGGAAGCACCGAGCTTAAACAAAGCATCCAGAAAGTACGGGACAAAGAAATTACAGTTTTCGCCCATCGTGGGCCAACAATGTCTCCGGCTCCGTCGACTGCTGCAAAAAAGCCCGAGAACAGAAACCGAAATAGGTTCGCAAAACTTATGTACACGCAATACTTCCTTAAAAGCTGTATTAAACTGCCTAGAGCACTACAAACAACTAATTAAGACGCAGATATAATATGACAGGAGTTTTACAAATCAGGTTACTTTAGGACACAATGCATAACGAGGCGTTGTGGGAGCATGAGTGTACCTCTTTGGAAAGCTCGCAGGCAGCCGGGGAGGGACAGGGCCTGGCGTCCCCCTCCTGAGCAGCACGCCGGCTCTCGTCCCTTCGGCTGGCGCTGGAGTCGGACGCGCACGTGTCGCCCTCCTCGCCGACAGCCCTGTTAACGTCCGCGGCGTCCGCGAGCGCCTGCGCGCCACCGCGAGCTTCGCCGGACCCGGAGCTGTCAGAGCCCGAGGGGACCAGGTGCACCAGCCACGCGCTGAGCCGCGTGGGGAAGCGCGGCGAGCCCAGAGCGCGCACCTCGTCCAGCAGTCTCCGGCTCGCGAAATAAGAGTCCAGATCAGGGCGTTTCGGATGCAGGCTGTAGCCGTCCAGAGTATCCCGCAGATTGTGGATCGGCGTCTGCACGTAAGCCGAACTTTGTCCGACATTTGTTTCCAGTATCGGCGACAGATAGCCGGTCAAGTACGTATCTAGCGTGACATCAACGCGAGCTCCCATTAAACTTAAAAGGATAGTAAACTGGATGAGTCCTTCCGAAAAGTACTTCTTTAAGTACTGCATGGTAAAAATCTGTTCGAAACCGAACGATAAATGAACACTACCTGTCAGCACCTCTTTCCCTGAACAAAGAGCAACACTAAACAAAAGATCACGCTTCGTCAAATCAAACAAAGAGATATCCCACCCGGCAAAATCGTGTCTTAGCTTGGCACCGGCTTATGAGACATTATTAATTGCAACATTTTCAAAACCCTAGCAGTTTGCAGAGCCAGATTCTAAAATACATACGGGTGTCTGACGTCCCACCTGAACCAACAATCAAACTTACTTTCTTGTATTAAAAAATACAGATTTCATGAATCAACCCTCGCCGGCTACACCGAAGAGGAGGAGACTCAACGTAATATTTGCATAATCCCCAACCAGGACGCACGCTATGGGTGTAGTTTCATTTCTGTAACGGAAATCCATCGCTGTATTTTCTGATTGGCATAGACGTTCCCATGTGATGTAAGTAAGCCAATCGTGTGCCGAATGTATAAAACGTGGTTTCATACAAAATGTCACCCAACCCTACACAAGTTAGACCTTGTTTTAGGGTGTGAATATGTAGTTATACGCTCATGTTGTGTAATAGAATTGTTTTTGTCTGATTACCTTCCTAATAGCTTTGCAGTGGCGACGTATAAATTTGTATTTTGATTTTGACTATTTGAAACGTGTGGGCGATGACCTTGTCGTTGTGCTGAATGACTATCATCACGTTTAATATTTTCCATCCATCCGTTTTACACAACTTCACACCTTCCACATAGTCCAATTTGTATGTTAGTGTAAATTGTATGTTTATTGTATATGTGTACGTCATTATCTTCACTATCCTGTCATTTGCTATTTATTGTTCTCTAACGTCGTAGGTTGTTCAAGTCCGCAGGGAATTACACAAGCGAGTATTTCCTTGCACCTGTACAAATGACAAAAAGCTTTGGAATCCTTGTACCTATTTCCCAGTGGGGTGTTGTTGTAAGTTTATCCCATAATGCAGAGCAGATATCCTGGAGTCCCAGTCTTTGTTAGGGCACACACAATTTAGAGACAAAAAAATTCATCTGCATCTTTTAGGATTGTGGTCAAAACATCACACAGATATTTAGTCCAGGAACTGATCACCCCCATCTTGGTGGTATAACCCCTGTACAGCAGTAATTTTTAAGAATTCAAATTTCATACAACATTGACAAATATAACAAATCCAGGGCTGGTGGACGAGGCATTAAGACTGGATTTACAGTCAGCTTTACAACATAGAATTGGTTGATGCAGAAGTTAAGCCACCATCTAATTTATCTTTTGTTCACACCACTATTGCGAGTGTTAAACCGATGGTAACCTCTGAGTGCTAGATGTGTATTTGATGTTTAATCTAAACACTCCACAGTAAGAATTAAGCCTTAATCACCAACAAACTCAAATATTTCAAGGTGTCTGGATGCTGCCCCCCCCCAGACACACCCTGAACTGAATGACCATAATCAAGAGTCTTTATTATTCACCAAGTACCAGGTGTACAAGAAATTTATCTTGATACGGAGTGTCAAAATAATATCAATCCAATAAAAAAGAACAGAAAAAAGATAAATAAAAACAACAGATATATAAAGGCATGAACTATGCATAAACTGCAAATAAAAGGATGTGCAACATGACAAGTGAAAGTGCAAATATAGCATATTTGCATATGTGCACTGACTGCAATAGCTGGAACTAGTCACAGCAATAGTTATTGTGCTGTCATGCTCATAAGCCTTAGCGCTACCTTCCAGGCAAAGAGGCTGCACTGGCAAATTGACTCCGCTTTGTCCATCTCTTGAATCTGATACTAATGCAGTTACTCTGCAGAGGGCAGCCAGTGGTCAGAAGATCAGTTAAGACCATTTTCCATTGGGCAGTGATCTTAATGACATCATCAATAAGTCAATGCTCCTTAATGAAGCTGCAAGGATCATTACGCTACTGATGAGTTGATAGCTAACAGCAACTGTCTCGTGATTATGTAGTGGTAAGCTTTCACCTGGAGGAGAGATTACTTTGGGAAATTAATTTTCAGTTCTGCTTCAAAGTCCTTATTAATTCTTCTCAGGTTGTAACATTAATTGCAGAATGAAAACATTCAGTTAATATACAAGTACCTATGGATCAGCTATTTGAAATTTCTTCAGGAGACTGGAGCCAGGTAAGGTAAATGCCAACAAAACACACAACCTGCCCCATTAATTTTAAAAAGGCCTATTGAATTCATCTTTATTAAATTCCAGTTCCAGTTTTTCTTTTATTATAAAATTACTAAAGTAATCTATAACATGCAGTCTATTTTACTCATGCGTTACTACAATGATATTCTTAACCACTGCAGAGCCTACGGTGTTATATGAAAGAAGTATGAAAGGAGTAAAGGGTGGTTTAGGAGGAGCCAAGAATTCTAAAGCTTATTGTCATGTGTACAATTATACGCTTGCGTTCCTCTGTAGACTTAAACAAAATACAGGGATAATGAACAATAAAGCAAATAAAATGAGTGACACCAACAATATACATACAATACACAGTGTACAATACACATGCCACATATGATATACAAAAACAGGCCTAAAAAAATTTGGAGGTTTCAGTGGCAGCGGTAACTGGGATTAAAGTGCGAGTTGTCACCACATATTTAACGATCTTATTGCTGTTGGTAAGAGGCTGTTTTTGAGTCTTAAAATATTGGACTTGGGGCATCTTCTGGATGGACAAAAGAGGCTGTGCTGGATGGCTGGGGTCTGTCATTCTACATTGCGCTGCGGCAGCTTGAGAAGTAAATGTTCTGAAATGTCCCAAAGGTCTGCTTTGTTCTCACCCCTATCTGTAGTGTCTTGGGGTTCTGTGCTGTGTAGCTGTCATACCAGGATGGACTCCACAATGCACCAGTAGGTGGTGGTTAATATTGCAGCTGACATCAGGGCCTTCCTCAGATATCTGAGGAAGTCAATGCTTTAGGCTTTATTCCTTACAGCAACTGCTGCTTCTTCAGTCAATTTGACATCATCGGAGAGGATGTCTCCAAGAAGATTAAAGCTGCTGTCCTTCTCCACAGCAGCGCCTCCGATGTGGTTTAGATCGTGGTTTGTTGCTTGCTTCCTGTAATCTACGACCAGCTCACTGGTATTGCTGATATTCAGGGAGACGTTACTGTCCTGATGGCTTTGTCAGGATCTACTCCCAGTAGGCCGTCTAATTGTTGTCACTGATCACGCCTAAGATGTCGTCAGCACACTTCACAATGGAGTTGGAGCTGTACCTTCTCACACAGTCATAGGTATAAAGGAAGTGCAGCAATGGGCTCAGCACACTGGCCCGAGGAGTACCTCTGTTGAAGGTCAGAGTGTAACAGGTTATCATGCCTTTTCTTGCATACTGTGAGCTGATAGTGAGGAAGTCCAGGATACGGATGCAAAAGGAACAGCTGAATTCTTGGTCTAAGAGCTTGGAGGTCAGTCTAGAGGAGATGACTGCGTTGAATGCCTAGCTGTAATCCGCGAACAGCCTAGCATAACGGTTTTTCTTTTCCAGATCGTTGAGTCAGGCTGTCGCGGTATACGCAGTGATTAATAATACAAAATCTGTTTATTTCGCCGGTCACAACGACAGCACTTAATACTGTTCTCCGCAATAACTTTCTGATAATCGCTTAATTATAGAGTAACTTGGATGTGATACAATAAGTACAGCGGTTAAGAGTAAGACACGCTGCCACCTTTTCTATAGGCGAACATCTGCCGTGACCTTCGACCCCGGCCATCGTTGACCAATCAAATCGCGCCGTTCTCTAGAGCCAGAATTTCCACGTCGGCAAATCGCAACTGCAAGAAAGATAAAGTTGAAGTGTTGTTGCGATTGTAAATCGCGCTGGTAAAGCCGCACAGCCTTCTACTTTAGCTGTTCCTATTTGAAATCGTTTTATAGAAAACAAGTCAGAAACTTGGTAAGGTTATAAAGAATACAACGCGGGGTATCAAGCTGTGTGTCTTCGGATAATGGTAGTAATCTGTACACTCTTAAGACCCATTTTGACCATTCTGACGTTTAACATTTTACATTGATTGTGTGCATGCTTTGCGCTTTATTAAAGTGGCGATGATTGTGTATTGTTTTTGCAACTACATTTAAACTAGAGGAACAGTATTAAAATTTTATTTGGCTGCTAGCATATAATCTAACATATGGTCAGAAGATGGAATGACGTGTCATTCTGTAACACCTGTGTTCCTGCTCTCGTGTGAAAGTGCTTTATTTTGCATGGTAATTCTTTTCTATATAACGCCTTTTTTGCAAGGTATGACTGAGCGCTGCGAAATAAACGAAGGAGCATTTGTTTTTGAAAGTAAAGTTCTGTAACACGTGGACTCTGTATATAATAGAAGTCAGTGCACTACAGAACTTTGTTTTCAGAGATTGTTGTCCCTGATTCTCCAAGACTGGTGGTGGATTTCCTACGGACGCAGTCTGATCATTAGCGGTGGTCGCATTCTTTACCCTTACTATTTTACAACAACTTAAATAACATTCATTCATATTCAGTTGTATGTTTGATTATCGTATTTATTTTGTGATATTTTTTCTTCTCAAAAGTAATTTGATTAAAGTAGTCATCTCTGTAAAATATTACTGCTGTCCTGTGTTGTGATTGTCAGCAGTTTTTCGGTGCTAGTTCTGATTGTTACTTTAAGATAACTGGAACGTTAAATCACTCCCCAGGACTTAATATTGTATCTCATTGTATACAATTTCAATGAAAATGTGAACATAATTCATGTATTTTAAGCAAGTGTTATTTTAGATACGTTTGCATTATTAAGAAGTCACTGTATTTTACTTTTTTAAAAAACGGATTGGAAGAGTTGACCTCAAATTGTGAGTTGACGCCACCTGCTGACCTGAAGCCATATTACATACGTACTGCAAATACTTGCAAATACTACGTCGGTCGGGGAGATGTGTTTCCTGATATACCTACAACCTTGGTGCCACTTTAGCATGTGATGTACGGGTTTAGTTTACATTTCAACGTGTGCTCTACCGGCTCAGCCCACATAATTAAAATGTGACTTAAACCTGTCCTTTGGCTTATTTCTCAATGTCTACCTTGTTTATTTGGAAGAATAGTGAAGAATAGAATAAAGAATAACGTGATTGAAAATGTAACTTTAAAATGCATATGTAATTGGAAGGTATGTCTTCATGCGCCACCCAGTGGTAGAGCGCAAAGGCTGAAGGAGTATCGCCATTTTTAAATTTCCTGTTATTAGTAGGCTAAGAATGTTGATTTGGATTTCTCAACTGCGTGGCCTACAAAATCGTTCTTTTACAATAAACGGTTAATTTTACCTTATGATTACTGCACTTTAGCACAGCAGAAAAATGGAGCATTAATCTTATTATAATATCTGCAAACTGGCGTTCTGTCCAGGGTGTACCCCAGCCCTTGTGCGTGCAATAGGCTCAGATGACCCGTGACTCCAACCAAAATAAATGCGTATAAGGTAGATGGATAGGTAATATCACTAGGATTCAAAATCGTCTAAATGCATTATTCCATTTTGCAGTAAAATTAATAACGCATAATTACACTATTGTCACCTGCAACAACCAGCCGCATCTTGTCATCCTTACTGGTCACCTGTCACAGTCATTCTCATGTCCCCTCAATATTCAGATGTCCTCACGATGTCCCCCTCCAGTATATATTGTAATTACGGCCTTGGTCGCCCCCCAAAGGTAACTCCATGGCTACAGCCCTGGGTCTAGGCCTGGGGGGCTTCTAGCTGGTTGGATGAGATATCTTTACCATGTACTGTAAAATTTGACCATTTTCTCCTTGCTTGTGCTGCACCACACTCCAAAGTAAATTCCTCGTATGCTAAAGTACCTGGCGTTAATTGACATTATGATTGTGATGTTCGGTTATAAGCTTTCTGGTACTTACGCCAGTTAAACATTTACTTTTATATAAACATGGGAGTTTATAAAACTGCTAGTTTATTAACGATTCGTTTAAAAACGTGTTCTCTTGCTCATTAACAAATTTACACAAAGTATGAGCAATTTAGAGACCCAAATGCACACCTGCCCCATAGCATGTGTTGCCTGCCGTCTTTGGTCCTGAATAGGGCAGGTGAAAAATGAATAGACTCTAGCTCCCCCTGCAGGTGTAGAAATAAATGGCATGTATTTACAACTTGGAATAAACTGGGGAAAAAATCAGTAAATGATAATTATTTTTAATATTCGATTTGTTTTCTTTATTTCTTTAAATAATTCAGTGGTTATTCTTTTTATTGTTTCTGCTGATAGCTTGATTTATTTAGCTCTTAGAAACATCTACTCCTATAACTTAATCCAAACTTTAAAGGCAAAAATTTTCCTCGACGTTATTGTATTTTTATTATGTTTCACAAAATTAAAGAACGCAATTCTACCCTCCGTTTTTAACGATTATCCCTGCTGACATTTTCTGTACATTTTAATATGTAACCATGTGTTCCGAAACGGCATTTATTGGCGCCACACAAGAAACGGGCATAGCTTAAAATAATTAGCAATTTCAGTAACATGTTAAATGGGATAGTAACTGAATACAACAACTGAACACGCAGTTTAAACTGTACATCCCAATTTTGAATGGAATCTATGTGGAAATACAAAATATGGGGTTGTTGCACATTATATACCTTTGGTTTGCTATATTAAACTGTTACAGTAATAAGCGAAAACGATGGTTAATCGTCAGTGAAATATCTTTCGTAAACGCCGCATTAATAAAACCATAATTCTGAAAACCAGCGTATTCTGAAAGGTTGCATTATCATACGCTTATTTTTATGCTGTCACTATAAACCTGAATTGACGAGGTTCATTCAATGGACATACAAGAGCATCAAAAACAAAATACTTACATTGTCAATTTTATTCTTCTTGAGTAATTATCTTTATGACATTGCGACAAAATCGTCATAATCCATTCCACATTCAACATGTTCAAAAGGCTAGCCCGATTATAAAATACAATTTGGGCTTCTTTTGACAATTAATTTACAATATTATTTGCATATTCTTTACATATTTGGTTCTTCTGCATGGATATTCAAATTATTCAATAAAACTGTCCTGTAAAACAAACCGAGCCGTTCTATTGGTTCGAAACTGAAACCACTTCCTACTTCCCGAAAGCACCGCCCCAAGGATAAATTTGCATGAAATTATTTCGATTGGTAAGTAGTTTGAAGCCTTGGGCGTGAACATACCACATATGGAGAATTACGTAATCCATGCGTATGCTTTAATTTGACCTTCTTTGGAATACTATTGGTGAAGACTTCACGCAATACACGGAAGGCGATTCGTCAGTGTGCATGTGCCTCAAAAGTGGGCGTGTAATAGTTTTATTTCCATTGGTTCCCCACCATGGAATTTAAGGAGTAAAATTTATCGCTTCGCACGTTTTAACTATTTCGTTTCCATTGCGTAAATGATTAAATCAGCACTTCTTCTTTAATAGCAATAAATATATATTTTAAACTGACGTTTAAAATGGTTGGATATTTTAGAATTAAATGATAAACAATCGAATTTAAATTAAAATAGCAGTTTTATCAAATTCATTCGATAAAAATTGATGCATGTATTAGATAATTTGACTCTATGTCAACAGATGTCTTTAACTTGGAATTATATTCATGTAATTATTCTAGAAATTAAATAACATAAATCGGTTAACTAAAAAAGTAACAATATTTAAATTATAATAAAATTAATAACTATGATGTAATAATAGTAATAATAACTGATTTCTATAACTTAAATTTTTGATTAACAGTCTTAACTGATATCTGTGTTTGATATTTGTGTTTAAGGTTAAGAATTTCAAAGTTTAAAACTAGTTTATTACCTCATTTTATGTGCAATATATTAAATTTATATATTAAGTTTTATTTAAATTATGTCATACACTGACAAATAACATATTCGCTGTAATCAGAGCTTAATTGTTTTACTTTGAAAATGAAGCTGTTAGGTATCAAGTTATCACAAATTATATCGTGTTTTAACCCTTCCACATTACAATGTCTGATCTCACAGGAAGCAATTTTTCACAGTTACCACAGTAATTAAGAATGATGTGATGCACGAGGGCAGGAGATATATTATACAGGCACTGTGGTTTCTTAATTCGCGGATTTTGCGTTTAAGGCATATATAAACTACATCTATCTATCTATCTATCTATCTATACACACACACGCCAGCATTTACTCAAATGTAACTTAAAACAATTTCAAAACAATTTTCAATTCTGAATTCTTAGTCATACTCTTTGACTGTCGGTCAGTCAGGCAAAGGCACGCACACACAGGAAAACGATTCTTTCCACACGAACACAAATGGTTGCGTCGTTTCCCCATGTTGTCGTCTCTGTCGCGTGGGTTTGAAAAAAAGTCATGGCAGTTTTACAAATGGACTCCCAAAAATAACAACCATCTCGAGTGCTAACTGCACGATCAAGTTTAAAGTCCTCTAGTTGTCGTTATCCGGACAGCCTTTCAACATATGTAAAGAATAATCCTTGTAAGTAGATCTAAAGCCAGCAGCAGGGCATTTATTAATCCACGAGTATTTTCATAACGATACAAAGAGCATTTAAATCAAATTCATGACGCTCTGGACAGATTTATTATGATCTGGCCTTTAAATCATTAGAGAAGTCCTTCCCATATAATTAAAAAGTGATTGGTCAACGGCACCGTGACGTCGTTCAACAGGCAGACCATGAAGGAGCATGCGCGTGAACTTGGATAATGCCGCAAAGAATAGTGGGATTTCATCCTGGCAAGTTGTTTGGAGGAAGTAGTATTCAGTCCTGCGCCTAAGTTTGCGGTAGACAGTAGGTAGCGTGTTATCACGTGTTTGGACAAGCCACGAAAAATTGTTTTAACTTTAGTGAAAATGTGCTGTATTTCGCAACAGTTTACACAACTTCAGTCCCATTAAGTATATTTAAAATAATTTTATTTAGATTTCCATTTTAAATTTCATTTACATTACTTAATGCAATTTTATTTTTTCGATTTAATTATCTTACAATATATTGGAAATGCCCTGTAGGTATACTTAATTAAGTTGTAATAGGCCTACATGAAATTTGTGTCAATGGAATCTAACGTCTATAGATAACAATAAATATAGACTGATAAATTGCATATTAATAATGCCTAAATTTGCATTAAAAAAATTAATTGCAATTGAATTTGATTTAAATATACAAAAAAATATGTAATTATGAGTAAAATTGCGAAAGCCACAATTAGGCTAATAATTACATTTTCTGATTTTTAAATGTTACGTGTGCAAAATGTTTTAAATATGACACGTTATTATGCTACTTGTTTTGTGAATATTATTTTATACTTTATCATTTTAATTTAGGAAGTTTTGTATAATGATATGAAATGTAATTTGCAATTTTGAACATAATTATATTAGATGGTCAGATTTAGGCCATCTAATTAAACTTCAGATATACGTATTTTACGTTTTAAATGGGGTTTATGATGTATTATGCGAAATATTTATTTTTACAAATATTTACTTATTGCACAATAATATATAAATGAAATGTAAAAATTATCTAAATGAAACAGTGATTTTTCAATCGATTCAGATAAACATTTTATTATTAAAGCAAGAGATAATTTCTAGTGCACTTTGGGGTACGGAGATCTTCACTCCTGAGCTTCCAACGTCCAACTACTAAACCTCCTCGCGAAAATCTCTACGGAGATTTGATTGACAGTTCAATTGTATCCAATCGAATTGTAGGTCGGAAAACCAGCGGTCTGGTTGGTATTTTCTTGCAACGTCACAGATAAATTTAGCCAATCGAGTCCCTGTATATAAATTACGAAAATTACGTACTTCTAATTTATTTAACTTGTTGGCGCCCCGCAGTGGACAGACGTGGGTATAATGCTAAGAAGAATTTCGTTTGTTACAATAATTGTTTTTCAATTGTTTTCCTATGTTTTTCATTTTATACAGTTTAGCAGACTACTTAAGTTGTGTGTTCCCCCTTTTCAAAGAAAGTACTCTATATAACATATTTCTTTTGTAAAATCATGGATTTTTGTAGATTTTTTTGCCAAGACTCTTATTTTTATGTATTTCTGTATTTGGAAGTATTTAGTGCCGTAAACATAGAACTAGATGTTTGTAAATGGTTCAGTTACAACGTTTCTGGTATAGAGAAAATAATTTAACCAAATGGTGTCTGCCTATACAAATGCTGTCCACTAGGCGGTACTGCCCGCTAATTTAGAGAGTGAAATGAGTCTTCGGAAATGTTCTACACTTTTGCAATCGGATTTAATATATATCGTCGTGCCTGGACTATCATGAAATATATTATTTAATCAGTTAATGGCCTAAGAGTAGCTCACTTGTCGATTTTTGGTTCATTACAACTGCTACAAATCTACGCTGATTGTTTCAACTTTAAACGACAAAATGCTCCTTTGTCCAGTTTCAGTCAATAACCCTTCATGATTACACATTTGATTTTAGTATCAATTATAGTAATTTTGCATTACATGTTATATCATCTCCATTATTGAATCTAATCTTTTCTCACTTATTTTCACTGCCCACAAGACAAAGGTGTGAGCAGTATTTATGGATCACTTTCAGTGTCAATTGAACATATGATAATATAACAACACGCACCTCTTTGATATGCATGATGTACATCAGTGAAATGAATGCCTCCTTATAACCATTAAGATTGTCATTACAACAGACACAACTTCATAAAGTACCATTTCTTACAATTTTTACGTGGTCATCCTAACAAACATCAAGGGTTTGTATGTTAATGATGTTGCAGTGATTTGAGAATGGGAATCCTGCAATCGATTGACACTGATTTTCTTTCACCGAGGATCTTAAAATGAAACTAGCTTGTATGAAAAATGCTTGATTTATATGTTGGTGTGGTCAAATGCTGTCGCTTATGTCAGGAAAGACAGCCAGGTGGCTGTAAAATTAATGGAAACAAGCTAAGCGCTCGGTGAGAAATTGGCCTTTAAATGTCCCATTAACAAGGAATTTCTTTCAGCAAAACTATACTTTGCACATGCTGAGGTGTAGAGGCATTGGCTAATAATGATTTCTTAGCCATAAATGATTATTAATTATTAGCCCCCCTACTGGTGCCATTCATTTATGACGGCTATTTTTATACATTTACAAGTGTTAATAAAGAAATCAAAGTGTAATGAATAGTCACTTAATTTCATATTTAGAAGAGCTGTGTTTAAAGCTTTTCCATTTTTAAAAGTTGCATACAATTCAGCCATAATCACATGTGATTTTCCAGAGTTATTGTAACTCTTGTCGTAGCGCTGAGCTTACAGACGGCACGCTGGGCCTGTAAATTGCGCTGGGGCTAAAGTGGTCGAACACGGCTCCCTGTGGAGGGCGCACACAGGTAAACTATAATGGTATATTCATCAGTCCCACTGCCTTTCCCAGAAGCGCCCCCCCCCAGCTGCCACCATACACCGAAAGTGACTGATTTGTGGTTTGAGGGCTTTGCTCAATGTGAGATGAAATGCTGAGGATGGAAAAGGCTTGCTGGTCCAGAGTGGGGCTCTCCCTCATGGCCCCCTCTCCTGCCGTGTGGGTTTTGGCTGAGCTGTTCCCCGGTGGCAGGGAGAGGCAGAGCAGGCCAGGCGGCGAGGGGGTCAGCTCTCTGAGGTGCTGACAGAATGTCGCTCTGCCGAAACGGAGGCCACGGATTTCATGTCGGACTCCGAGATGGCCGGCTTGATAAACATGTCTGCTCTCAGCGGCTGGCAGCGAGTCTTTGTGGAAAAGAAAACAAGAACGGTTACATAAACAAAGAAAATGGCACGAATAGTGCAGAGTAACCGGACCTGGGACGATGACCCGAATCCTGTGGAATGATTTTAATTGTACACAGCCACTCCCAGGAATAGCGCAGCCTGGTGTGGAAGTGCAGAAAGTGCACGGTGTGGTCAGAAAAGGGCCTTCAGTCACATGTTCACACCCTGAGCTGCCATCCTCCTATGTAACTGGGAAACCTGAATAAGATAGGTCACGTTGCTGTGATGTCATCCTTCCTGACAGATTGGCGTTAAAGCGTATGAAAGGTTTCACACAATTGCCATGGCGTGTGTCCATATCGAAAATCAGTCCATCAAGCGACGAAAATATGTTCATTAACTAGCAATTAAATCATGTAGTACGGAAAATGCTGCTCTTTCTGGATCATGCGTTTTTTGTAATTTAATTTCTCCTGTAGGTTGTGGGTTCCAGTCACTCTCTACTGATGAGACAGCTGGTAGGTAACCGGTTTCAGCAACCAGGTGAATAAATAACCAGTATCATGAAAGCAAGGCGCTGCAGGCAAGCTTTTAACGCAAAGACCGACATATGAGGCACTAGCTGTGATCGGAAGGTCTCCGGTTCAAATCCCAAGTTCTGCAAAGTGTATTCACCACTGGGGCCCTTAACTCCCAGTTGCTCCAGGGATAGACTGACTACATTCTCAAAAAATGTGTGTCACTTTTGGTAAAACTGTCTGCTGAATAAATAAAATGCAAAATGTATGAAGGGGAGCACCGGGTTGCTGATGTTCGGACCTCAAGCGTGACACTCAGAGCTTTCACGGAGGCTTGGGGGGGGAGGGGGAGTAAAGCCTGTCCACAGTGTGGCACCAGGAACCCCATGACCACCCAGAGGACAAGCGGGACTGGGATAGGAGCCAGGTGTCGCTCCACAGTGGCAAGACTTTGAGTCTGTTGCTGTTACCGAGGTCATGATGGTGATGACGTGCGAGCAGGCCAGCGTGCGAGCAGGCCAGCGGAACCGTCTGCGCGACATGAACGTGGAGAGCATCCAGCCAAGGAGCAGACGACGCATTCCGGTAGGTCGTTCCGGTTAAAGTGCAGGCTAATGCGCTAAACGGTTTAGTTTTAGTGACAGCGGAGGCCTGCAGATACATTATTCATTTTCACAAGTTCAGCGATTATCTGGAGAGCCGGTTCAAAGGCTTGTGCTATGTGTACATCAGCAAGCATGCATATGCTGCAGGAAAGCGGAGAATATTAGTATTATGCTGTTTATCACTCATTATCCCTCCTGTCTCTAATCATCAACTACCCAGCAGCATGAAGCGAAGCAGGAATTACTAACCGGTAAAGGATTACTAGAAGCTCTCCTTTGATTAAAGTGGAATCCCTCATTATAGCTGGTTCTGGCTGTTTTCAACTGACTCAGAGCTGTGAGACAGGATGTTTATACTATCCTTGACCAAGCAGACATAAAACGAGTTCTTGTGAAAGTGTGGTCTGAGTGTGTTCACTCAATCCCCACTGGAGTCTTGCCAGGTGTTCCCCTGACCCTGATCACCATGGTTACCATACTGCCTCACATTTTATGGGATAGCCTGAAGATGCTGACTCACAGCGTAGCGTCTGTATATATGCATATTCTGTCTCTGTTAACTTGTATGCATGGAATGTTAATTTCACTATTGTTATTGCAGATCTACTGCAGATAATTTATGGGATGTTTCTCCCATGTCCACGACTCACCATATATGGCGCTTTAAATGTACTCTCTAACCTAAGCGGTGTAGTTCTAAGCGTGGAATTATAAGATTTGTGGCCCCCAAACTGCCTGTGATCACATGACTTCCGTGCCCGTGATTGCAAAATAGGTGAACTATGATCTTTTTTGGCGTTAGAAATGAGGATAATAATCAACACCGGCCCTTAAAGAAAGTCATTGACAGAGATGTATGAATACATCAGAGTTTTTTGCTTTAGGGTGAGCGCAGTTCAGGTCAAGGTTCAAAAAGAATTTCTCCAGCCGACGACCTGATCCCTAATGGCTGACAGATGTTTATGTAATCTCAGTGGTCCTCTGTAAGAAGCGAAAATGCAGACTTTCTCGCAATACTTCTGTAAGGGCAATGACTGCATTTATTCATATGCATACAACCTGCATCTATACATAAAGTTTTAGTAACATTTTGAATAATTTTCC
>JABFEB020000045.1:2163093-2175001 GCA_019775895.2 Stomatorhinus ivindoensis | reverse complement strand
GGGGGGTCAGCTCTTATGCGCCTTTAATATTTCACACAAAAAACACAGAGGATGACTGGGACATGTCTTATGAATAAACCCACATGGTCTGTTGCATAGATCCACTTCTCGACAGGTTTGTTGCTTCTCGACGTAGGCTGGTACCGCAGTGGCGAAGAGGCCAACGTGATTGGTGGAATCGGCACTGCGTCTCGTGCATTCGGTGCCGCAAAATCTATTTTGCTGCAGCATCCCTTGCAGTGGGTGCTCTTTGACTGCAGCTGCTTTGCGAGGACGACCAGAGTTCATCCTTGAGGAGGAGGAGGAGGGGGTCACTCCACATCCCACGCAAGGCCCACCTCCCCCAGGGGTGGGTCACTCTTTGACCCCACTGGCCTATTGACCAGAAGCCTCGAGAAGAGTTTCTGAGGCACCCAACAGGGGCAAGCATGCACCCAGAGATCAAAGGTCAGCGGTTAGAGACTGGAATAGCCTATTGGTGCTTTTGTGCTCGTACCTTGGGTAACTTGGCAACCCCCCCGCCTCCACCCACTCCCATCTTTCCACTCCCTCATCTGATTGGTCAATGGATCCCGGCGTGGGTGGACAGTTCTAGAGGCCTGTGGGTGGCAGTTGATCCTTCCAGGGGCTGAGCTAGAAAGTCCCAGGCGGCCGCGGCCCGAGAGCCCCCCCCCCGTCGCTGTCAGCAATCCCAGCATGCCGTGCGGTGGCCGGGGTGCCGGCTGGGCAAATACTCCAAAGAATCAGCAGCAGTAATGATTAGAATCAGAATCAGAATAAGCGTTATTGCCAGGCATGTTCACACATACGAGGAATTTGTTTTAGTGACAGAACTCTGCAGTGCAACAGAACGACAGTGACAAGACAAGACACAGGTAATAAAAAGAGTTATATACAGATATACTGATATACAAAATAGCGTGCAACATAGCAAAAGAAGAAAAAAAATATTCCAGAATGACCAGGTATGATGTGTTTGTATAGGTATGTTGATATGTGCAAATATGAAAAGTAAATAAGTGCGTGTGTTAAATAAATTATATATTTATTAGGACATAATGCTCTAAATGGTGCTGTAAGTTAAACTGAATTTCCAACATCTTCTGCCCAAGATAAGCTCTACATTTAGAGATTAACGATATATTTATATATATACACACATATATAAATCTCTAAATATATATATTATAATTATACTCAAAAACAATTATATAGATGAAGTAAAATCACGTTTGAGCTCAATGTTTGCAGGGATCAAATCAGCCCCCCCCCAAACACACGAGGTACCCCCACAATTATTAATTAATTATTCCACATGAGCCGGTGGATGTAAGACCCTCATTTTACAGATACATCGGTGATGTGTTATTCCACACACTCAAGGAGCTGTATGGCCCTAAATCTGTTTTATTTTTATTATTATTAGGGGGGGGAAAATCATCTGTCTCTAGATTCCTTCGCTTTCTCCTTTGACTCTTATAATAAGTGATGGTTCACAGGAGGGCAGTGAATTTTCTGGGAGCCCCTGACCAAAAATATTTCTGATAATATCTGACCCACGCTGGCACATACCTTATATCCAACAATAATTAGCATTCAGGTCTATTCTATTTATCTTTATATAGTATAACCCATGTAACATAGAAATATAGCATAGATTCCCCAAATAGGTATCCCAGATAGATATCCCATAGATTCATAAGTGCATATTTGGCAGTTTTGATTTTACCTCGTCAGCATAAATAACAGCTATTTAGTTAGAAGAGATTAACTGTATTTCTGTATGTCTACAGCCCGTAGAGACTGTATTTTCTTGAGGGTCACCACATCCGTGTGTAACCTCAAACGTGTGAAAGGGATTGGATGAATGGCAGGTAGCTTTGACATGATATAAAAGACAGGAAAAGTCGTAGCCTGTGTCACAATCGACTGTTAATGTCACAGGAATAAATGTCATCAGTCCACGATGCAGTTCTCAAATAAAATACCTCTGAAGACCTGCGCTTTCCACAATAAAAAGGCATCTACTAAGAGTATTCATGTGGTATTTATTTAATGTTGCAATCATCTTGTTTTTCTCCGTTGCTGGTTTTTTATGATATTATATTTACATAGCTGCTCTTTTATTACCTAGCCAGCGCTGATTGTCATCTGTATCAGGGTGGGGAACATCTTTGGGAGCCCACACACTGAAGAAGTCAAAAGTATCATTTTCCCCAGATGGGAGAGCTGAGAGCAGCACCATCGAGTGGCTGTGAGTGACAGCAGACTCAGCTGCGACCTGCAGAAATCCCAGACAGGACTTACTGTCAGCTTCTATACAGTCACAGGGAAGATTGTGAACCCCCCTCAACTCAGTGAAAATCCTTCCTCTCCCCCTCACTCACAAACACACAGAAAAACATACACACACCTGCACACTAACACTGACACCTCCATCCAAACACGCATACGCACCCAAACATACATAGATCCCCTTCTAAAATATGTTTCAACGTTTAATGCGGACTTTAAATTATCACAAATAGTTGGAATGCTACGGTGAAACCTACAAGACACATACTCGCAGAGATATGACATACGGGCAGCTTTAGCATCTACTGCTAGCCACAAGACTGCAGCACCACATGGGACCAAAAACATAAATCCCACAAAACTGCACTGTACATTTCTGAATGTCACCTAAAATAGCAAAGTGACAATCGCCAAGGGCACATTTGTCCCTTTTGAGAGACAAATTTTAAATATGATATTCTGAACCCTTTTCCAAAAATACAGGATAATTTCTTTCATAATTATTTATATACCAACCATACAACTTCATCCAAATAAACTAAAATGCCGTATATTACAATTTAGTAGGTATTTATACAGCTGGAAAAGCACTGAGGCTGTTCTGGATTATTACACTATTCTGCTCACTGAGTAGTTTGCCTTCGAAATCTTATTACTAAGTTTCCTAATCAGTAAATCGACTATTATTTTACCAAAACTGCCTCTAAGGGAAAATGACTTCAGAGAAACTCTAGTATTACTCTGGAAGTGTTTGTGCCTCTTTCTGCGGGCCAAAGTCACTGTGTACTTTAAGGTCAGGAAGTGTGTGGTGTTTGGATTCGCTAAGGAAATCTGTCCTCAGGGAGAAAGACTATGGCGTTGTGACAAGTCGTGGAAAAATGCAGTAAATCTACAGTAAATCAGCACCCCACTTTGGGGGTGTAAATAAGGCCGGGGTGAGCAGGGCCACATGGGCGCTTGGCCGGACTGGCCTCCTCTTAGGGAAGCATTAGCCTGACTCCCGGGAAACTGAGGAAGGCTGGCGGAGTCGGGGGGGTGGGGGGGGGGACTGACACTGTGATTTAGCTCAGAGGGTCAGTCAGGATCAGCGTGAAGACGCCTGGCGCCTGGCTTATCAAGACCATCGGTCAGACAGAGGCAGAAGACACCCACACCGACTCGGGGGAGTGTAAACCGAGAACGTGCCCCTCCGAGAACCATAAGGAACCTGGTCAGGAGGTGGGTTAGGACTGGGCTCACAGGGCAAGCGGAAGAGCTGGCCAGACCGTGGGAAAGCAAGCGGGGTCCGGCCAGCAGAAGCTCCCTCGCATTTCATCTAATCGCATTTCATCCGGCCAGCAGAAGCTCCCTCGCATTTCATCTAATCGCATTTCATCCGGCCAGCAGAAGCTCCCTCGCATTTCATCTCACTGCCCTGACATCGAGGCGCTTGACTGATACTTTTAGCCTAAGAAGCTTTACTCAATAATGCAGGGATATTTTGCATTTGTGCTAAATGTATTAGCATATGTGCTAAAGCAAACGCAGCAAAGTCTCATGCGTGGTGGGGGGCATGTCTGACATAAAGGTGCATATTGCATGTGCGTAAGACCAAAACCCAGTTACTGGGGGTGGACAGTTACAATGTAAATGATGCCTGTGAGTTTATGTACCTTCCAGGACATTTAGACAGGCTGATATCTACAAGTTTATGCACCTTCTAGGACATTCGGGAAGGCGTGTGTTTAATAATGTGTTTTGCATTGTATGTTTCTGGTGGTCTTATTTTAATGTTATGTTGTACGTTATATTTCTGCGACAGGAAGATATCAACATGATCTAGAAAGTAGATGTTTACCGACGACACAAGAACGGCGGAGAGATTTCCTGTCCATGATGAGATAGATAAGCCTGTTTACTGCCACATGTTGGCCAGTCAGTCTACAGTATCTGCTGACATCCAGTGTGGATTCAGATTTTGTGGGTAATGAAAAGGGGGTGTTACTTCTGACATGCATATACATAATTACAGCTAAATTCTTGCCGTGTCACACACATGGGCAAAATTACACATCGTGATGGCAGAGACTCACTCATCGTAAAGAACCAGTCACATGATGGCAGAGCAGTTCTCCAAGTAATGTTTCACAGCGTGCAAAGCAACTTTTTCAGCTGGATGAACGACTAGTCACTTGCACTATTGCAATCCTTACACAATCAAAGAAACACAGACTGTGAGTGTGGCTCTCGCATTCAGGCTGTGCTGAGGTTGTTCACAGAAGCATGTTGTGTTGCGCTTGCTGTAACACAGTCACACTGCATGTTCTGTTACCATTGAACTGGCCTGACTAGCTGACCGTCTTACTCTGCCGTTGAAAACCCAAAGTGCTTCATTCGCATAATGAAAATAATATTAGTGCGGCCACGATTTTATGGAAAACATTCAGATGGCATGAGGAAGGAATGGCAACAAGCACGTCATTAATTATTTCGAGCATAAATAATGAATAAATTACTGTGAGCGAAGTCTTTGGGGTAACACGAAGGGCACTTTTTTGACGCTGTTATGTTTGGCTGTACGGTCACTGTTTAATCATCATTCCTCCTTCATTCTTATAGGTCATCACATGGAAAAGTAACCATTTTTGCCGTCTGCTGGACATATGACGCATTCATATATCAAGCGTGTCAGTTCTGTTTACTTTTGCGCTCCAGCCAGACGCTTTCCCCCCCCACATTTTCTCCCCATTTACTTGTTTATTCTCTCTCCAGAGACCTTTGAACTTATCGCAGCCTTCAGCTGAGTAAGCAGAATGGTAATTGTAATTATTGACAGCAGAACAAGCTATGATCTGAAAACAGGCGATGCTGAACTTTGACCTTAAAGGAGCTTGGGCCTGGAGACAGAGTGAATGTGCACAGTAACTAGATCTCATCCAGTTACACTGCTGATACTCACTGGTGCCGAGCTCAGTCCTGTGGGGTCTGAGTCCAGTTATAACCAATTTGTTGGTTCCCATGGGTGCAGAACATATTTCCCTAAATACGGGAGGATGTACTTTCTTTCAAAACAACATGTGGACCACAGCCAAGATACTCTCAGGTGCAGGTCCATCTGTTTATGAGTAATGTTTTTCATGTGCGATCCAACATTATAAGAATGTTAAACACACTAATCCTATACAATGGTCAGGGCGTTCAAAGAAAGGCGGGTGAAGATACCCACACACGCGTTTAACGTCTCCCAGGGCTGAACACCGGCGATGTCTGTCCACGTTCTGCGGCCTTTTCCATTCTTTTGTACAAATTACTGAGAAATTGACTCATTCGTTGCTGCTTTTCTTCCTGTGGGAATTTTCAGCTTCAGCACCTGCCCTGCTTTTACTTGGAGCAGGATCACAACTGGTTAATGCGCACAATTCAACTAACTCCAGACAACTTCTATGTAATGATAATTAATTAACCAATTAAGTAATTAAGTGCCATTTCAAGTCGAACCACAAGGGCGCTGCACGCAGGTATGCTTGGAACTGCGACCAGTCGGCCGCCTTTCATGGTGCTCTCAGACGGGGAGGGCGGCCGCAGGGGCCCGTCAGGATCGTCCACGGCAGCCCGATGAGGTTCGCTTCGTGTGCGTTTGTGCGCGCGCGCGTGTGTGTGTGTGTGCACGTGTCTGTGTGTGTGTATCGCAGAGCACGCGGCTTAGAGACATGCATTTCCACATGTGCTTTGCATTTTCCTGATGCTGCATCGGTTTCAGCCGCGAGCCGTTTGATCTTTTTCTGGGTCCAAGTGCCTTTTGAGGAAAAATTCTGAGGTGGATGCATGACACATTGTTTGAAATATCTCCTTAAATAGGGCGAATCGTGGTACCATTAAGGCTAGCGTACTCGGAGTAACCCAAGACACACTTTCAGTAAGCTATGTAGCTACTCAGCACCCCACTGAACAGATTAATGTCATTAGTTCTCACTTATTCCGCCGCACATACAGAACACGTCAAGTAACTCGACAGCAGCATGTCAATTCCAACGGCTCCCACCTCTCACCCGTTTAAGAATGTGCTGAACAGTGAGTGTAGCCTGCACCGGCATGGCCTAACGAGGCGTGGAAAGAAAGCAGTGAGACTGTACCCCAAGCGAGGCGTGACTCTGCCCCCTGGTGGACAGGATTAATTGTACTCTTTCCTGTTGCATCCTGAACGAAAATACTGCTCCATGAGTAAACCAGTGTCAGCAGCTTGTTTGTTAGTTTTGAAAAAAATAAATGACACTGGACAGTTGGCAGGATGGTGGTAGATAACTAGCTCTAGGTTGCTAGCGCTGGACCACGGTGACCTTGGAGACTCATGAAGCTCTGGACATCTAGACGGGACGCCAGCAACGCCTGACGCATGCAGGGGCCTGAATTGTAGGAGGCCGCATTTTGTTTCTGGGTATTACAGCACCGTTTATACTGTAGGTGGGGCTGTAGCAATGACATTAGCTCAGCCTCTAGATGGCAGTGTAGCACTGGGCAATCGCTCACACACACTATGGCACATAAGGAGAACATGCAGCTTCTACACCCACAGAGCTTCTACACCCACAGAGCTTCTACACCCACAGAGCTAAGGCCTGGAACGCTGCCTTTCCCCGAATTCACTTTTCTAATGGTATTGTAACTCTATAGTGCAGTTTTCAGTTAAACAGCTGTCCATATCTTTAACTATCTCTCCTAGCTGCAGGCCCTTATAGTCGTTTAGCTATCAGTTTTGGCTATCAGTTTTGGCTATCAGTTTTGGCTATCAGTTTTGGCTGCATAATTCTTAATCAGATAATCAGCTCTTGTTGTTTCCCTACAAAAAGACGCCTTGCAGACGTTTTCATCCACATCCAAGTCGTCAGATATATTGTTCGGGTACCGCAGCGATAAACCAGTCATTTTGATATTTGGAATGAGTGCTCAAGTTGACTTACGCGTATTTACATTGGGGTTGCAAATTTGGACCCGCTTTTGCATAACAGCCCCTGCACAAAACAAGTCATTATATCATTATTTGCAAATCTCAAGCCTTCTTTAATAAGCAGCTACCCAGAATCCCTTGTTTGGTTGAATGGAAACAGGATGCCTTAGCGGGGCTGCTGCCTTGTGATTAACCTCAGCTCTGGCCGGAGAGATTAAAAGCGCGCCCCCCCCCCCATCGGTAGGGCTTCATTTCTGACTTGCTGCCGGTCGGCATTTTGAGCTCTGACTCATGGGCATAAGGACAGAATTAAGCTCTGGATGTGCTCGTTTGAGGTAATTAACTCGGGTGTGCGGCACTATGGAGGGGAATGCGTAGGGAGGGTGCACACCATTTCTCAGACAGCCTAGTTACAGACCGACTCACTTGGAAGACGAAAGGAACAGACGTTTTGGGAAACACGTGTGCATTTTGAGACACTACTCAAGATGGGGCTTTATCTGGCTGATGTGTGATAAAAGACAAAGGGGGGTATTTGGGGTCTCATTCATCATGCTGCAATAAGTTAACCACACCCCCCATCCGTTTCACCTGTGAATGACAGAGCTACTGTTGCACGTAGACAATGCACATGATATAAGCAGCCAGCTCAGGTCATTGGGCTGAGAAGCCATGAACATTTGGGGGGGGGGGGTGAGCGTGACCTCACTCAGATACCACTACTGACAGCCAATGAAAACGTGTGCTTTATGTGTTAGGAAGTAGATGTGTCTTTGATTTTACAGCACACACTATGTTATTAGATAACTGCATGGAAAATTGTAGAGAAATAAATGACTGGCGGCCCTCTTATGCTCAAAATCAAATAAAGAGAGTGCCAGCTCTTTTAAAAAGGAGATCCGGTCTTTAATGACCACTGACCGCTGACCTAAACCGGAAGCAGTGCCATACTCACATTCACGGTTACACGCGAATCAAAACACGCCATTCCAGGGCAAACGTCACACAGCTACGGCATTCATTATTTACAGGCGACCTTTCCACGCTGAGGGGGTGAGGGGCACAGGCCTCTTGCGATCTGGAAAAATATCTTGTAAAAGGCTGCCGTAAACACACTTGGTGTCTTCAAAACTGCACTGTACATATATTTTATGCATCTGTGAGTTAACGAAGCTCACCAAAAAAATTACCCTTTATTTTCTTATGCCGCGATTTATCAAACTATTTACAGATGCAGGTACTGCATAATGAGCCCTGATAAAGCATACAGTGTAACATACACTAAACAAGAAAAGAATACTAGGAAAAGCCTTAGTGAGTGTGTGTATATATGCATATATAATGTATATATATATAGAATACATAGTCACACAAAGAGGGGAGAAATGTAAATATTACCAGGGACACACACACCCTGGAAATCCTTCAGCCTGTCTTACATAGTATTTGCCTTTTCAGTACACTGACAGACAAGGCAGTGTAAGCAAGTATCTGTGTTCAGCAGGTGACCCGTCTGAAAGAAGGAATTCAAGATGACACCTAGAACAGCCTGCGTCAGGATACGACCCCACATCATAAACACGGGGAAATCTGAGCTCCGCCTGATGGGACGCCTTTACCATCTGGAGACCTTTGCCGATGTCGCCTGCCAAACCGCAGGGGTTATCGTGCCTTGTCCCACCCCACCCCCCACGACCTCCTATTGGGGGAGCCGTTCTGTCTCAGACGCAGGAAGGAGGGCGACAAGTCAGAACAATACGAGAATTATTTGGCAGATGTGGTCAAACATCCCCTATTATATCAAGGGCCGACATCCGACAATATAAGCAGGCTCAGCGAAGATGGCCTCTTTGCACTCGTTTGCAGAAAATAAAGCATTCAGGTCTGCTGGAACAAGCTGTCGTTCGCCCTTCGTTTAGCCTGCATGTTTCCCTGTTGCTAGGGCCTCTACGATCTCTTAGTTATCTCTCGATTAGTAATTAGTTTCAGCAATTAGTAAATAATTCAGAAATGGTGTGCCATATCCTAAGGGCATCTCCCACGTCACAACATACTTGAAATTTCAGCTAAATGCATATTTTCCCTGGTTGAATGGACCGGTGACAACTGTCATAGTAGTGAGGTAATGAGAGTCACAAAGAAAAGGTCTTTTTTTTTGTCCGAGGAAGCTTTAAGTAAGGCAGGCCGGCCCATGCACCACACTGTGGGATGCAAACCCATGCTCTGGAGACATGACCCGCTACGCTGCCGGCCCGCAGTTCATGATAGGCATTCTGGGTTGTCTTGCACTCAGAGGTGTTACTGGCATACAGCTATTCTACAAACCATCCGTTCTCGATCCCCGACCCGCTGCCCCACAGGGTCCATATCCAGAGGTAAGAGGAGGGGGAAAAAGCTGCATGAAACCTCCTTTTTGATTGGCTAACGGAATTGTTTTAAAAAGGCGTAGCGGTAGGCTGGAAGGGTTGCTGAAAACAGATATCATTTAGGAACTATATCTGTGGATCTTATGTAAATGCTTTAAATGTGGGCTGGTTTACAACGTTTCACATGAACAAAATGCTTTTTTATTTTCTAGAGCAACAATGAAAACCTGAGAAGCCTTGAAGCAAGTGATTATACGGTCAGTGTGGCCCCCGCCAGCAGGAAGGGCAGCGTTCCCACCCTACTCAGGCTGTACCCCTCAGCCAGCAAGGTGACCCCTCTCCATGCCAACCTGCCCTTGCGCTTCGGCCGGCACTCGGCCCCGGAAGCCGTGCGGACGCCGAAGTCCTTCCTCAACCTGCCTCAACGTTTCGGCCGGGCTCAGGCGACCGACGTGTCCGTCGTCATCCCGTGTCGCCAGTGCCCCCGATCCGCGGTGCTGACCTCGCCCTCCGCGACCCTCCCCCAGAGATTCGGCCGGAGAGCGGAATACGGAAGAGCCCTCAACGCCATAGCAATCCTCTTGCGTGGATCCAGCTCAACCGCGGTAGACAGCAGGTAAGATGACGGGGGGGATTCCCAACCAGGAGACATTCCTGTCTTTAGCATCTGTCCTTCTCTGCCTCTGTTTATCATGTACACGTCATTCACTGACTTCCCCTTCAGAGAGCAAGACTACAGATACGATACTGACTCACTGGAAGACATCCCAGAATACTCCTCTGAAAAACTCCTAGGATACGGATCTTCTCTACATTAACTTTTATTTGACCAAAAAGTGGGATAAACCCAAACTTTATTATTTCAGTACTTGTGTGGTTTTTCTTGCTTATTTTATATGGAAAAAATACCGTATGTTGACTTGTGCAGTGTTGTGTCAAAAATATTTATCGGTGTAAAACAAAAATAAAAATACTGTTTGTTTGAGTATATTCTTCAAACTGTTTTATAAACATATACAACTGTCTTTCCACAACACGTATCATGTCTAACGTCTCGAAACTTTACTTTGGAAAAAGATCACATTTTCTATTTTGTTTCAGACCCTTTTTTCAAAAATATTTTCCCAAAGGTTAAACATACCTACTTCACTAAATATGCTCCCTAAATGTTGCACTGGGTTTGCTTGTAAAGGAATAACATAAGACCTAAACATAATGTATAGTATTGTGTCTAGGAAACATTGTTCATTAGGAAACTCTTACAAACGAGGGTTAAAGCCTTTACGACTAGTTTAAAAACGTGGAGCTTAGATCAATAACCATATATTTCATAAATAGCCATTTATTTACGAAATATCTATGTGTAATCTAACTGAATATTTAAAAATAAATAAAAACAGCTGATACAAGACTATTAACCAGCAGGAGAAAAATTGCGCAGGTTAATGAATATAACTGACAATCGGGGAGTTTAAGGTGCATTTGTGATGTCCTGCGAGTAGGCGGAACGTTTGCTAACGAAAACCCCCTTTTGCCAGGATTTGGGGGGTGCAATTATTATATTGGACGATAGGTGGCAGCAGAAAGAATATAATCATGGTCGATGTTTGCAAAATCTCCTGACTGAGATACTAATTGATAGAATATAACGCGTTTTCCCCACTAAAACGAACCACATGAACGATTTAATTGGCTTCGTCACTTACCACCGGATCCAGTGATATCGATGAATCGCAAATTGCACTCGCATTTTTCGTAGTCCACATTTATATTACATTTAGTTAAACATAAAGCATTAACCAGGCTTATTTATTTAGTCAATAACAGTATGCTCCAAACTTTGCATTCTTTAATTTATACAAATAATATTTATTAATGTGTACTTTGTAGTGAACATTATTCCTAAAAATTCTCTTTTTAAATTAAACCGAACAATGATACACAAAAACCTTTCTGATGATATAGAATTAAAACAATCACGTCCACTGGAGTAATGGACTATTATTTATCTGTTTTTATCTGACCATATCCACTAGATCCTTCGTTTAATTGAGAAATCAGCAGAGTTTACTTCCAAGAAATAAAACAACCAGATTAGTGTGTCTATTTTATGTCTTTATTTTTAATTGTGCAAATAAGAGTCCCTTTAGTTTTATTTAGGCACATGAACATCAGACACATTGCCTGTGGTTTGAGTCAGAGGCTGGAATCGGTGAGCAATCAGAGCATTCCATAGTTCCACTGAGGGTGTACAGTAATACAGCCAAGAAGTGTGACAGTTTAGTGTCAACTTCACGACATACAGAATCCAGGATGTATTTTG
>JABFEB020000045.1:2138560-2151787 GCA_019775895.2 Stomatorhinus ivindoensis | reverse complement strand
AATCCATTCCCAGTCTCCTCACTGTCATAAAATGAAATTAACTAATGAATCCGGCACTGAAATGAACTTGGGAACATAGTAACCACGGTGTCGCCTTCATGAATCTAGTGCAGAAAATATAATTGTAAATAAAATAAGTGTCTTTCCTAAGGAACATCAACTTGACTTGTAGCTGATAGAAATAGGATTCATTGGTGCAGTGTGAGAGGACAGAAGCTTGACGTTAGGTTATGGAAATGTCACCTGGAAGCACGATGCAAATAAAAAGTGTTTACCAAATGATCTAAACATATAGCCAGATACTTTGAGCTTACAGCGCACATAGGGTATTTTCTGCAAAATGTTCTACGTCTTCCTTGTATACAGATACTTCTTGCTTTGTGATGGTTTTACCTCACTATTGTGTGACAGCGATGTTCATTCGGTAGTCTGCGTGATCTCTGGCCAGGCTGAGGATATGCTCTACGGTATTCTCTGGGTGTGGGTAGCATCTGCACAGCCATGCTTCAAGTCTCTATAGAGACAATATTTATCAGCGTAACATAAGAACATAAGAACTATACAAACGAGAGGAGGCCATTCGGCCCATCAAGCTCGCTTGGGAAGAACTTAATAACTTAGAGATACGGTGTTTCCTTACGAGTTTAACCAGATAAACTTTATTTATTTTCTTTTCAATTACTGGTATATAGCTGGTTTCAGAAATTATTTATTTACTTACATAGTGACAGTATTTGTGTTTTTGTACTTATTTGTCATGTCGTATTCATATTCGACTTAATATTCGATATTTTCCATTTCCGATGAGTTCATTGGATCGTAACCCCATCGTAAGTCGAGTGCATTCAATCTTCTAGCTATTTATTAGTTCTTAGGGTTCTGAGGATAAAATCACCATATGTTTGTGAGACCAGGGAGTCAGTTGATTTCTATGCATTTTAATAGATTAGAAATGTCAGGCAGGACTTTTGCCACAACTGACACTTTGTGTTGAATCACTTGTATTTCACACAGTATCCTTTTGATAGCAGATTACAGTGTGAAATCAGGGTGTCGCACATTGGCAAGTTGCTTTGGCTGCTGAGTCACAATCAGCGGAAGCGGAAATCAAAATAAATTGTTTTGATTGCATTATGCCATTAGCTACGAATGTTAGAGACGGACTAATGGACGGAGAGGTCGGGGAGCAGAGCAATATCTCTTAATTCCTGCACTCACAGTGAATGGAAGGAGGGAACAATTTCAGGATAGGAATCGTATAAAAATCCAGGCTGATGTGGAATTAAATTGAGAACCTGTATGGAAGAGGCTAACCTTCAGTTTTCCTTTATAAGTGTAGTAGAGTAGCTAATAATCATTGTCTTATCAGCTGTTTCAGCTATAGCAACTTATACCGTCCTTTCTCTTCTTTTGAAAACTTCCCAGAATTATATCCATAAATAGTAATTTGCGGATTGGCCTTGAAACTGGCTGTAAACACATAAGAACATTAAATAATAGGCCTCTCCTGGTACAGCCTGACTGGAAGGCATTACTGGCTTGAGTTGCCCAAATGCCTTTCTTTATCAAAATGGCAACTTTACCTGAACCTACATGTTGAACTGGAAGTAGTAACCCTACTTTGATGTAATTATTACATTTTGCTTATTTAAGAGATGCTTTTATCCAAAGTGATGCTCATTCCAGGGGACAGTGACAGCCAGTCACTCGAGCAACTGGGAGTTAATTACCTTGTTCAAGGGCCCAACAGTGAAATCACTCTTGTGATTAGAGGATTTGAACCAGCAACCATCTGATCACTGGCACAACATCCTATCCACATATCTTCCGTATTTGTGCTTCATAATCACTTTATACATTTAATGGTTTTTTTCTGGCTGGTAGCCCTGTTGAGATTCGCCAGTGTGTAAATACTAACAGTGAAACTTCTCTTTTTTCTAGGTTTCCTGTTTTTGTAGAACATTCAGTTGATTTTGTGCACTTAATAATAATAATAATAGTAATAATAATTGATACTTTATTGTCCATGTGGGGAAATTGTCTTCACGCCTCCCTCAGCTTGCTCTTTATAGAATTGTCCATAGAGGACAGCCACTCGTAGCGGCGCCCAGGGAGCTGGGGGTTAAGGGCCTTGCTGAAAGACCCGCAGACCCCCCAAGTATTCCTGACCTAGAGGCCCCCACCCCCCAAATGCTCTATCCAGTTAGGAGCATCATGGATTGTGTTAAATCAGAATCCGGTTTATTGGTCAAGTTTGTACACACACACACACACACATACACCCTTCACTGCCAAGCTTGCTTTTAGCTACATGTGTGTCAGAGCTAGAATGGAAGATGGAATAAGCAAAAAGAGAATTTTCCCACAGGGATCAATAAAGTGCTGTCATTTCATACATAGGACAATGCAATGGTCACATGCATTCCGGTTAATATAGACAATTTGCATTGGTGCTTGGTAACTGTATGGAATGAGTGTCGTGCAAGGAATGTTGAATTAAGTATGATATGTACGACACAATAAATTGAGTGAGTTATTTGCAATCATGAGGTAATGCGTGGTAATGGGAGGAAGGTGGGTGAGGGTGTACCCCTTCACTTCCTCTGTGACTCTCACCATACAACTAAAAGTGACGTGTGCATATTTATCATCAAGCCAAAAGGAGGCAAAATTTAGTGGCGGTGTGATTTTAATGTCTGCTTCTTTGCTGCCTGCTTCTGTAGGAAAAGAGCGATGTGGTCAGTGACTGGGAGAGATCTGTGAGGCTAGTTCTCGCCCACGCCCCCCCCTCGCAGAGTGCCGCCGAGATGAGCAGCGGCACAGCCCACAAGGTACCGTCAGTGGCCCGGAGCGACGCCAGCTGCCTGTCCAAGCATGGCTCACGGCAGGTAACCCGCGGTATTCCCGTACATCTGACTCATCACTCTGAAATCACCCCCCTAGACACACACCACATTATCACGTATATCACATCCAGTACCGACTTGTACTAATCTAATAAAATATAATACTGCCCTTACATGCCTGTGATATGAGCCTGCAGTCCCATAATCCTTAGTGTCATTCTCTGTTGTTCATCTTGGGCCTGTCTGCTTCACTCCCACCTTCCTGCTCTTCAGTACTGACTGAAATATGCTGTCTTGGGTGTCCAGTTAGGGCCCAGTTTTGTAGTTAATAATAATAATCAATCCTCTATTTATCCCCATGGAGAAATTCCTTTTTATGCCTCCTTCAACTTGCTCTTTGTAGAGCAAGCTGTCCGCAAGGGGCAGCCACCTGTAGCGGCGCCCAGGGAGCTGGGGGTCAAGGGCCTTGCTCAAGGACCCACAGACAGGCTGAGGCTGGGTTTGAACCGGCGACCTTGTGATCACGAGCACACAGGCTTAGCCCACTGAGCCACACGCTGCCCCCTGCAGCACCTGCAGTTACATGCAGCATCCAGGAAACGGCTCCCGTTAAGGCTGCACTGGGCAATTCTCCTCTGCTTTGTCAGATGCTCTCAGAGCAAAGCCCCTCCCATGGGCATGCCCGCCCCGCTGCCTGTGTCACACGTCCCCGAAGGCACATTGTCTCTGTGCTATTTCCTGTAATTATACATCACCAGTCAAAAGTCTGGACACATCAACTTGTTTTTCAGCGAGATAACAGCCCAAAGCACACCTCGAGGTTTTGTAGCGAGTATTATCCTGTGTAGAAGGAAAGAGATGGAGTGCTGTGACTGATGTCCTGACCCCCGAACCACGAGTGCCAAGAGTCTGCAATGGGGGGGGGGGGGGATCTTGAAGGGTCTGAAATTTGAGGACATTTTGAGATGTTGAAAACTTCTCTTCATTGTTGCAATATTTGATCTGTATTAATTCATTGCCTCAAGGCCATTTACTATTAGATTAATAATTTATCCAAAACGGGGACAAATGCATGAAAAGCAGGTGTGTCCAGATTTTTGACTGGTACTGTGTACACACCCCCATCCTTCTCCCCTGTCACTCCAGCTTTTTGTACATGTACTTAAGCTGCAATTGTCAAATATACCCTGTTAATAAGCTGCATGATCAGTGAAACACACATGTGTAGCTCACCCGCTCGTGCTCTGGTCTTCGGTATGTCAGTGCAGTTCATACAGATTGGCCCCTCACTCAGTCGGAGCTGCAGAAACGCGCAGTTTCCTGTGTCACACAGTCGCAGTGTGCAGCAAGCTGCCGTGGTAGTCGCCAAAAGTCACATCAAGGATGAGTGTGTGACATTGCAGGCCGGTTGTTATGGTTTCTTTGTGCCGCTTTATGCTACATTCATAGCTCGCTTTGGAGAGGAGTGTTTGCTAGTTAGATATTAGCTAGTCCGTGTATTAGCTGAGGAAGTGTGACAGAAGGAAGGACTGTGAGAGCGAGGGAAGCAGAGTGACACTGATCATTTTCCGCTCCAGGTAGTGGTTGGGCATGGTGGAGGCGTGTGCGTGTGCGTGTGTGTGTCTTTTCGTAAGAAGTGGGGCATAGAGACAAAGGAGAGAGACTGACCTGAAGGGCGACTCTGCAGGTACAAGGGTCTGATTTAAGTCTGCATCATCTCCCTGCTTCCTCATGGGGTGATCTACAGCCCAAGGCGTAATTTATGGTCATGGTGGATGGAGATTTGGGGCTGACGTTCACCTCCAACCCAGGTGCTAATTAGCGCTGATTAAATTAGTCAGCATTATGCAGAGCGTTGTGAGTCACGCGCCTCGGGGCTGCCGCCCGGCGCTCAGTTCCGGCTTCGTCTCCCTCCCCACAGGACAGCTGGGAGATTGTGGAGGGTCTCCGTGGCACCCTGGAGATGGTCCAGGAGCCGCCGAAGCAGGAAGGTTTGCTGCTGAAGAAGAGAAAGTGGCCCATGAAAGGCTGGCACAAGGTGGGGTCACATGCTAGAAGAATCTGAGTAGCTTTACAAATCTCTGGACAGTCATGTAGAATGTAAAGATTCAAAAGCAAGCAAGTGTTTGTAAGCAGGATTATTATCTGAATTGTTTACTGGAATAAAATAAGATTTGAAAATAAACAATTGCAACTAAATATAAACTATAAGTACAACTTCTGAAACTATCTGAGAAAGACAGATGTCAAACACTTTCCATTAGCATTTTAAAGTACTATTTAGCTAAAGTACTTAGTTGTTTATCTTTAATGCCACTAATAATGTGTGGAACAATTTTTGGCAATTTTGAGGATATTAGTACATAACGCTTACTGTGTATTCATGCGGTACTAAAGATCAGGCACAAAATAGATCTGCGAGGTTCAATCTAGAAATAAAATTACTAAAACAGAAACAAAAACAAAAAAACTAAATAGAAATATATATATTAGAAATGAAAACGATTAAAGCCACACTAAAATCTAGCTAAAACGAAATCGGATTTCAAATGGAGATTGAAAATAATATGAAAATGAAAACTAGATATTAAAAAATGAAACTACTGCTCGTAACACAGTGAGTGCGGCAGCGGTTCACGTTTTGTCGCGTCCTTGTCGTTCACTCTGTCCATTCTTCCCACAGCGATACTTCGTGCTAGAGAAGGGCATCCTGAAATATGCTAAGTGTGGAACTGACGTGAGTATTGGGGGGGGAGGGGGGGGCTTACGTCGGCATGCTCGTCATGTCCGTAAATATGTCTGGTTTGCATGTGAGCCTGTGGTCTGCGGGTTTCCTCCTGACATGGAATGACCTTCGGGTGATTGTCCTTGTGCCTCTCCACCCAGATCCGGAAGGGGAAGCTACACGGCCGTGTCGACGTGGGGCTGTCAGTCATGTCCATTAAGAAGAAGGGCCTGTGCATTGACCTGGACGCTGAAGAAAACATCTACCACCTGAAGGTACAGAGCAGCCTATGCATAGCGAAAATGAACGGAGAAGCTTAGGCTGTAATCTGAGGAACGGTCAGAGGTACCAAGCATCAAGGGACCCGGCAGTGATCGTACTTTGCAAAATGCTCTTTAATTGCAGTTCTTAGTTCAGTTTACCTGTCATTTCTCCTTACACCGCTGTTCCACACCCAGTTGTAGTCAATCAGGCCTTTATATCTGTGCACACACAAGGGCATGGACCAGAGCCCATTTTTTTGCTGCATTTGTCATAATTTGAAAATAGGATTGTATACTCCCAAAAGAAAAGTCTGCCAGTTGGAAAGCTTTATTTTATACTGTATATTTATATTGAGATTTAGATTCCTGATCTTCATTGATAGATTGAATTCACCGCATCAAAAAAAAAAATTATACAGAATTTCTTAAGGCAGAAACATTAAATACATCCCTAGTTTCATCACCCTGATAAAGGGACCCTAATCTGCCTGATTGTACCCTTCTGAGGGTGTATTTACTTTTCCTTATGGCTTTTTTAATAGGTGTCGCAGTTACGCTACAGATAACAAGATCATGAGTCAGACTTCCCAGTGACACAAACAGTGATCAATTTGTAAAGAGGGAAAGTGAGCCTTTCGTGATCACTGGTCCCCAAAGACCCAACACCACCAAACAGAAGAGAAGAGACACCAGACAAGACCGAACACAGCTTCCTACAAGCCTCTTGACAGATTCAATCTCACAGATCGTTAGCTGTTAAACCTCCAGAGGTTCAGATTCACCTTGTAAACCTGTAATCTAATTCTCTGGGAATGCATGTTTCCCACAGTTTCTTTTATTAGAACTTTGATTATTAAACTTCTGCAGAATGGATAGTTGCCGCTTTCAGGCTTCTGTGTATTGATTTTCCCGAGTCTAAGATGATTGGATTGAGCAGATATCTAAGTAACCATGCAAACAGCAGAGGAGGAGAAAGCGATGTCATTATGCCTCCCTGCTTCTGCCCCCTGTTTTCCCCGGAAATGATCCAATTTCACAGCTGGCTGATAGTTTCCATTTGCGATGCAGATCAATTACTCCAAAGAGATATAGTTAATGAATCAGTCAATATTAAATATTCCAGAGACAATGGACTCATAAATCAATGCACTTGACATGATCGCTATCACAGATAATGTCTAAGGATTGTGGTTCTCATGTACCTTCCTGTGCACAGGTCCCAACCGATGAGCTGTTTGAAGAGTGGGTCTTTAAGCTAAGAACTCATCGTGTCTTCCGTCAGAATGAGATTGCGACGTGTCCCAATGAGGTGTCCCAGTTCTACTTACACTACCCCCCCACAATATCTCCTGGACTGACACAGACTGCTTCCCTGAGAAAGGTATAATGATTAGGTCCTGACAGGGGCAGGTTAATATTCATTTCCTACCTCTCTGGGTAGCAGGTCACATGTCAGATTGCTGATGTTGTATCCTGAAGGAACATATTATTCTTCAACAGAATATCCAGTTGTCTGAATGGGCAAAACATTCACCTTGTATGGAATCAACAAGATAATTAAAAATGCCAGTGCTTTTCTTTGTGTGGAGTTAGTTTCTTCTCAAAGAAGGCATAAGAAAAAGTGTGAGCGTTACAAGTGTAAATGCAGAAGGTTTAACAACCAAAGGTTTGTACCGATGATGATGATGTGATTCTGGTCCGTTCAACACAGCACGCGACACTGACAAACCAATCACCAGGACATCCTGAGGGCAAGTTCATATCTTGGCTACAGTCTTCTGAAGAAATGAAGAAGGTCAATGACGGTAGGGCGATCACCAGATCTTCCCATAATGTTCTCATAGTCAATGGACTTCATAGTTTAAGAAAGCTTTGTTTACATTCCCCTCCCTGGCGAGGGATGACCATTTATGCGTTTATCTGCCGCTTCCATCAGAAGCAACTTAAAGTACAGGACAGAGTTACAATTTATGTGTGCGCTCTGGAATTTCAGGCCACAACTTTCGCATTGTTTGCACAATGCTAAACTAGTTGCGCCGCAGCAGGAGTACCACTGAGCCTTACCTGTGACAGTTGTCCCTGCAGGCCTCTTGGCATGTGAATCCTACCTTCAGGAGATGGACCACCTGTTGAGAAACATGGACATTCTTCACCGGACTTGCTCCACACCATCCATGACCACGTTCCCGGTATGTGAAATCCTACCCTCCAGTCCTCAGCGATGCTTCAAAGTCGCACGGCGATCCTAAAATGCTAGAATCACTCATGTGACACGCAGCCATCCAGATTTCACATTTACGGAGTAATCAGATACTCTTCTGTTTCGTCTGGCTTATAGACATCCTCCTTTGACATCGCGGGCAAAAAGGAGAAGAGGTCTCACAGAAGATGGCGCTCAAAGAATTGTGGGAAAGACGGCAAAATGGCGCTGCAGGTGCCCGCGGCAAGGCACATGTTTGCTGCACAGGTAGGTCCGCTGAGCCTCAATTTTGCTCTATTGTCCCTCGACGTTTCTGAATAAGTCCTAAATATTCATTTTATTCTCTCCATTTTTTCATCAGGCAGAGGTAAGAGATTCTCTCCCTAAATCTGCTTTTGTTGCTATTATTAAGCCTGGCCTCTGTGTCCTTGTCATTTCCCCACTGCCGCTCACGCACAAAGACATTTAACGCTTCCTTATTTGTTGGCTTAGACTCCGCTTTGCACCCCCCCCACAACACACGCCTGCCTGTGCTCCCTGTCTCCAAGGTACCCAGCTGCATATCATCCGGCTCCATTCGCCTCCACTCCTCCAACCCGAACCTGTCTACCATGGAGCTGAGCAGCCATGAGGTCTGCCCCGAGACCCCTGACTCGCCCACGGAGGTGTCCAAGATCCTGGAGGACTTCTATCGGGTGGCGAGAGACCGTGAGTCAAGATCTGTGTCTGATGCCTGAATTCACACGCCAACCTTTATCACAGGAACATGATTTTTAAAACTCTATCCACCATACTTTTACGGAAATGAGTGGAATTATCTCCGAGTTAAGAGATAGAAGCTAGAGTAATCTTTCAACTGAAAAAAAACAGTACAAAAAGAGGCAGCTTCCAGGTGTTTTGGCCAAAAATAAACAGCTGGCTGTCATGAGGATAGATTTTCTACGCAAACCTTTGAACAAACAATGAAGCCTTGTCTTCCCCACCGGCATCAGACAGCCTCAAAGTGAATTCAGTTTCTGTCAGAATAAAAACAACATACATTTTTTTCTTATAAATCAGCCTTTAAGAGTTTTGAACATACATTTAAAAATGGTGTTTTGCAACGACTAGCTCTCTGTTTCGTCTTCATCTTGACGTCACAAGCAAGGTTGACTTCGATCTCTCTGCTGTCTTTCTGTCTGTCAAGCATCTCTCTTCTTACCGTGATGAGCAGGAGTACAGAATTGTCTGATTTCTCTTGGGCCCACAGTGAACGGCGCCATGCGGTCCGCCTTCGGAGCTCTGTCCTCGGAACGCGAGCGAATGAAGGACTTCATGCAGCACGAGACCTGCCGGCTGCCTTCCCATCAGGCCCTGGGGCTGAAGAACACCCTCAAATCGGTACACTTCCTGTGGCCACGGTCACCTTCCCTGGGGGGCTTTCCTGCTAGTTAGCAAGAACTTCATCTTAGTGAAGATGCCTTTGTACTCTGTGTTGGAAGGATGTAAGATGAAGGGGGTGGCACGGGTATGCCAGGGAGGGGTGAAGTCATGTGATGAGCACTTAGATCACCTGTAAGCATTTTACTAATGATTTTAAAACCGTCGCTATTTTCTGTCCTGTGCAGATAGACTCCACTACACTCATCACCCTTGTCTTGACTTGAGGACCTGACTGGTTATCTGTTGTTCCACTCTTCCCTAAATCCAAAGAGAAATGTATTCTTGTGATAGTTTCCTTCCCCCAGACCCACTTCTCTGCTCTCATCTGAATGTCATATAGTTCTGCTTATATTTATATTTCATGTAGTTCTGCTAATATTTGACTAAGAGAAGCATGTGCCGTCTTCACCAATCATAGCCGTCTTAATCTCTAAACGTGGACATGACCTGGAAGCTGCTAGACGGAATCGCCGTAGGGTCTCCATCGGCCCTTTGAGCGTGGTGCTCATCCATATTTGCTCCGGTGAAACATCCAGCTGTTTGAAGTGTAAATCAGCACCAGTCATTTTTAATTAGAGCTTCTAGCCGAATGTCAGGATACGCGTCCCGTGGGCTGGTGCTGGTCTGTTCTCTGTCATAATCTCATTAGCAAGAAATGGACGCCCAATAAAAGATATTTGCAGCCGGCTGTGTGTCTTTGCCTTTTAAGGAGTGAGACGAGTGGCCAGGCATGCAGAGTAAATCATTAGGCCTATTAAAATGGAATGGGCTTTTTTTTTATTGCAATATTTGCTATCTATTTATTGTTTTATTTTTAGTTCAAATGGAATTGACTGGGTTGAGTGGGATGCATATAAGCGTCCAGTTTGTAGGAGGTTTGGGAAAATGCCGTGTTATCTGACAGGTGGTGGCGTGTAAACGTCCCAGTGCAGGAATGCGGTGAATGCAGTGAACGATCCCTTTGGGTCTGCATGTTCAGCTACCCAGCTCCCTGCTTAACCAGACCAGCTTTGGGTTACAGTCGTCACGGCAGCAATTAAATGTAAATGTCGAGCTGTAATGCTGGGCTGAGAAGGACTGGAGACAAAATGACAGAATGATGATGGATGATATGTGAATATGTGCCGTTAAGTTTTTTTCTGCACCTAAATAGACACAAACTGGCGGCTCTGTCAAATCTCCTCCTGCATGTTGGATCATCAGCCTTGTTTCGTCACTCAAAGCAGCCTTTTCCTCCTGACTTTTAATCAGCTTACATGCAAATCTGGGCACTTTCGAGTAATGCAGTAGTGCCAATGTCATCTTACACAGTTTCTCCACCCCCCTAAACAGGACTCCATTGACGGGCGCCACCCCCTGGTCCATCAGGCATCCAATGAGAGCAGGACATCCATCCCTGAGTCCCTGTCTGAGTTCTATGATGCTCGGGAGGTCTTCCTATCTGTCAGCTCCTCTGAGAATGAGGTAAGACGGCCTCCAGTGAGGGACGCCTGTTCATGAGGTGGGATTCCAGCACTGAGGGGGTCAGCTGGTCATGTCTGGGACCACGAGGGACAGAGTCCCGGTATTAGACTAAATATAAATGTCATTATATGCAGAGTCTCTTTCAGGATTTAGATTTTACCCGCTATAGCTGAGATTTAATATGAATAGCTGATAGCTCAGCAAAGGTGTAATGCGGCACCTTATTGCATAAATCTAAACATTTGTAGGCTGTTGATTTTAAGACAAACCAGCGTTTGCTTCATTTCAGTGGCCTTCACGTGCTCGCGGCGTTCTGCGAGCCTGTGGTTTGTTAGCGCTCGATGGCCACGACCGGAAGGTTGCCGGTTCAAATCGTAATTTATATTTGACTTACTTCATAAAAGTGATTGTCATTTGTTTCAAAATGCTTTGATGTTCAGTATTATTGTATTTTGAAAATACAAGAAATACTTTCCCCTGTGATGTATGAATGATGACATCACGTGTGAAAAACGTCTGTGCATGCACAAGGAGGAAGATTAGTTATTAGAGCCAATAGTTGGTGACGTGTATTGAACCGAAAGAGTTTGAAACTCCATTCAGGCCTGTTTGTGTTTAAAGTTTTTAAGATGTTTATACAACAGATGCTTCAATTTTCATTTTGTCTCTGTGGTGCAAGAAAGCAGTTTTGTCAATTAAAATACAAAAAAACTTATCTTTCTCAGTTTGACATTATTATTTTTTCACTTGATTGATTTCATGTTATCTGAATGTTCTCAGGAGTAGTTGGTATGTGTTCAAGACACTTCAGAATGTTTGATCTTTGTTTGATTTCACACTTGTGTCATTGAGTAGTAAAAAACGATGCTCTTATGTTAGGCCACTTGAGGCAGTGTGCTTGTGAAAGAACAGGCTGATATGAAATAGAAGCGAAATGTATTTTTGTATGTTAAAAATACAAGATACCGTCCTTTATTTTGATACTTCCTTGGTGACTATATTTCATAGTTTATTTTGATACATTGAGACATTTTTAATGTATTTCTGGCAGGCTGATGTCACCGCTGATGTCACCGCTGGGTCCTTAACCCTGATTGTTCCAGGGACACTGTCTGTCACTTTTCTGTCATCCTCATTTGTATATCGCTTTTGAAAAAAGCGTCCACTCTGTAAATGTGACATTCACGGTAATTTTGTGTCGTGAGGTCAGCGTTTCTCCTCAGAGCTTCACTGCAGAATAATCGCCTTTTAATTAACCTTCCATTTCCTCAGCTGTTCAGCAAACTAATGAGGCGATTCCAGATATAACAGATAAGCTGACTGGCCGTCCCGTGAAAAATCCCCATGAGGAGGAGAGAGAGCGCCTGCTTTGGGGGGGCGTGGTGATGCAGAGCGCGCGTGACACGTCTCATGTCATTCCAGGCCTCAGACGACGAATCATATCTCAGTGACGTCAGTGAGAGTATGTCCATGGATCACCTCGACGAGGCTGAACCTGAGAAGCCCCCGTTAGGTACGCTGAGTCTCCCCAAGACCAATAAGGCAGCCCACTGCGTTTATTATACACAGGAACATATATGCATGTATATCTGCTGTATATTGGGGTTCGGAGATCGGCTCAGATCTGGAGCATTGTGTGTAAGGAGCAGAGCCAGATTAAGGTTATTGTGTCCATGGGGAAAAGCGCACATGACGTCCCGTCAGAAAGAAATGGATTGGTGGCTCACGGAATTCAAAATTACTATTAACATAAGGAAAACGTTACATTGGCTTCTCAGTGTGCGGTATTAAGAGAACCATAGGCAATCATATCAAATATGCTGGATGTTAAATCGCATTAACCAGAGCAGGGTGCGATTATGGGGACTTGATGCCCCCCCGAGGATGAGAATTTGGATGAAAACTTTCGGGTGGCCTGTAGCCCCATGGTGTGCAATCACTGTGATCCCGCCCCCAGAATGTATGCAGAACGGTGCCGGCGACGTGCGGCGCCGGTCAAACCTCCCCTCCCCGAGCTCCTCCAGCCCCATCAGCTTGTGGAACATCTTGAAGAACAACATCGGCAAGGACCTGTCCAAAGTCGCCATGCCGGTGGCGCTGAACGAGCCGCTGAACACCCTGCAGCGGCTGGCCGAGGAGCTGGAGTACAGCGAGCTTCTGGACCGTGCCGCCGCCACTGAGGAGCCCTTCCAGCGCATGGCGAGTACCGCCGGCCACGCCCCTCAGTCACACCGCCGGCCACGCCCCTCAGTCACACCGCCGGCCACGCCCCTCAGTCACACCGCCGGCCACGCCCCTCAGTCACAC
>JABFEB020000045.1:2102759-2124610 GCA_019775895.2 Stomatorhinus ivindoensis | reverse complement strand
GATTCCGTGCTGGATTTTTCGGAAGGCAAAGAAAGCGTGAAAGACGACGAATATAATGCAGAAGTGTTTGCGTGTGTTTTGATTTATTTGTGAAGAATAAAGAAGAATTATGAATGATATATATATATACACTCACATACAGTAAGGTCGGAGTTCCTTTGAACGTTGGCAGCATCGTATGCAGCTCTGTCAACTCAGAGGGGAACTATTTTGAAGGCGATCATAGTTGATTTTATGAATTTGTTAAACAGAAAGAGTTACAGGCACAGTTTTGTGTCAGACCTCGTATTATAAACAATCAATAGTTTTAATTTCTATTAGTAATAAATTTAAATCCAAATTATAGTTTTAAAATAGTTATTCTGATTTAAAAAGTTAATTGACAAGCAGTCTCATTTGGTGCTTTTTAATTAGTAACACTTGTTTTTAGTAAGCATTTGTGTTTAGTGTCTCTTTGGGACTCAGTGATTACAATTGTCATTAACAGTAAAATGACAAGAACTGAACTGAATCATTTCTGTGCATCCATGAACTGAGCATTGTACGTCAGCCAATTTTTCCTTAACGGCACAAAATAACTTTGTGACAATAGTGGTCCAGTAATTACCGCAGAGCATGCTTTTGAAAGTTGTTGCTCATGAACTCTACTTTTGACTCAGCTGTGAGTAGGCTTACACTTTTTTTTTTTCTGCGAAACCACCAAATGGCTTACTGTGAAATTAAAAATACAGTATTCATCTGATATATATATGTAGTTCTTTCCTATCACAGTACTGTAGGTTAACAGGCAGGGTAGGCAGCCCTGATTCTCCTGGAGTGGCAATATCCAGCTGGTTTTCTATCCTCCTGTTCTCTGAAGAACCACAACTGATCTCAGGCAGATTGTAACTCAATAGGTAGGACGGAAAACTTACTGGATATCGGCACTCCGGAATCAGGGTTGGCTATCCGTGATCTAAGGTGTCACCTGCTTTGCCACGTGCCCTGTGTTTCATGGAATAAGCCTTTGCATCATCACAGCCGTACACTGCGTGATGGGGTGTATTACCTCAAAATGAAACCAACTGGGGAAACCACCTTTTTGCGTTCAGTCTGAGAACATTTTATGTTGACATCACTAAATCAGAGCTTCTGACAGCAGTTGTGGGCGTGGTTAATTTTCATCCCTAGCTTGATAACTGAAATTTTTGGTTTGAACTCCTTGTAGTTTTCTGAGATAAGCTACACCTCATTGGGAGCTCTTTGGAGATGTTCGCAAAGGCGACAAGGAACTTCGTGAACGAGATCGACCCGGATGGATGCCTGATCCCAGTGTCGCGGCTGAACAACTCGGACAAGTTGAGAATGCTGTCAATAATCGTCAAGCGGAAAGGGCACTGGTTCTGGAAGAAGCCCAAGTACCTGCCGTCTAACTTCAGCCTCAGTGACGTGCTTGTCGGCGAGCCCATCTGCACTGGTATCTACCTTTTTAAATATTGTTACTTTATCTAACCCTAATCACACAGACCCGTCTAGACCTCCCAAGACAATTATACATACCTTCACGGGGTGTAATGATGCACAGAATCCATAATTCAATAGAAATCTCAGTTTTGGGTTCACGGTTCAGTGCATTGCTTTATGGTACAGCAGAGTGAACAGAATTTGTTTTGAATTCATTCATAATTAAAACTCAGAACACAAACAATTAGGAATAGCTCTAAACCAAAGGCTCGACTTGTCTAGATAGTAAAACTAAAATAATAAATAAATACAAGAAACACTTGTTTACACATTTCTATAATGTAAAATTAATTTTTAAAATCATAACTATTATAATCAACTTAATCGTGTATGAATCCCATGTTCTCTTCTACCGAGTAGTCACATCCGTAGTGATCAATCGCCCTATACTATAGTTATGAATTTTAGGGTTAGTACTAAGTACTAAGTCTAATCCTAGGACTAATAGCGTCCCTAACCCTAAAAACAACACTGACTGTACTCATAGCCGTAAACCTATTGTCAAATCTAACCCTTGCCCTGTCCCTCAAGGAAATCCTAATCCTGGCTCTGACCCTAAGCAGGCTGTTATTAATCAGGCATGTTGCAAATCCTTTGCCCTCAGACGTGATGGATTCTGACTTTCTGAAGTTTGAGGGGATTTACGCCGACTCCCTGGCTGGGAACATGGAGACGGAGATGGGCCCAGCAAAAGTCAGCGTGACGTCACGCAGCTCCTCCAATCTTCGATCTTCGTTTGGAAGCTTGAAGAAACAGGAGGTTGATATCCAGAAGCTTTTGTGCGCTTCCAAGGGCAGGTCAGGAGGACGTCGCTCGCACCCCTGCACACACACTACACAGTCCATCTGCCAGCTTCCAGAACAGAATTCAGGTTTCCGGACCTGAATTGTCCACTTTTGCTCTAGAAGTATATGGGTATGTGAAGGGGACCTATTTATCAGGGAAGTTCTTTGACATACAAATGAGAGAATGACTTTCCATAGACACCACAGCTGAGATAGTTATTGCAGGACAAAAGGATAGTGAAACTGATCGCTGAAGGAACTGAAAGTTGAGTTGGTGACATGCAGAATCACATGTTCCTTGTAGGTCATTCTGCTCCTCAAGAGGGTTTTAGAGGGAAGTGTGTTCTAACCAGGTTACCAAAATTGCACAATAGTGCACAGAAAAGTGTGTGTTAATCTGTTTCTTTAATGAAACCAAATGCATGGAGATACTTTCCATTTGGTCCATTTCTATTTACAGATAAAGGGAATTTTCTGTGATGCAAGTATGAAAACCAAGACAAAATACAGGAAAATAAACTTCAAATGGCATATTTAGGCTCAATTGAGTCACTCAGCTATTGAAACAACAAAGGGAAAAAATGAGTAATTTTGTCTGCTTAGTACTGTAATTGTGTAATATGTCAAATGCACAGATTTCACCTGTCAAATATTAACATTCACTCTATAAAACTAAAATCTAACGGTTATTAAAATGCCATCAGTGAAGTATTTTGGTTCTCAGGAGCTCAGTCGACTTGTCGTGGCGCCTGTAGGTATGTGAACCTGCAGCACTGCCTCATCCAGCAAACACGGGAGAAGGGGAATGAAGTGTTTGGCATCCTGAAGGAGAGGATCTTCACCACCCAGCACTGCTCTATCATGGAGAAAGTCAAGGGCCACGGCTCCTGTGGAACGGCGCTGACTTTCTTCGCACCGCGGTCTGTGAAGGTGGGAAGCGTGAGAAAAGGCGTCTGCGTTGCCTGTTGGAATTTTCCAAACGAATTCCCAAACGAATGCCTTGGGTGTGGCTGCTTGGCAGGTCTCCGTAACGGAAAACGGAAACAGGGAGAAGGACAGGAGTGTTTCTTTGGAGATCCCGCCACACACGGTCGTAGCGTACAGCATCATCGAGCTTGTGATCAAACAAAATGGCCAGTATGGTGAGCCTTGCGCTATTACATACATGTGCCAGGTCTTTGCACACTGTCCTGTGTTTCGTCCTTTAAGTATTTTGAAAACCATGCCTGTACTTTGCTGTTTGTATGTTGTATGTTCCTGGGGCAGCAGTATTTTATGGCACTAGGTATATTTTTATGGATGGTATGAATATAAAGCACACATGACTTTGACTGCATTTCTGATGTGCGCTAGTGAGATGTAGTGTGCCAAAAGTCAGGCCCCGTTCTGCGACACTCGTGACGCTGGGTTTACTCTCGCCGTGTTGAGCAGAGCTCTGCCTGCAGCCCAACACGTATGGGGGATTTGAGGAAGTCTTGGTGAGGAGCCCATCTCCCAAGTATCCACCTGGTAACCTGATGGAAGTAGACAGCTCAAGCAGCACTGACCTGGAGGACGACCAGTCTATTCCACCCAAGGCACCACTCTGCGTGCTTCGAAAACGTAACTTTACCGTTTCCTTACAGATACCCACACGTGTGTGTTATTCACTGCCTTATATATTACACCATATCTAGTGCCATCACTACCAGGTGACCTTTTATAATATAATGCTTGTTAATTTCTTTCATGTGATAGAAATTATGTTTGTATCTCTTTGTAATTCAAATGATTCGAATAGTAATGGAACAGCCAGTACCAGTGATGCATAAATTGATAGAGTGTGCAGGGTTTAAGGGAACCATCTTACAAATTCTAGGTGCTTTCACACTGACGTTCCAGGAACCCGGTCCCCGGGCCGCATGGACCTGACCACTTTTGTTTGTTGCTTTCACAACGCATAACAGGAACTGGGACCTTTATGCTAAATCAGCATGGTAGATGCTCGTAGGTTAAACTTTGCACATAACAATGGAGGATGATCAAGTTGTTTTAAGTTATTTGGTAGTTATTGGGGGGGGGGGGGGAGCGATTGCAATCAGAACTGAATGCAGCCTTTTATTTATATTTTATTCATATGACATGTTTATATTTCATTATTAAATCTGACCAGCATATTGATCTTTTGGTTTCACAGGATTAAAAAAACAGTGAAATGTTTTCCATTAATAAACACTGGCAATATATTCATTAAATGTAACTAATGTATGAAAATATTTTCATCTGCTCAATCTTTGCTCTGCTAGTTATCTCTCTTCCCAGCACTTCCCCGTAACTTTCTGCGCTGGTGCTTGTGGTCAGCTAATCAGCAAGCAGTCACTGTGAGCGACTCCACGGTAGCTTGTGTTCAGGCAGAGAGTACCTAGTCTGGAACGATTCCAGAACTGCCCCCGAGGAACTACAACTGGGCCGAGATCCTGCAGTGTGATCTGTGGCTTGACTGCTGTGGGACGCGACGTGAGTTGAGGGTACGGTGGCTGCAGCACTGCCTTCTTGTGTCACAGATCTGGAGAAGCTGAGTCTGCATTTCCAGAAGCTCTCAGATCTCCCCGCAGAAGCTCGATCTCAGCTGTTTTGCTACCTGAGAGAGATCCTGACGGACAGAGCAGCTGTCAGCATATTGGAGAGCGTGGTGAGTGACCCAGGGACACTGGTGACAGGGGGCAGTGTGTGGCTCAGTGGGGTAGGGCCAACAGAAGGTTGTTAGTTCAGTTTCTCAGAAAAATGTGTTACTGTGGATAGAAGCACCTGGTTACTATAAACAGGAGCAGTGTTACTTGGCTCTTAGAGTTACCCATTTTCATTTCTGATTGATAACGCATTTTATTCATTTATCTGACACTTTTATCCAAAGCAACTTACAGTGGACAGAAGAGTTACAATTTATGCACGCTCCCTGGGATCTGAACCTACGACCTCTGCACTGTTAGCACAATGCTCTACATGTTGAGCTACACCCTGAAGATGCTCATATACTTCCTAACCTCTCCTATCTGTTGACATTTCAGCTGGAGGAACAGTGCTGGAACGGTGTCAAAAAGTCACAACCACAGAATGAGACGGTGGTCAAACTTCTGGAAGTTCTCCAGAACAATTGGGAAGGTCCAGATGAAGCTGATGATCCTCAGATGACGAGTTCCTCACTACACCCATCTGTGTACCTTTTAGTCAGTGCTTTAGATGGTAAGAAAACTAACATCAGTCACTTGGGAGCCATGCATCTTAAGGACGGTGGACTGCTCATCCCCAAAATGCTCTATCGTATTTTTTTTATAATCCTATGACTTGACAGAGATGACAGATGCTGGTCTAACTTGGTTGGAACAGTCTTGTGACCCTACAGTCCTTGGAGCCCTTCACCACCTGGTAAGTTACCAAGGATGAGTTTGCCAAAAAAAAAACTTAATATTAGCTTGACTGCAAAGTGACCATTCGTTGCACAAATTCATTCGATTTGGTTTGTCGGAAATGCTTAGATCACACGCGGGCTTAGTTCGGATGCCACAATCGCAGCATTCGCGACACGAGGCATGCTGTTTCTCAGCGAAGGTGTGCGTTTAGACTCCTTGTTGGGGCCCGGAATTCATTTCTAACTCTTGGCTGCATCACACAGGTGAGCGGCCTGGTGGCAGCTGGGGAATGTTCACTGCGGAACTCGCACCTGACAGTGCTGGCTGAGGAGGGTGTATACCGCAAGGTCCAACAGCTGCTCGCCTCAGCGGGAGTGACACTGCAGAGAGAGACAGACACACTGTGGGCTGCGACCCAGCCTGGGTCAGGGCCCCTCCCCCTGGTCGTGTGTGTGGCTGTCTGCAGCCTGGCCTGCCTGGGCTTAGGTCATGGCTGCCCTTGACTGCCAAAGTCCACCTAAATCCAACAAGTGACCATTTTCAGAAACCAGCGCTGACGTCTCGCCCTGCTACCCAGATTCCGTGCTACTCCTCACGTCTAGGTGTCACATTTCATTTAAGTGCACAGTCACAGTCCTTCTTGCAAATGAAACACCTTTATAACAGCTAAGATTGCTTTGCTAAAAAAAACTCTCTTGTGTACCATTTATGAAGTCAAATTGCTGGGTTAGTAACTTAGACCTGTATGTGGCTCAGCCGGTTAATATCGCTCGGTCACCAGTTCAAATCCCATGGCCGTTGGACTGATGCCAATGTTGGGCCCCGGAGCAAGACCCTTAACCCCCAGCTCCAGTGGTGCTGCACACTGGCTGACCCTCACGGTGCCCTCCAAGCTTGCTCTCAACTGCACATGTCTGTGTCTTGTGGAGACCGAGATATATATATATATATGTCACGATCCGTCCGTTTCCAGCCTCATGTATGCCACGCCCCTGCTCCTCATGTGCACCTCCCAATGGAAATCACCTGTTGTGCTTTGGTCTGATTGTGTTTCCCTGGTGCCTTGTCAATTCCTTGTTAGTCCTATTGTATTTAGTCCGCGTCTGAGTCCGTGTCAGAAGATCCGTCATTGTAATGTTTGGTGGCGTGGTACCCCGTCTGTTCCCTAATAAACCCTATGTACCCGGATTACCTGCCTTCCTGCCGTCTTGTCTGCCCGACGCCGCCTGCATTCAGGCACGCTCCGAAAGTGAACGTGACAATATATATATATATATATATATATATATATATATTCTGCTGTATTCCAGAAAATCTTTATATAATGGCATTCACAAAATAATGCATGAATTTTGAAGGCAATAAAAAGGGGAAGGTATATATGCTTTAGTATATAAAGTACAATTTTGCACTTTAATAGTGCATAATATTTTATAATAGTCATTATTGACATTGTTATTTTGTTAAATGAAATATTCCAAAGTCATTTCACTGTAAATTAAAATTATGTATTTTTTTACAGAGCTTTGAACTTTGGAAATGTTCAGATTTTTTACACTTGTGTAATTTGTACGGCCTTTTATTTACTTATTACTTTTATTAGCACACAAGTGTTAAAAATAAACAATGAAATATATGAATGGCCTTTAAACACTCTGCTGCTATGTGGATTACAGTTTGTGTTTGTTCATTCAGAAATGTTTTTCATGAATTTTACAGCAAATTAATTTTAGGCATGCGATAATTATGGATTGTTATAATATAATACATAATAGTGATGTGTGTTTCTGAGCTGTGGCCATGAAGAAGTCTGGAATCTGAAATGACATTTAAGTCATACTTGCACAGGGTAGGGAACCTGCATTGGGATTATTTCACAGGCCATTCTGCGTCACTCCAGAATATGTGGTTTTAAACCTGGCTTTCATGTTACAGCTGCTGTTCGCTGAAATGTTCCATAAATTGACGTAATGACAGCATTTAGTAGCAAGATGAAAACTATCAAAGGGAAATTCCTCTAGTAGACGGAAGCAGAAATGATTCAGAAAAGACTTCCCACCCTCCCCCGGACTGACCCTAAACCGGTCGCAGCACGCTTTGCACTCTGTGTTTCCCGGGACAGGTAAACTATACTAGGTTAGTAATGTAGACTGTGGGCATTCCCAAGACTGGCGGGGAGGGTGGGTGGACATAGATTACAGGGCCATGAAGATTTATTCTGTCCATCAGTAACCAACTTATTAATAAAGGGCAAGTCTGTCAGCTCTCTCTCTCTGTGCCATTTTCTAACTTTCAGAGGAATCATGTATGTGCCACTTAACACATTCATCTCTAACCAGACCAGAGACTCTGTAATGCCGCCTATCCAGCACTGGTCAGAGGGAAAAGATGTTTCATTACCTGGTAATTTTATACACAATGGGTTGTATTCTAAATAAAAATGACCAGCATTACAATTTCCCTTCACGGCACGTAAGGTCACTATACTTGAGAAAAACAAAACAGTCCCATTTGTTGTAAAGTATATTTAGACCAGTTTGATGCATGTTCAAGTATAAGCAGAAACAAACACATCTTTTGGGATGACAATATCGAGAGCAGAAGCATTTACTCTGGTGGAATTATGCTTTTACATCTGCAATGTAAACATGTTTTTAGCAAAAAAAGTGGACTGTCTAGCAGGGAGCTGAGAGGGAGCAAAAAGTGTACTGTCTGGGAGGGAGCAAAAACGTGGACCGTCTGGCAGGGTGCTGAGAGGGAGCAAAAACGTGGACTGGCTAGGGATCCCTGAGGACTGGGCTGGGAAACACTGGGTTATAGTATCATTATTACAGGAATAGCACCACCAGAGAATGGGAATGGCAACATTTAAACCCAAATCACATACATATTAAGTAAAGGGTCACCAAGACAATGTTGCATCCAAACACAAAAAGCAACAGATATTGTAAAGAAGCTAAAAATCATGATGTCAGCAAACTAGCAGGACAAATCACACACAATGTTCTCTACTCTGTCTAGGGCAAAAAAAGTCTTAGAATGAGGCCTTTTCACACAGAGAAGCTTCTGTAATGGTGCAGATTCTGGGCCAGTTTGGTGTGCAGTCAGACACAGGTACAAATGAGAGGGGGGGGGTGGGCAGAAAGTAGCCCCCATAAAGGACTGTCTTGTGATTTAGTCACAGTTAGGCTGCTGACCCCCTAAGGTACGGTAGGGTACTGTTCTCCAACAAGCGATCAATTTTAGACGTACCAATATATATTATTCTCAAAAGTCTATTGCGAGACAAAATTTTTGGCTTCAGCTGATTAACAGCTATAATAAAAACAATAAATAAAAAACAGTAGCATCCATATTCACTTGTTTTTAATTTCAAGTTGATGAATATAAAGTTACCCAGTAGAAAGCTGTAAAATATTAAAATAAATAAGTATTCTTTATCCCTTTGAGCATAAGTAGAAAACGTTGCTGATAATGTACACTGAGTGTGACGCTTTAATTCAGGGAGCGGGGCTCCGGGTGGGCGGGGCTCCGGGTGGGCGGGCCACGGCCCACCCCCCATTAGCTCGTCCAATCGTGTGAGTAAAGGGTCTCCAGGAAGTGCACTCATTGGCTCCCTCAGGGAGGCTCGACTCAGTAGACCCAGCTGACGGGGACCCACTGCGGCTCAGTGGTCAGCCGGTCCACCGCAGCCACGAGTTTCTCGAAGGCCTCGTCCAGATTGTCGTTGACAATCGTCAAGTCAAATAAGTGCCGGTAGGCCCTCTGGATCCTGGCGCTCTCGTCCACGGTCTTCTTCAGATCCATGTCCTGAGAGGAAAAACAGGAGGAGAAGCTCAACAAGTCATGAAGTGTTTTACTTTTAATCGAGAGCAGTGTTAGGCCTGAATTCTTCCTCGGGTCCCGTGACAGGCAGAACTGGTCATGGCCCAAGTGATAAACAAACTTCACTGCCCAGTACCACGTTGTTTTATATGGGATGGGGGGCAGGCATGTAGTGGAACTAATTTCCAGCCCCAGGACTTTTATTTGCAAGACCAGCCCATTTTGTCTTTGTTCACGGGGAGCTTTGATGCCACAGTTAATATTTTCCTGACAAATTTAATGCTGACATTTCCATCCATCCATTTTCTCCAACTGCTTACCCAATTCCGGGTGGCAGGGGGTCCGTCTCCCAAGGCTACGGACACTAGGCTATCGCTGACATTTCAGGAACAGAGGGACAGCTAAACACATCTCATTAAACGTTAAAACTGAACAAATACAGTTTCGAAGCTTTACTTTCTCTTTAAGCAGAACAATACTCAATTCAGCGGAGTGAAAGACCACATTGTCAGGAAATGATTCATTTCTCTAAACCAAAAGATCTCTTTTTATTCACGCCACATATCACATCTGAAGTTTCAAAGCAAGGGTATATTTATAGCAACGCACGAAACAACAAAAAAGGTTGCCGTTCCCAGCAGCGAGCTGATTTCTGTGTATCCCATCATACCTGCAGGTAAACTAAAATAGATTTCTGATCATTTCCATCCACCCACCCATCTACTCATCTAGTGTAGGATCGCAGTTGGCCTGAGCCAGCCCGGCACTGACCGTGAGCAGTTTGCCGGTAAGCCCCGCCTCCACCGCCGCCTTGTGCATGAGCCGCAGTGTCTCCAGCTCCGGCGCGGCGATGAAAACCACGTACGGCATGAACTCGGGCATCCGCAGAACTTTCAGGGCCTGTGAACAGGCGGCAAGACAAATAACTGAAGCGGTGTTTCCCAACCCAGTCCTCGAGGACCCCCAGACAGTCCACGTTTTTGCTCCCTCCCAGCTCCCAACACACCCCTACCAGGTACTCGGTGTTCTTGATTGGCTGGGAGCTGGGAAGGAGCAAAAATGTGGACTATATGAGGTCCCCAAGCACTGGGTTGGGAAGCACCAAAATTTACACTGAACTACATTAAACGTTAAACGTGCACTGTGACCAATCATTTCTCGACGGACAAGGAAACTTATTATTATTTAATTATTAAGTTGTATGTCTGTGGCTCTGTATTGATTTTACTCCAAAATTAGCTGTATATTACGCCCATGACATCATTCCTGGTTAAATGTGCAGCAGTAGTTGAGGGCAGCATGTTTACTTGCTGTATTCATCTGCGGTATGTCATGTCCTCGCATTCAGTTCCATTTTAATGCCGGGATCGAACACAAGAAAGCAAACTGTATGCTCACTGTGAAAATGAAGCTCATTCTGATTATGTGTGATAACTTACTGCGCACTCTAGACGTTGGTAAATAATTCAGGAAATAATTAAAGACCAGTGTGGTTCTCAGTGACAGGGAACAAGGATTCCAGTTTGAAGAACAATCCAGAGGTTCTGGTTCGGCTCTGACCTGAGGGTTGACGTCCAGGATGCAGGTCTGTCCCGTCTCCACCACGTCATGGATGGAGTCTATCTTGGTTCCGTAAAGGTTCCCGTCGTACTCTCCGTGCTCCAGGTACTGGCCCGTCTTGATGTCCGCCTCAATCTCCGCCCGTGTCACAAAGCGGTACGAGTGTCCGTCCCGCTCGTGGTTCCGGGGCCCCCTGCTGGTGACTGAGGGAGAGAACAGCTGCCTCATTTAATGAAATCACAGAAGCCAAAATAAAACGTGCACCTCGCCCCCGACACTTAAGAAGACATGGACACACCAAGCTGTTACGCACTCTGTGCCCAGTCAAGTCCTGTACTATAGCAATGCACCAAAGACTGGGAGGCAGATGGGAAAGCTGGTTCGAATTCTGACTGACATCTTAAAATTGGACCTTTTCTTTAAGCAAGACCATTGCCAATGCTTCAGAAAAATATCCAATCATGTAAATTGATTTGGAAAATTGTACTTTCCATTAATATACATAAAATAAGCAGCTAAATAATAATAATATTAATAATAATAATAATAACTTATTATTGTCTTGCTGTGTTACTGATGTTGCTGTGTAATCTGGACACTTTCCCGGCGCCTCGTCTGAGTATAATCTCTGCATAATTCTAGAGAAATCCACTATCAGCCGTCGGTAGGAGCTCACAGGGGACGGTGGTTCCGAAGCGCTTCGGGTTGAGCACAACCAGTCGGTTTTTCAGGCTGCGCCGACCCACTCCCTGCGCCCCGATCAGGACCAGCGTCTTCCTCTGGAACGGGGGCATCCTGGCCACCTCCTCGTAGATCAGCAGCTCGTGTCGGTCGAACTCTGGTCCATGTTTACAGGCAACATTAACCCGTTAATGCTGCTAAAAGGAGGCTTCCACGGAGGGTCATGTGACACGGCATCCCAGCACCCACCTGCATTTCTTGCCGTTAGATACATCATCTTCTTCTTCTTCTTTCCACTCGTCGCCCCACACAGCATTCCTGAGAACAGCACGTGAGTGTTAATGCTCTTTCTGCCCAGCAGAGGGAGCACATGGTCTTCGCTGATAGCTCATACCCAAGAGTACAATCGGTGGAACCAGTCGCAACTGGTTTTCTCAAGCCAGTAGAAGGGGAAACATTAACAAACACTAAGAATGGGTTGGAACAGAAGAAAATATAGATTTCTGTGCAAGAAAAACATTCATTTTCTGTGGAAAAAAATGACATCTTGAACCTACCCGAATCATCCCAGTCTTTTGGGACAAAAGCCTTCCTCTTCTCCTCTAGGTACTGACTGGGGACAAGTCCAGTTGCCCCGCCTACAACGTGACATGCCTATAAGAGAAAGAGAGACTTCAGAGGAAGTCTCTGGATGGCAGGTGCCATACCTAAAAATCCATATGTACTCATCTGCCCTGGGGTAGGTTGGCTGAAACGAGATCTACCCACATATCACACATCTCAACTCCATCTTAACCTTTGATATGTAGAAAGCATAAAGACATTGTGTGTTTTGATAATATAAACCGGAGAGTACTGGTCAGCACAGGGCCTCTATCCAGTGGCCTGCACTACCAAGCGGGGTTACTGGCTTATAGGGGTAACTTGTCAGATTTAAGGTACCACAGTTTAAATGGACGTCATATTCGTTCGCTTACATTTTGCCCAGACTACCTTGAATCCGACAAGTCACCCCGATAAGCCGGGTAGTGCAGGCCACAGATCTCCTTCCGAACAGCAAGCAGGCTGACATCTGGCTCACCTGCCACCAATTGGGATCTTCTTTGTTGACGATCTGAAGTATGTCACCCCTGGAGAAGGCCAGGCCAGCCTCCTTGCAGGGGATAAGACTGTCCTTTGACGGGTTGTAGTCGAAGTGAGGCTGAACGTACACCTGTGGGTCACAAGAGACCCGTATGAATCAAACTGTCCACTGATTATGGGAAACGCAGAGCTTTTAAAAGAAATGGGGGAACGTTTTTTCCACCAATCCTCCTCACTCACACTAACGAGTAGGAGCAGGGCATTCTGGGTAAGATAGATAAGCAGACCACAACATGGGAAGCAAAATCACATTGTCCAGATGCTACTGTAAGGACGACCTGATCTTTTCTGAATTTTGATGCAATTAATAGGTTATGTCAATCACTTAACATAGAATAAAATGCACATTTTAGCAAAGAAATAATAAATTAAAAAAATAACAGAAAATATTATTCATAAACAGACGGTCACAGGTCTGGGATGATGCCCTAAAGTACAGAGCTAACTGGAATCTGCTAAAGGACATAAATACGACGTGTAGAGAGGGACTGTCAGGAATCCTCTATGATCCTGACCATTATAAGCAGCGGAGGTAGATCAGTTCAGGTCCAGAACGTAAAAATCCAGACCAAGATTTTGTTTTGACCAACCAGTATCTAACTCTGAAATCATTCTTTGATTCTCTGAGCAAATTCTGGATTTTCCGAGACATGATCCCCATCGTCCGCCACACCTAGGCGGCGCCAGAGTTCCCCTCCTTAAAACGTCACGGCGGCGAGTCGCAGCATCACGCTATTTCCAGGTCTCTGGCGCTGACACTCGATATCCTATTGCTAGGTCACGTCTCCGCGTCCCGTTCACCCACGGCGACAGCTGCTGCATGGGAGGGCAGTGGTTCTTCTCATGTGTCACCTCCCACTAAACGTACAAATTCTGGAAGCGCTTATTGAAGCAAATCAAATTAACGCATGGGCAGGACGACCACAGAGCCGCAGGCTCACGTGGTGCGCGGATCAAAATTGAAGCTCTTACTTAGCATCATCATCATCTATTATTCATAAGTGCAATTAGCCTTGATGAAGGCCATGTCTGGCGTCTGGAAAGACTTCCTGAAAGAGATGCTCCTAACTGTTATCCCGCCTTCTTCATTCAACAGGGACCTGCCTGAGTCCTTTAACAAAGAACCCAGCTTCTAACTAAGTGGAGCTTAGATTATCCCAGAGGAGCGATGAGTTTGCAGAGACGTGGGGCTAGTAAGAGAGACAACTGTGCTACAGCTGGGGGGGGGCCGGGCTCCACAGCCCAACTCCTCAAGGGCCACTCTCACCCCCCCCTGCTGCGTCCCAGATAGCACGCCGACTGTTATTAATAGGGATTTCCGTGTCCCGTTTCAATCACTCGACATTCTGGGCCTCCTTCGGAATACGGTGAGTCTTACCTTCTAAAACGCGAGGCAGGCGGGGTGAGGAGAGAGACGCCGTGGCACCAGCGGATGGTACCTCTGCCCATGTAAGCAAACAAGACGACGATCTAAATCCCGAGATGCTCAGCGGCATTTAACTTACATATCATTGCGTGTTACGAATGATGCTTCGTAGGTTGACGCCAAACTGAGAAGGCAAAGAGCCGAAGGACTGACCCCTGCCCTATAAAGGTCACGTATGGCCGGGTCCTGACAGGTAGTTTACCCATAATGCCCCTATATTGTTTCATATACATGCTCATTTCTTAGACTTGCTTCCGAGACCCATATTGATTTGAGAGTTGATTTTTTTAAACACTGCTAAAAGGCAACCAACGGCAATGCCTTCTATAGATGTCCTCAGTACGAAGGGAGGTTTGGGCGAAACAAACCCAAACGTCACACCGTCACAGAGCGTTTGAGTGACTCCGAGCAGCATGGCAGGGTGGCGTAAGTGAAAGGCACGCAAATTCATCGAAGGAAGGCAGAGCACTGCGGGGGTCATGACCCTTGCTGACCCCATGACACGGCAGAGGCCTAACATGTGCTAATGCGTCTCTGCATGTGAGCCGGGCCCCCCCCCACCCTAGATGACAACCTGTTGACGTCGGACTATTTTCGTCCACCATCACCAGCACACTGTCCCCTGACTCTCCTCAGCGGTCAACAGCCTACAGCTGAACGCTTTTATAAGATCGATAAAAGGACGAACAAAACCGCCAGTGACGCCCTCCAGCGGAGTCTCGCTGCTCTGAATGTGACCTGAACAACGCTTCACTCTCTCTCTCTTGCCGTCTAGCTGCAACTTTTTTAAGTTAAGAAAAGTTCGCAAAACAAGAGTGCAAGAAATGAGTTCGGAAGACATCCCCACAAAAAAAGACTTTTTTTCAAATCAAAATCTTCATCTTCCTTTTTCCTGAGTATATTTTTTGATATTTTGTTTCTTTCTTTTTTTAGTTTTTTAACAATTTCTTTTGATTTGCATTTGCAGTCAGGTAATGGTGAAGTACATTGAAACAACAGAAGTCAATGAGAAGGTCTCCGGAAACAGGAGCATAGAGACGCGCGTCAGCGCATGTGCATGTGCGTGTGCGTGTACGTGTGCGCGTCTGACCTGCGCGGGGGCCGGGGCGTCCCTGTAGCTGGGCAGGATTTTGAGGGTAACACTGCCGCTGCTCTCCTTCAGCACCTCCTGCAGGTCTGTGGCATTGCTGCCCACAGTGCGGCCGTTCACCTCCTTGATGACGTCGCCCACGTGTAGAAGGCCCTGCCTGTCTATCATACCGCCGTGCAGGATCCGGGCGATAACCAGCTCGTCCTTCTCCACCCGAAACGTCACACCCTATAAAAAAAATCAAACAATAAGTTACCTCCATTTCGCACAACACACACATTCCATCCAACCATCCATCCACCCAGTTTCTGAAATCGCTTATCTAATTCAGGGTCACGGGGGGTTCGGACCTCCCGGAGACTACGGGCACAAGGCAGGGAACAACCCAGACCGGGGGCCAACCCATCGCAGGGACACACACTGAAACAGTCATAATCATGTAAAAGCCTCAATATACAGAGCAATTCAAGCTCTATCACCATTATTGTCTAGAAATGTCACAGCCAAAAATCACTTAAACAAAACACACACAATCACGCATATAAAGCATCAGATCATTCAGACCGGTGCATAACAGCTGCCGTTGGTATAATATTCATGTTTTCACCGTCTTTACTTAAAACAAACACGGCTCAAGGCTTTACAAGATCGCCAGGAACCAAGTCAGTAGACCTCTTTGTCTCTCCATCCATCCATCCATCTTTACTTAGAGCAAACACGGCTCAAGGCTTCACAAGATCGCCAGGAACCAAGTCAGTAGACCTCTTTGTCTCTCCATCCATCCATCCATTCATCCCTCCATCTTTACTTAAAGCAAACATGACTCAAGGCTTCACAAGGTTGTCAGGAACTGAGTCAGCAGCCCTCTTTGTCTCTCCATCCATCCATCCATCCATCCATCCATCTTTACTTAAAGCAAACACGGCTCAAGGCTTCACAAGGTCGTCTGGAACTGAGTCAGCAGCCCTCTTTGTCTTTCCATCCATCCATCCATGTAACGGCAGCAGCCCTCTTTGTCTCTCCATCCATCCATGTAACGGCAGCAGGCCGCCACTCACCAGCGGCTCCCCTGCCTTCTTCCGGATCCCGATCATCCTGATGGCGTCGGCCTGCACCGGCAGGATGGTCGTCGCAGCCACGTCGTCGTCAGGCCCCGCGCTGGAGGGCGGCGAGTCGTAGCACTTGGAGGCCACAATATCGTGGGCCTCTAACAGCGACTGGACACCGGGCGAGAAACGGCAAGAGTCACGACTCGACCCTGCAGGACGAGGCTGCAGCGACAGACACATGCGCGCACCAGGAAAACATCTCTAAACTACAACTCTCAGTTTTACGCTATTGCTGCTCTGCAGTCGCTGAATGACCCAACAAAAATTTATGGATTTAATGTACTGAACGAAGGCAGAGGCGGAAAAAAAGAACTACTGTTCTCACCGCTGTAGCCATAGTGCAAGATTTGCATTCATTAGCCCTCAAAACACACACGCATTTGTTGCACTGGAGGTCCCAGACCGGCTCTAGGTCACTAAGGTCTTATCCGACAGCTTAAACCACACATTACAGCTTATAACTGGAGTGGGGTGAATCCCCTGATAGGCCGCTGATCCGATTGGCTACAGAAAAGGAACTCTTCCTCTGATTGGTCCCAGGCGAGTACATTCAGCCTGAGGGAGGAGTCGTGGCCTAAGGCAGCTTGCTCGTTCACTCTCTCTCACTGTGTGCCAAAGTTGTGTGCACATGCTCCAGATTTCCATTCAAAGCAGCGCGATCTGTCAAGTCCAGTCAAGTCCAGTCCTCTCTTTCATTAAACATCTCAGAAGTGTTGATCTTTGATTTGCTGGTTACTGGAAAACAGCAGAGCTCAGTATCATCCATCAATTAGTGGATTTCAACTCAAGACAGAATCGCCCCTCAGCTGCGGAATTCCACACCCCTCCCACTGCCCCTCTCCTCAGTGTACTGTAAGATCAGCGAGGAGAGAAGCTGGGCTGTAGCTGGGACAGCAGAGACCTGCCCCCCCCCCCCCCCCCCACGCACCTGAAAGTGAGGCTCCTTGAGGATTCGGGAAAGCTCTGCAGCACCGTCGTGTCTGCCACTCAGGTCGCTGATGTCACCGAGGATCTCCGACACCAGCTCCACATTGTTGTCCTGCACGGCCTCCGGCTTGATGTCCTCCAGTCGCTCGTGAGCCTGTCCGGAACCAGGGCCGGGGGGGTCGGGGGGTGTCAGAGTCGACAGCCATTGATAGCATAACCCTCAAACTGTCAAATCAGTAATTCCTCATCAGATTTTATGGGGCTTTTAACAAGAGACACAGATATATACAGGGGTTCGGATCCATTACGAACACTAAATTTAGCCACACAATCTGGTCGTAATCTTGCCCCACCACATTAAGGTCAGCTCAGGGCTTGTGGGCAAGGTCACCAGAGTTCCTGTACACAGCCAACGCGGCCGAAGCTCAAGGTACACACAGGCACTGTTATCACACTTCTCCGACACAGTCAACACCGCTCCCCGTGGGAGGCCTCTTAAGGGAACTGTTCTGTGACGGTTTGAGGTTCCAGAGGTGACCAGAAGAACGATTAGCACCCCAACACAGTAAAGCCATGACGATCCCAGTACCTAGCTCTCGATCTCCCATCCCTGAGGCTCCAACGTGTCACAGGAGAGCACTGCACCCTGCAAGGTTGCACCTCTGTCTCTCGTAATTCATCACTGCCAAGCAGGATACCCGTAGTAGTATCCATCTCCACGGTAGCGCATCACCGTGACTACAATACTAATGAATTTCACATCGTCTCCAAAGAATTACATCCCGCAAGCTACGAAGTAAATCCATTGCGTTGCCTTTCATATGGTGCCTGAAAAACAGCAATGCACTGCTGACATACTTACTCTAGGCTAAGCTAATGCTAGGCTAAGCTAATGCTAGGCTAAGCTAATGGCCTAGCTTACAATCAGAGCCAAGGAATCCTACAACTGTGCTGCCTTGCCTTCATAGCAGTCACTTAGCGAACCTTCCCTGCCTTCTGGACGGTATTCAGATTGTTTCTTGTTACTGTGACGCAACTTGGGCTCCAGTACAATGTCAGGGGCTCAGCATTTTGCCCACGAGATGAAAATTATTATATTACAAAAGGCACCTTCCAAACTGTAAACAGGTGTACCGCCAGAAGGGGGCGCCAACATAAGCATGTGTTTGCAATGTTCACGGTAAGACATAGGAGCAGATATCACAGCATTAAACCGTTTGAGGCTAATTCAAATTCGGGGGGGGGGGGGGTCCCATGGTTACCTTGGCAAGGGAGCGAACGACAGGGCTCTCCATGATGCCGCGGAGGAAGATGAGGTCGATGTCCTTGGCCCCAGCAGATGAGGGCAGGTCACCCAGGTTGTCCAGGACCTGCTGCATTGCTAAGAGGGGTGGGGGTTTAGTGAGCTTCCTGGACTTTCTCGCCGATCGACAAACACCACTGTATCAGTGCAGTGCAGTGCAGTGATGTCATCGGGGGAGATGCCGTGTGGAGCTGCACTGCACTGCTTTGGAGAGGAACACCTGAGGCCGACTGTGGCAGACTGACATACAAGCGGTCTGTCTGCGCAGCGTCACCACGGCAGTCTATCCATGTTAGCGATGCTGAAGCACATAGCATGCAGCCTTAACGGCACACGCATGGCTGCGCACAGCAGCGAGATATACTGCACTGCGCTACTCCAATTAAGTGCCGCCATAAAAAAACCCTGCCACCAGCTGACTGCATCTACTCTACACTGGTAGCGGACACCGAGGGTCCTTCAAGGACACTGCGGTGACCTCAGTGACACACGGCAGTGTCTGGCACCGTGGGCGTCGTGCGCATCAAGGAGCCCAAAGGCGGGATCCAACGGCAGCGAAGACAGGCATCACTAACCGGTGAGGTCAGCGAGCAAACGTCAGCGCTCAATGAAGATCCTGTGTGACAACAGCGGGGATGTTATTAACTCACTGCTTCATGTGACACTTCAGATGGTGTCAGACTGACTGTTGCTGACTCTGGATTAAGGATGCCGCTGCACACACCAGTAACACACGAACCCAGGACTACCCAGGTAATTTTCTTCACATGAACGCCCAATAAAAGAAGAAGTCTTACAACTCTATTACTTCAGTAATACCAGTTGATAGCTGGGTAGTTAATAAGCGTAGCTTAGCGTAGTTTAGCGTAGCTTAGCGTAGTTTAGCGTAGCTTAGCGTAGCTCAGAAGCAGCTGCTCTCTAGCAACACTTCGTGATGTTTAACCGTAGCAGAGTTAGGTGCAGTTTTAGTTGCTCCTCAGTGTGTTTTATTTTCTGACTTTTATAGTCCATTATTTTTCACAGCAATTGCTCTCAAACGTGATTGTTGACCATTAGATCCCGAGAAAACTTCATTTCAAGACATATAGGCCACTGGCTCCCAGCGTAGTTTATTTCGAGTTAAACTGCGGAATAATTGAGTCTCGATGTGAAACTTCAGACACAGATTGAGAGCAAAGAGTCACAACTGAAAGGCTGCAGCGGAGCTTTCAGAACAAACCACCCCGGAGATCTTTAGAGGTCTTAATGCACTTAGATCTCACAGTCATGATTTGTTAAACCCAAACCACAAGATCCCGATCCCCACCAGTGTGAAATAAATGTATAGATTACACACATTTTAGATTGAAATTCAAGAAATGACATTAAAATCCTATGTATGTTTTGAAACTGAAGATATCTTGAAGACATTTTAGTCAATATTTGCAATCCTTGAATATTTCTAGTAAAATCTTCATTTTTTTAATTCAACTTCCAGATATATATATATTTTAATATTATTGTGTGGTTTCAAACAGCCAGCAAACACGAAGAAAAAGATAAAACATAAATACAGAAGTTTGAAATTTTCAGTCAATGAATTTTAAAGTGACCAACTCATCAAAATTTATGAATACAAACATTGTCTGATAGTGACTTACATCACTAAGCCATTGTTGACCTGTCAGCTGAGCTAAACGGGAAGTCATGTGACAGTCACAGCATGTCATGTGACTCAGAGGATGACAAATCACCCAAGGCTCACAAAGCAGCTCCTGTGGAGATGGTCACTCCTCCAGTAGATTAAAGAATATACTCCAAGTCATTCTGATCAAAAATCAAACACAGAATATGAATGACAGCCAACTGAAAAACCATGAACAAACCTGGAACCAGCCATTAACCAACGTTATCGAGGATGCAGGTGCCAGTAATTTGTCTACAGATGCAAGCTCAAACATAGATATAGATTAATTCTCAAACTCATTGACAAATTAATCCGACGGACCGCTGTGTCACGTGGCAGGTGGTAAACGAGAGTACGCAATCTCGAATCATTGGAATCAACGTCAGTCTCCGGCCAGATAATGAATCAGCCTTGAGCTGAAAACCATTAATCCTTCCCGGGTCCTCCTGACACATGGGTCCCAATTCCCGTGTTGGAATTCCTGCTCTGAGTCATTTTCCTTGGATTCTGTTAAGAGAGACGAGGGCAGCTTAACCTTAGTGAAAAGTTCCAGTGCCGATCTCACAGAAAGGAGAATAAACCTCTGCAGACAACGGCTGTGACACTCGCTGGCAGCACATGTGACTCAGCATCAACCTGGCAGCCAGATGAGTCACTTCTGCACCTCATATACAGTTTTACTGCGGCCTTCATGAAGCCGACTGAGGAGGTCTGACGCATATCCCTTTCATGTGGAGTATTACTCAGCATTAAAAAGGTCAACTTTTAAGACCCTACATATGAAGCACCTTCTACAGACTCAGGAGGTTGCACAGACCATCCGGATTACATAACTGCAGCCAGCCAATGATCGTTTTTCTTGGTGAAGGAGTTTTAGGGAGAAGGACTAAAGCGGACGCTTCAGTTGATCTGAGGACCTCACCCTTCTGAAGAACGTAAACGAAAGGCCAGAGAGCTCAGGACACGCTGAAGGACAGGACACTTAAATAAGATGCTTCAACCAACAGTAGTTTACGGAGCTTTTCAGGCATCCAAGCATAACACCCTGATGGCTGAATTTAGCACGACATTTACAGTGGGTCTGAAAAGCATTTCAAAACCCAACGACGGCTTATCCCCACGCAGCAGCGAGCAGGAAGCGCTCACGCCGCTATCGCATCAGTCTGGGAGGTATTGTGCAAAATCCACCCCGCCCCAATGTTTTGTCTGTAGAAGGAAAAAAATGAACCTCCTCAGACAACTATGGGTGTCCCACTTAGAGAGATAGAATGGAAATTATCGAGACAGCTCCTCTCCGCAGCAGCTTCTAAAGTCAGTGCGTCTTCCACGGCGCCGAAAGACGACTGAACCCGCAAAGACGTTCATCTCCAGGTGCCCTTCAAGCATCACGTGCACTCCTATCACGTGCACTCCTATCACATGCGCTCCTATCACGTGCGCTCCT
>JABFEB020000045.1:2038487-2076067 GCA_019775895.2 Stomatorhinus ivindoensis | reverse complement strand
CCTGACCAAGGTGACATTTTGTCATTCGGCCCAGAATTTCTAGCGACATGCCTGGTCGTTGGTGGAGTTTAATCTTTTTTTTTATTATTTTGCATGTTTCATAATCGTTGGGAGGGGTCACCGTCACACGAGCAAGCAAATGTCTGCGTACATTAAAATGACGTTCAAGGACATATGATTATTGACGCAGTTACTCTGGAAAACGACGCCCCCAAAGACATGGGAATAAAATATCACTTCTAAACTTCAGGGACTGAAATTTTTTAAGCCCTAAATGCCCTGGTTATACTAAAGATAAAAACCATAATAGCTCCTCTACAAATTTCAGCTGGGCAAAAGTCAGCACAAACTACAGCTAATGATACGGAATTTCTCTAAGGGGCACTTTTGACGGAAGGATCTGGCACTGGGAACCGGCAATTTGTCACCCTGGTCACCCAGCCCCTAGTCATGTTTGGGTAGATAGGTACAGCAATTGAATCACCCAGAGAACCTGGCAAAGACACAGCTGCCCAGGAGCGATTTTGGAAAGGGTCATATTATGGAATTTTTTATAATGATGGCGAAAACCAAAAAAGATTCTGTTAGCTAAACCAGCAATTTGTCTTATAAGCTCTTATACTGTAAGTCCTCTGAGATGATTAGAAATCTTATCTAATCGAGAAACAATACTGGTTGTTTTTTTTGACATTTTCTATATTCAAATGGGTGATATTGAACAAATTGACATATTGAAATATATCATACACATGCACCTGTTTATCCAAATAGAAGAATTTGTTTCTCCCCACAGTCCTTAAGCCTGATCATTTATAAATGCTTTGAACACACCTCACCCCTCTGCTAAAACACAGGAGAGTGATTTTCGTAGAGATAAAGTATAGATGGCAAGATCTACTTATAGTTACATCGAATTTATTTAGCTTTTACCCAAAGCGATACACATTTTCTTAAATGGAAGCAGGGTCGGCGAGTCCCTGCAGCAACTGGGGGCCAAGGGCCATCCTCAGGGGCCCAATGGTGACATCATTCTGACAACCCTGGGATTTGACCCGACAACCTTCCATTTGCAGGCACAGTGCCCCAATTCACTGAGCCACACACCACCCGCCAGCATGAACCTAGATGTATTTAGATTTAACTGTAATGTGAGAATGAATAATAATCGTGACACCCCAGGAAGTTTCCCAGAGGGAGGGGCTCGTCAAAACAACTGCACCAAAGATGAGGCTCTTTCAGTCTCGCCAGCCATATTGACTCCGGATGCGTGTGGATATAGGGAGTCAGACAGCCAGCATGGATTCACTGTACCTCTTACTTTAAATATCCATAATCCTTTCAATAGTTTCGACAAAGCACAGCTCTAATCTGGATTTCCACATTGATCTTTAAAACAAAAGACAAATTTCACGGAAGTGGCTTTTGACGATTTGAAAAACAGATAGTGACGTATGTTATTGCCCATCATAATGACGTAACACAAACTTTCACATATTTTTGCAGCTTGATACTTCACTGCAGCTGCTGTACGTTTAGTACTCCCCTTCCTGGGACTTAATCACCTTGCGTCTTAAAGTCCTCATGTTCCTACTGCATTATTTAGACATCTAGGTTTTTTAATTTACACTCTAGGTTTTATAATTTAGTATGGTGTCACGACTGGTGGGACAAAGGACACAGAGGCAGGCATGGTAATGAAACAAAAATTGAACGTAAAGATCCAAGGTTGGAAATACACCAGATCATGAGGGATCGAAATGGCAGGACTGGAATGAGGTAAGGCACAGACAACAAGGAGGCTCAACATCAATGAATGGACTGGGGAACACAGGACTGGGAAGCACATATATACGGAACTAACAAGGGAGGTAACGAGGGGCAGCTGGGAGAGATTAATTTGAGATTTAGGAACAAGAGGTAAGACAAAAGAGTAACAGGCATGGCTTGTTAGGGTCACATCAGGGAGGAGACAAGAGGCTCAGGTTGAAGCAGCGGGCAGGAAGTGACACATGAAGTCTACGCAACATGCATACTGCTGGATATTCATAAAGGATGACCAGTACTATATATTGTACAAATACAAAACTCCAGGATACATCAAACTTGACTTTTTAACTTATTTTTTAAATGTTAAAAACACAACTGTTGAGCACTCCTAACATTCATACACCATACGGCCAATAGAGTGTGGACACCCTTATTAATTAGAGGAACTGGCTAATGAATCCACACACACATCTGACACCCATGTATAATGAAGAACACGACCACACGGTCTGCAGCTACAAACACTGCCGGCAAAATGGATGATTATGATTAATGACTGTAGGTGATGTGATCGTGAAGTGGAAACGTCTCGGAGCAAGATCAGTTATAAAATGGCGGCCACAAGCTCACAGAAAGGGGCCTGATCACCCAGCATCAACACCCAACCTGAATGGCAGCAAATTCCGCCAGCAATGTCCCAGCATCTAATGGGAGGCCTTCCCAGAAGAGTACAGGCTATTACAGCAGCAAAGTGTGGACTATCTCCGTATTAAAACCCTTGCTTTCAGAATGAGATGATGGACAAGCTGGCGCCCACATACTTTTGGCCACATACTGCAAGTGGACTGTTTCACATGCCCCAGGATCCGGTCATGCCCATGCGTTTATGACCATCATCAATCATACTGTACGTCTCAGTCTGTGTTATGTCTATATACAGTACGGTGCAACAGTCTAAGGTAGTCAAAGAAAATATTTAATGGTAATGGTGAGGGATTGGAAGTACAGCGGTCCCTCGTTAATCGCGGGAGTTACGTTCTAAAGATAACCCGAAATCCACAAAGTAGGATTCTTTATTTATAAATCGAATATTTTCGTAGTTAAAGCATTGAACGCCTGTTTACGACCTTCTAGATACGGTTTTTGCCATTATTAGAGTCCTCTAAACATGAAATAACACCCTTTAGTCACCATTACTGTTATGACTGCTGGACACAGAAGCAGGAACGGGGGGACGAGGAATCAGGATTGAAGAGTTTATTTGGAATCACTCCAAATGCAGGACACAGGAACGTGTAACATCAAAATGTCAGTGACAGACCTGGGTTTATAGACACTGACGTGGACTTCAAACTGAATCAAACCAGCTGGTCACAATCGGGGCTGCATGTGTGGTTAATAAGTGGGCGGGGCACACAGGAGGATCGTTACTGATTATCTTTCTGGATGGCTAGAAAAACACAATTTTGGTTCTCAAAACTTTCCTCCGGGGCACCTCCATGTTTTTGTTAAATTTCATCAACAGCTCAATTAGTTAATTAATTTAATGACTCAGTGAGGTATTGATCAGAAAAGAATCATAAAATCAAATGTAGTCGGGGAAACAGCCATGATTTCCCTATGTTCTGAATTCCTTTCTGACGTATTACCCTTGCATTTCGTGGAGCTACCAAAGATGTTAAAGTAGTCCATTTGGAAACAGCTGGAATGCTGCTTTTTGACAGTGTCAAACAATTACAATTACAATTACTTTCAATTCACAATTATATTTATATTAGTGAAGGATTGGACTGACTGGCATGGACAGACAAGCATATAATTTGCCCTTTTTTCATCCCAAAGGCCACTGTCTGTTTGCTAAACTCCCCAAAAACTCAAAAATTCCGTTCAATGAAAAAAAAAAAACACAGTAGAGCACGGCGTAGCACTGCTGACCTCTGTAGGATACTGCTATACATTACAGAACTTCAGTAGTTGACTTTTCTTAAAGTATATTCATTAATCAAAATAGTTTAGCATACAGCGTTCCCACTTTACTAAAACATATCCATTGCATTGTAACAGAAGTACAGAGTGAGTAAACTCAAACCGCGCACCGCGAATAATACAGGAAGCATCACCCTTCTGGCTTGCCGCGGTTCCTCGGAGGAGTGGCTGGCGGTCGGGCCTCTTTCAGTGCCGGCACCTTCTGCTTCCTCACTTTCTCCATTTCCAGCTGAAACCAGGAGTTTACGTGAATCACTTGTGTTTAAGCTGCATTTGTAAGCTCAGGTCTGTTCGACAATGTGGATACAGCATAACGCTAATTGTACTATAGTAATTTGCCAAAAGCTAAGTAGATATCTAGAAATTAGCGCTTTTAAAATGTCTTCCTACATTCAATTCAGAGACTTGCTTGCTTCCCACATAAAAAGTACCTACTCCTAGAGTCAGCAGTAAAGAAGTGACGTAATCAAAAGCCATGACAAGTAATAAGAAGACACTGAAAAATAGGATGAAATCCGCAACTAAAATACTCAAACATCTCGAGGTGCAAAAACAGCCAATAGTGAAACACTGTGAAGTGCAGTGAAACAGCCATTATCAAAGTGCACACCGTAGACCAGTGTACACTGTTAACAAAAGAAAAACACAAAAAACACAGATTTTTATTTAAAAGTACTACACATCTGACAATATTGCACCATAATGCTACAGTAAAACATTGTTGGACACACTGTAAACCAACACTGCTTTTGTTTACGAAATATTGCACATCAGAGGTTATGTAGGCATATTTTCCCTTCTGTTATGTCATCTATCCCCAAGTCTGACCATGGCTGGAAAGTGGATGTTACAAAAACGTGCTTCGCATGTGATGATGTTGTCAGGCCTGCAGTGTCTCAGGTAAAATGCTGAGTGTTTCTGCCTGAGCAGAGAGAGCGCTGGGTGCTGTGGCTTCCTGAGGATACTCCCTGAGGATACTCCCTAAGGATACTCCCAGAGGATACTCCCTAAGGATACTCCCTAAGGATACTCCCTAAGGATACTCCCTGAGGATACTCCCTGAGGATACTCCCTGAGGATACTCCCTGAGGATACTCCGGGCATTTTTCCTGCAGCGTTGTGTGCAGACAGTTACCACACCAGACAGTGATGCCATTTATGAAGATACTTTCTACAAGAGTGCGTGTGTGCACGTGTGTGTTATATAGGAGGTTTATCTCGCCATCTAACAAGATACCAGTATACACACACATATATATGACCGCCCTCTGCCACCACTCACTCTCTCCTTGTACCGTCTTTCAAAGACGGCCATGTCTTCCTCTTCCCTCGTCTTCAAGTCTGACTTCTTCTGCTTCAGTGGCTTCATGTCTGTTCATTATAGAACAGAAGTCTGTCACATACAATTCCCATGATGCTCACAGTGGGCGCACCATTGAGTGACTGAACTCTACATGAAGTTATTGTCATTCACTTTGATTTGTTTTGCTTTGGACAACTTCCGTCCACCTCTTGGTTCTACAGGAGGAGACTTTTTAAACTGTGGAACAGACTCTAAATGGAAGAACTTGATCACGTGAGACTCAGCAGTCAAGACCAAGCATTTATGCAATGGTGCCAACATACAGCTGATATTATTTTCATAAATCTAACTAACATTGCATGCCTTTAATATTTGCCAAAAATATCACTTTTGCAGAAGTGTCCTGTGCCTAAACGGTTCAATGAATATAATTTTGAACAATTCTAAGTCGCCCACGAGACACTGAAACTTCGCATCTGTCGCAGGAAGATCAGTTTCCTGAAGCGGTTGTGTTTACACGTTTTGCCAGATGTGGCGAGGTCACATCTGCGGCTGTCACTCATTGTAGCGCTCAACTAATTATACACTTTCAGTGCCGGGCCAGAGCACAGCCAAGAACATGGTTCCCTGACATTCACAAATGTACTCCTCCCCATAGCCACGCAGGAAGCCTCTGGTGACGCTTCTACTAATCTGTGACGGCTCCACCGGACTTGAGCTTCTGCCTCTGGAGGAGCTTTAGGACAGATACCAACTTTAGACGGCGCTGTTCAGAATGTCCCGTCATTCACAAAATCCAAACGCGCCAACATATCAAAGTGACAGCGCAACTAATATCAGAGGGTACGACCAACGGCAGGGGAACCACTGAGTATTGCAACCATTTAGATTTGGTCACTTAAAGACACCAACAAAATCTTATTTAAAATATTCAGCTGATACTCCTGCAGTGTTTAAAGCCTTGAATTTCATGGATATTTAAGGATTTCTACATTTGTGCAGACAACCCAAAGAGGGCCACTAAAAGTATTTTACTGCTATGACGACTTCGTATAACCTTACCAGCACTCTGAGAACACGCCCCGTCGGCCTTCCCAAACCCACAGTCAGCGGGGGATCGGGATCCAGCCAGTTCCAGTCCAGAGTACGGAGGACTGTCTGTTTGCCCAACGAAAAAGTTCACAAAACCATGAGCCCAACCTGTTGGAGAACACGCCCCCTGCTGGGAGTCCTCCACGTTTAACGTAAGCAAATTAATCCCTCAAACGAACAGCGGACAGTTTCCAAAAACTTCACTATGCCAAGCCATCTGAAATATAAACTTTCTTCACTTCTTGAAGTAAACAAGAATATGAGATAACGCTCTTGACTCCAAATGTTTACATTTCTTACGCCCAACAGGAGAAAGAGCTAATGACTTAATGACAAATGGCTATAGCTGAAACTGCAGCCTCTCTGATCTCATCTCTGTACGGTGCAGTGCTGTGTATAGTTTGTCTGATCTAGTAGATACTCTCCTTGAGTAGAAAATCTATACTCTAGATTGTTGCTATGTGTCTTTAGTCACAATGTGCATGATCTCACCCAACCCACGGCTGTGAAGTCTCTGAAAGCCCTCAGCCAGGGAGCTGAATCCCGTCAGTCCTCCCATGGCAACGTACGGGACGTCCTGCCCCACAGGCATGCCCCGTGCCAAGCGCTCCTCCTTCGTCTCAACCAGGGTCTTGTGGGCGTAGGTAGGCTGGCCACAACTGCAGGTATAAGGGCTGTAGAACGCAGTGCATGTAGAACCTGGCGGCAAGAGCGCAACCAGGGCCGTCGCAGGTTGTTTCTCTCCAGCCGTCTCCCCGCACGCGCTAACCCGTACTGGCCGTGCGCCACATCCGGCGCCATGAGGGAACCGCACTCACATTTCCTGCACCGGTGCCCGCCGGCCTCGCTGTGGTCCTGGGCGGAGTGCTTGCACCGGCAGCGGACTGGCTGGGAGCCACTGGGGTGGATGTAGGAGTAGGAGGGACAGCTGCAGCGCGGAACTCGGCACGGCAGAGCCAGCGGCCGCTCTAAGGGCAGCTTCCCAAAGTCCGTCTGATGCTGCTTGTACCTTAAGTCAAATGGAGGTGCTCTAAAAGCCATGCATTTATCATACAGGCATCCAGAGCAGAATTTTGAACATACGGGTAACAAAAAGCTCACAGCTGATATTTATCGTCATCCAGTTGGGGTTTAGGTCATCTGGAGTCTAACCTGGGAAACCCATCCATCCATCCATCCATTATCTGTAACCCATCCATCCATCCATCCATTATCTGTAACCACTTGTCCTATTCACTTGTCCTATAAATGGTCTATAACATTTATGGTAACTTAATCGTAATTTTTCCTGAACTACATTTATTTAGGGGAACACTGCAATTAAGCTGGTTTGAGGCAATCGGTGCTTCATATAGATTTTGCCATATTTGGAAAATGGAAACCAACGGCTACAGCAGATACATGTAAGCATTAAAATTAGAACTCAACTGATGCAGGTATGTGTGCAGGCACAGTGACGTAGGAAACCCTCAAGCCTTTACGTGTACAGAAATGAGCACAGGTCCCACGGGAGCGCAGATAAAACGGGGTGGCGAGGGGTGACAGAAAGAGATCACACCTGTGTGAGCAGAAGCACGGCGTCTCCGGTCCAATGAGCTTGCAATCCATGCCCCCCGGGACGCCACAGCTCACGTACAGCCTGTTCTGCAGCCTAGCCGGCAAAACCTGCTGCTTGTACGCCTCGTATTGCTCAGAGGTGAAGAGTCTCCCCCCATCATCCTCGCCAACAATCCTGGTGAACGGCAGAAGCCTCCATCAGTTCCTCATCTCCGCTCATCCTTCCCTTTAACTGGCACTCACTCGCTGACCAGAGCCCGGCTATGTTCTGCAGAAGCCGCAAAAGGATCAACCTGAACGGCGCGGACAGCTCTCAAGAGGAGCAAGACATGAGGAACTGGCAGTGGTTGGCAAAAATGAATTCTGCAATCCCATATGTCTCCCTGTTTATTTATAATCTGATCAAGTTTGCAAGTGTAGCCTATCCACAAAGCACGCTGCTCCAGGATTCCACAGACAAACTATCTTAGAAAACAATGTATGGCGTCTTCGTATATATCAGGGAGAGCTGCTGTGTGACTTTTGGTATGTTATCTAAGCTGAAACATTCCATTGTGTGCCGCCGAGGTGGTGCTCGCACAAATAGGGATTATTATAAGGAAAAGAACATCACATTATTTATGAGTAATTATACAGTGTTCGATGTTTGTTTTCAATGTTGATTTTAGCAGAACAAGCCTCAAATCACGCGTCTACGTTACTTCTTTCTCATTGATTGTTCAGTGCAATGCTTACAGACTTAAGAGCAAAACGCGGCAACTTACAGACCTTCTGTATTCTAGGTAGTCTTCAACTGCAGTGATCGCACTTTTATTAACACGTATTACGTCCATCGCGTTTATAGCGCCGTTACAAAAGTACGAAATATACTCGTGGATGCGATGTGCCCGAGTTGGTGCACACTGCGCCACCGTTGCTAAGTTACAGGTAGTATAGCATGTCCGAGACCAGCGCGTGACTGCTATATTACGCATGCGTGGATCCGTTAAAATGCTGCGGCCATGCGTTCTCAAAATTCAGCACAGATGCATTTAACAACGATGAGCCGCCGTCCATATGTGTGTTGTATATCTTCGGCCGTATTGTGTTCAGTGAGCGGGACGACGCCTCGACCGTGTATTGCACATATGTACGAGGCTGTAATGAAAGAACAGTTACCTGAAATAGTTTGTGACACGATGGCTCAAATGGTAGTAACGTTGCCTTCCACCTCCCGTTTTAGGGGGTTCCAGTTTCCACTTTTCCCTTTGTATGTGGAGTTTGCATATTCTCCCCAGCTAAAACTTGTTTTACATATTGTCGTTTCATGTGAGCATCTAAAATGGTTCAAGTTTTATTGTCATACACTGACAACAATGCAACATCAGAAATACATTTCCCAGAATGCATTTCAAAATACGTTTCAACGTGGTGATGCAAAACGATTCGGAAAGATGAATTTTGGAATGTGGGTCGCAGAGCAAGCGTGCGATTCTTACATTAAATATTGGCAAAGAAAGCACCGGCAGAAACTCTGTTGGTGATAAGCTATCCATTCGTTGTTATAACGATTGCAATAGAAGAGTCGTCTACTGGTCTTTAAAAGCTAGAAGCTATCCACCAAACGATTTATAACCTCGTCGCCTGAGATTAACTGAAATAACATTTGCTGTAAATATGGTATATAAGGTAAGACCATTTTAACTTTAATTTTTAGACTAGGCTTTGTTTGGCCATGCGAAATTTATATTTATTTTGGTTTTATTTCTGTTGCGTGTCTTGCCGGTCGATATAAATACGGAAGGGCGCTTTACAGAACTCGCTGGATGTCTTCCGCATATATCCGGTATGAATTGTCGCTCCTGGGCAGCAAAATGTATTCGGTGAAGTTACTAGGTAGTTGCGTGGACAACGAATGCAGCCGGAGTGTAATGGCGTGAAATGGTTCAGGCGTTAAGCTTTTCACAAGAAGCTTTTTTTTATCGTATCTTTAAATCACACCGCGACTAGTATCATTGTTTGTTCGGTTTTCAGCCATTTACATAGCTGGGTAATTTTACAGGACGGATTCAGGTTAAGCGTGAGCACCTTTTAACGGTACAAAAGCAGAGATATCAGACTACACGGTCTTAGCCACTGGGCTTTTAGTGCAACGTCACTGAAGTTCATCCAAGTATACACTGTATTAATAACGTGTTTATCTCAAGCAAAGAATACGAGACACTCATTTATTAAGCATTATATTTTGCAGCTTGTTTTAAACTTTATGATAAGCTTGAATGATTTTCTGTGAATTTGCGGGGATTGAATATTTTCACCCACACGTCAGGTAAATTACCAGGTATGTCTGTCCGTTACTTTAATTGGAATATGATTCTTACATGCACCCGGGCAGGAGGGCAATTCTAATAGGATAATTGGGATTTGTGACGTAACATTAACGCGTCCCGCGATGACCTTGGATGATGGAGTGAGACGGTGATCAGAGGTGGTCAGGCTGCAAAATACCTGATCAGAATCTGTAGCGTTATATAAATGTTTTACTCTAAAGCCGCTGTTTGTTCGGGCGTCTTGCTTGGTTTTAGTGGGGTTGACTGCTCTGCACTTTACCTAATCCGCCCTTTTTTAAGAACAAACCTTGCTTTTTAACAGTAATCGCTTGCACTGTTAATGATCTTGGACTGTGACTCCTAGGGGAGATGGGGACTGCTGGTGACAGCACGTCAGAAATCTTTTCACCTCAAGCTTTGTAAAATGTTTACACCTTTAAAAATATTTCATTAATAGCATAATTTGTCTGCTTGTGTTTTACCACATATTACAAGTGACTGTGAATTGTTTAAGAGGGGAGAAAGTCTCTTCAGGATAATCTCTGTGACCTGAATGTGGAATATGACGGGGTTGGGGTTCTGGAATGTTCCCTGGGTTGCTGGCTTGCAGTCGGCCTGCGTTTAAGTCTTGAGCGGATTCGCTCCAGCCGCAGCGCTTAGTTTGACCTTATTTGTCATCCCCTGCTTCCAGACATTGTGGCATATCAGCTAGCTGTGCTCTCTGTGCTTCTGGCACCAGTAACCCTTTAGGATATTGAAATCCTCAATTCAGATGTTTTGCACCTATGCATGGTGATGTAGTGTCTGGGAGTTGATAGACATACCCTGTTAAGTGCTCCATTGTTTGTGCATCTGTTTATATAAAAGACACTCAAGTGGTGTCCCAGCCAGAGCACTGCGGGCTGTGGTTTTATAAAAATGGCTGTATCCAGATTTTGTATAGGTTCCCCCCCGTGTTTTACAAGTCATTATGCTCCCCAATCCCCTGCCCCTGACTCAGCGTGTCACACATGCAAGTTTCTGCAGAGCAAGTTTTGCCTGATCGAGAGGCAGCGGCTTAGGTACATAGTCAGACATCTCTGTAATTTATGCCTTAGGCAAGCATTGCGCTGGGAACGATCCTGAACACCCAGCTGGTTCCCGTGTTGTGCTAAAAAAAAAAATGCCACGTGTCATAATCCAGTACGAGGATCTCTTCTGATTGGGATGAGGCCGGCTGTACTTGGTGTTCCGGTCAGGTCATGGTCTTGGCCAATCTGCTAACGTTCTCTTGCAGCCTTTTTCCATATTCGTATGTGTGCTGTGTCGATAGAGAACGACTGAGGTTGTAGGGGCTTGGTCCTGCTATAACCTTTTACGTTATTCATGCGCTGAACATTTACCTTCCTGTATAACAGATGGATTATTCAGCAGGTAGCCCTAATTATTTTGACCTCAGTCATTCTTAACGTGTTTTGTCTACAGAGATTGTCATATCTTACTAAGAGACCAGTCATGAATGTATCTGTGTGTTTTAGGGTGTTTCTTGTATTTAGAAAACCATAAATTACGGAACTATGAACTGCAAATGTTTACCCAGCAAGCAGGACAGCTACAGTCATTTTTGTCTTCTATTTGCATAATTGTTCATTGTCACAACCCATTGCCGTATCGTGGTTTGATGTGTATTCCTGTGCTCACGGTTGTCTGTTCTAGAACAATGTATCGGCATTTGTAGGGGCAAGAACAAAAAGAGGGGGGAATGTATAGCCACTGGCAGTGTGCCATGCATGTCACAAGAGCAGAACCCAAACACGCCCTACACGGGTATTGGCAGCGTGTTCCGTGATGAGGAACAGTCAACAAAACATAATTGCTCTCTGCGTCCAGGATGTTCGGCTAAGAAGTTTCACTTGAATTTTAGAGCTGAAACGCTCCGATGAGACTTGATCTATGCAGGGAAAAATTGAACATCTGTGCACAATTCCAAAGCATGAGTGTGATCTGCACAGCGGGCTGAATTCACAAAGGACAAAGGTGGATGCTCTATCGGAGCTGGATTGCCGTTTAGATGCCGACTTGTGATTTTTGTGATTTATAGGGTCGGACGTCGGCGGATTGAGTCGGGCCACGCCGCGGCCGGTCGTCTTTCGGCACGGGGAGCCCCGCGCCCCATGGTCAGGCGCCTCGCCCCGCGCCGGGACCATGCTGGCTCCGCTGCTGCGCAGGAACGTCTCACAGAGGCTGAGCATCATCCTGCTGGCGTTGGGCTTCGTCTGGGGTCTCATGCTCATGCGCTACACCCTCCAGCAGCCGCGCCACCAGAGCAGCGCCCAGCTGCGGCAGCAGATCCTCGACCTCAGCAAGAGATACGTCAAGGTGCTCACCGAGGAGAACCAGAATGCTCCTGGGCCGCAGGGAACCTCCATGGCTGGATACGGTAGGCCTGCGCTGTCACGGCCCGTAGCTGCCGTGCACGTTCGTTGAAGCAATGCATTTTTGGTCATTAAAGATCACTGCGCATTAAGGGCTGCACAAAAAAACTATGCAGTCTCATTTCTCAATTACAATGGTTCTTCTGCATTATATTACATCAGTTGGATCAAAACCAATACTCCTACTTTTCCCCCATAATTCTACATTCTCTTTAATGAGTGCGTTTCCACTGCGCCCAGGTACCTTACTATTGGTACTTCAAGAAAGTACCAAAAGTATGGTATTTCAAGGTGTTGGTTTTCCACTGGTATAAAAGCTGGGACGGGTATTGTGCCATAAACTGCCCCTCTGCCACGGATTATCTCCTGTTCAGCAGAAGTGACTGCTCGCTCTAACATAATTTTTCATGCCTTAATCCGACTGGGAAAAAAAACACACATTACTGGTTTATTCCCAACCCTAAAGTACCAAAGATGTACCTCACCGGCACTTTTGATGCTGGACCTTTTGGTACGGATGTTCTGGTCACCTTAACTGAACGGCCAGTTGATCGTTTTCTTTCTCTTGTCAGAAGTTGACATGCCGGTTCTAGGTTAATCAAATGTTTGGCACGATCGTGTTAATTTGTGCTTCTTTTTCAGTTTAATGAGTGCAATAATCATTTAAATTTGAGAAAATAAATAGTTACAGAGAATCGTGATCTCGATTTTAAGCGAAAAAAAATCGTGATTCACATTATTTTTCTGACTTGTGCTGCCCTATTGGGTGTCATTTGGAAGAGTGGGGGGGCCGCGATCCCCTGGTTAACACCGCCCACTGTGGCCCTGTCACATCTGGCCTCCTAGTCACCCCCTGTATCAAACTGGTGAATTCACTCCTGCCCCTTCACCACCTTAGCTACTGTGTGGTGAGCGTACTGGTGCAGAATGGCTGCCGTCGTATCATCCAGGTGGGGGCTGCACAGTGGTGGGGGTCGAAGTGGCTCCCCATTGGTTCTGAAAGCGTTATATAAATACAACTTTCATTAATTTATGTATATATATTTTTATACACGAAAAAATATAGCTAAATAATCATGACTGTAGCAAGGTAGCTGCACAGCCCCCCCTGGGCTGTGGGTTCGATTTCTACCCCACTTTGTGTGTGCGTGTGCATGGAGTTTGCATGCTCTCTCTCCATATTAACATGAGTCTCCCCTGCGTCACCCTGGTTTCCAAAGACGTACAGTTGGGTGAAGCAGCATAATTATGAGCGTTTGCCCTTGGATGAGCTGCTCTCGCGTCCCGTTTGTCCCCAGCCTAATGTCCTGTGCTTCCGAGGGTGAGCTTCAGGCTCTATTTGACCCTGTACTGGGAAATTAATGGATAGATAGATAAACCTTTTTTTTTTTTTTTTTTTTTTTTTTTTTTGAAAACCCAATTTACCAAATTTTGAAAATACCTAAAAAAAAAAGTTGTGTAGGTCTCACTTTATTAAGCCCTGATTTTTTCCCCTAATAACAGGTTTTTATTTAAAGCTATACTCACATTATAACTTCTTATTTCAGCTGACCTGAAACGGACCATTGCCGTTCTGTTGGATGACATCCTGCAGCGACTGGTCAAACTCGAGGGCAAAGTGGACACTGTGATGAACGGCTCGCTGACGAACAGCACTCACAGCGCCGGTGGGCTTCCTGTTCCTGCCCCCGGCACCTACAACAGGCCCACAAGACAGGAGGTGCCCCCCGTGCGCCCGCAATCAGCTGACAAGCCGGGCCAAGAGAGATAGCCTGCTTGCTCTGATTGGCTATCGCTTCGTTTCAATGCCTTCTGTTTGGCATTTTTTTCACCAAATTAATAGACATTGTTTTGCTCCAGCGTAAAATGTTGACAGCACCTTTTGTGCCCTTACAATAGAAGCACATAATAATCGTCAGTAGCTCTGCACTTCACAGCAGCCATGCTGTTTCGCAATCAGAACCGCGAATGCTCCAAATAACTATACTCCTCATGTGTAAATATGTTGGCCGCACCTGTGGCATCTTTCTAAATATCTTGTACTCGCCTGCAGCCTGTTGAAACACTTGTCTTTCAGCAGCTGCGTGATGATGAAGACAGCCGTTGTCATGTTATAGTCCTAAATTATAGCATTTCTTAAATTATGAATGATATCCAAAGAATTTAATTTGCACTGTATGCAGAGGAGCAATACGAGCATTACTTGGGTTTATCCGTGATAAACGTTGTGAAAAGTAGAATGTACATTTTATCAACTTATATATAACATAATTTATCCTTAGGGGGGTTGATCTCCACTTGCAAACCAACACTAATTAAGGCGAATTGGTTAGTGTGTGGAATCAGAAGCTGTAAAGCCTTGTGTTTTTGTTTTGTTTTGTTTTTAATGGCATCTGCCCACTGTTACACATTGATAATTATTGCAGTGGGTTCACAGACACCAGCTTTATGCAGTGATTTTTTGTTTTTTTTTAATAAGCATGTGTTTATTCACCATTATCCAGAAATACAAAACTTTTCATAGAGAATAATACTGCCTTTATACAGCTGAGTTTTGCCAGTGTGCATTTCAGGCCAATAATTAAAGGTTGTTCTCAGGAAAAAGGAAAAAAATTTAAATAATCACGTAGAGGGGGAAAAAAATTAACAAACCACACATATATCAGTAATCAAGCCATTGATAAGTAGCTGTTTTCTTGAATTAATATCTATGTAGAGAGCTAAAATTATATAGAACCTAAAGTTATGGTTTCTGTACAATTGTTTTATTATGTTTTATAGACAACACTAGATGCCAATGAATAAGATGTATTTAGCCAGTAACAGTTGCCTGTATCCATGATTTGTCTAGTTTTACCTCCGATGGCTTAAAAAAATAACTGCTTTGGCTGCTTCAGGTCACCATATTCATTCACGTTTATAATATTCCATTATACATGTGCTAATCACCTGCTGTGTTTTCATGTCATGTGCAAACTTTCAATGTATCTGTTTGGCAGTTTTTAATTTGTCTCTTTGGATCATTAAAGCTATTTTAATCATTTCTAATTGTTGTGGCATTTTCAGGTATGCCATTTTTTTTCCTGCATTCTTGTAAATCTTTTGTCAAAGAATTTGTATTTCTTGGCGAACAATCCTCAGAAATCTGTGCATCGATTGCTCAGCCGTTCGCAGTGTATCTGAATAGACATTCGTTGTTGCTAATTGCTTCTCCAGTGTGGGTTGCAGTGACCTAAAAGCACCAGGAAGCATTCGGCATGTTCCCAGCTGCAGCTGGGTTCGAATCCACCACCCTCAGGGCATAAGGTGCCATCACCTGGTAAGACAGCATGGTAACACAGTGAAAATCTGACGGAAAGGTTTTTCAGAATTGGGAATTGAATGCATGCCTGTTAGAAACAAACTTCAGTGACTTCACTTCACCTGCCCTACGTTTTGGCCAAGCACGCTGAAAATTTGCCACTATAAACCTGTGGTGGAATGCTGCGGTTTCCCTGTTTTCCGGGGTCTTTCCCCCATAACTGCAATCGCATTCTCCCCAGCCGTCCGCCCACACTGCGTCATTTTGGCATCCACCAAGGCTTCTCCGTCTTCCAGACTTATCTGGATTTCGACCTGTCGATTAACGCTGTGGTTGCGTAAGAATATCTGGGGGTGACATCCGCACCACTTCTGGCCCGTCACACAAGGTGAAACGGGCCCCACCCAGCTTCACACAAAGTACTTTTTCACAGTCTGTCTACATTAAAGGGGGACATCTCCAGCCCCCAGCTACCCTTTGGTCCCATACCCTGGTTTCGCATTTTCATATACGAACACGATTCTGGCTTGTGTTTCACCTGAAATTTTTTTTGAGCCACAGAATAAGTGCTGAAATCCAGTCAGCCACTACCTCACCTTATTGCTGTTTATATATAGCGTAAGTAATGCGATCACCGAACACACCTCCAGAAGTCCACATTTTGCAGAAGGGCACCTCACCGAATTTTGTTTATGGGAGAAATGAGATGAGTCCTTTATTGATCCCTGAAGGGAAATTAGGATGTTACAGCAGCCCAGAATCTGATGGGAAAAACAGAGACCAATATGGGAGAGGGGTGGAAGAAATAAGAACATAAACATATGATAAATAAAATAATATGTATCAACATGAACAAATAATTCTAGACATTAAAAATAGAATCTACAGCATCCTCAGGAATGTCAACAGGCTCCATTGTTCGTAGTTCAGAGTGTCTGTGTTCGCTGTCCATCCCAAAGTGTCACCAACTTGCTGATCCGCTAGATCAGCGCCACCTTGATTTTCTCACCCTGGATGGTGACAGAAAGCCCACCGCCATCGCCTTGGTCTTACTGACGCTGAGCTAGAGATTGTTCAGCCGACGCTACAAAGCTGGTCATTACACTGATGCACTCCATAGCGGCAGATTCGCCTGAGAACTTCTGCAGGTGACATGTCAGAGGTGCAGAATGCGAGCAGGAACGGAGCAAGGACAGTCCCCTGTGGAGCACCCGTGCTGCTCACAACCTGTTCACACACAATTTTGGTGTCACGCATAATGTGGCCTGCAGGTCAAATAGTCAACGATCCAGGAGACCAGAGAGGAATCCACCTGTGCTGCCCCTAGCATTTCCCTCAGTAGTTAGGAACTGAATGCTATTAAATATAGATCATAAGTCTTACAGTGCTTTCTGGTCTCTGCAGGTGAGAGAAAGCTCTGTACTTCAGATAGATGTCCTACAATCCAATGTGTAACCAACATGCTCAATACAGGGGTCCAGTACTGGGTTTATGAGGGTTTTGAAGTAGAGCAGCGGAGAGGGGTATTATCATATATGAAACATCACTGACTCATAATGGGCAAAATGCAAGGTGAATAATGTAGAACTGGAACTGGATATGGGGACTCTGGAAAATAGACACAAAACAGCTAGTTGGTAGCTGGTCAAGTAGCTCTCAAACAACTAAAGTTTCAGTGTTTTCACCACCTAGCTAAGTTGCAGGTCAGCAGAACGTCATGAACATTATGTTCCACATGGCCCAAGGATTTTTTTAAAGCTATTAAAAACAGCAGAAACGGTACACCACAGACTCCCCACCATTTGTAACTCCATACTTAAATTAAGGTGCGCAACGTATCATGGGAAGAAGACAGTGGGCGGTTCCTCGTCGACGTCATCCGGTCCCAGTCGCTCCGCGATCGCAGAATAAAAAGCAACGCAGAGGCGGCGCCATTTTCTCTAGAGCCCGTCGCTGTCGATTAGCTATAGTGAAGCCAATCTGACGACAAGCGACACTTTGTTATATTTGGTCGTTTGTCGGCTTTTTAGCGCGATTTCGCACTTGTTAAAATGAGTGACATTGAGGATGGAAACTTTGGAGGACGAGTAAGTATTTTATCATAGTTCGCTGAAGGGATACCATTTCCTTTCTTTCCAGGGTCTGCCTTTCTCTTTCTCTGTAGCTAGATGGCTAGATCGATATGCCTGGCAAACGGCACAAACGTAAAAGCTACACTTGTTACGTATGCTTAAAAAAAGCCACTAGGCCGGTAATTATAAGTTGTATCCAAGCCACGTTATTGAGACGTGTACGCGTTTAGCGAGTTACGTGCAGCTTCCCCCTTTTGTGCCTCCGCGGCTTAGGATAGCTAGGCCACACTACGCCAGACGCACAGTTTAGGCCAGCAGAATGCAAAAAAGGGTGATTTTGTACGCTGCTGATACTTCTCAAATAACCGAGTCTCCCAACTGGTTATCGCCTTTTAACCAGTTAACACTGGTACGTAAGCAATCACCTGGACCGCTTGGATTGTGCTACGGAACTAGCTAATGCCCGTGATGCACATCCGTGTTGACTAACGTCTAAAACCACGAAGTGTAAATCGAAGCAGTTTATTTTTAACTTTTACTACTGTATGATTCTAATAGTGACCAGGCGAGGTCGTAAAAGCCGTGAATGTTTAGGTGTTTGAGCGCTAGTTGGCTAGCTACCAACTAGCTAATGTTTTGCGTCATTTTTTCCCAGTGAGTCTCCGTGTCCGATTTCATTACCATATACAACAGGCTGGTAACGTGTCTGTGTGGCCCTACATGCTTTTTATAGCAGTGAAACCAAGTTATCAGGATATGTTGTCTGCCTGAGATCGGTTCTCCCCCCCCCCCTTATTACTAAATACCGTTTTTCTGATCTCATTCACCGGCCAGTTCTTCTTTTCTTGATCAGACGTCTTAAAACGTGTTTGGTATCTGGTGGTGCATTCATACGTATATACTCATAGGGAACCTAAAGTGTTTTCTTACTTTATTCATTTGCTTTGATCGTAGATATTTGTAGATATTTTGTGTAGCTAAGGATGCACGCGCATCTGAGAAGTAGTTGGCTCATTTTTTTTTGTCTCATGTAGATGATAAACAGGCTTTTTCCTTTTAAACCCCATGTTCTTAATTATACTGAATGTTCTTTTTTCATAAAGGTTATTGATCGTGAAGGATTTGAAGAGTTTTATCCAAGAATGTGGAAGAATGTCCAAGATAAAAGAAGGCTTATGAAAACGTGTGCAGATCAGAAAATAAAATGGGAAGGGAGAGTGAACTGAAGATCGGTTCAGATAGAAGCACTTGCGTTATATCATGTCTAAAATGAAAATGATTTCAATTTGGGGAAGAATACCCGGATTGAGAAAATGAAAAACTGAAAAAACGAAGAACGAAGAATAGAAAAAAAGCCTGAGCGAAGTAGCGTAAACAGAAACTGGAGGGATGAATGTATCCTAGGTTAAGTAAATGTATGGTTTATGTTCCAAGTGTCTATGCTACCATTTGTAGTCTAAAAATGCATGATGATTGGGGGTCCATGCACCAGCGGTGCTGGATCCCTATTGTTTTTGTAGTATATTATTGGTGACGCGGTGGAAACAGGATATGTGTTACAGGGGATTGTTGTTAACATTCTCTTAAAGTAGATGCCCTTTCTGATTTTCATTTGTGCTAATTGAGATGGTTGTAATCTAACCCTTTCCTCAACAGCACATGCAGTGCCATGATTTGTATTTGATGGCTGCTGTCATGGCTTGTTCCATTTTAACGTGCTGCTGTGATATTAGGAGTCCCGCTCTCCGTCCAAATCGGACCGCGGCAGCCCGGTTCATGTTAAGTCGGAGAGTCGGTCGGCCTCACACAGCCCATCGCAGGCGTCCAAGAGGTCGGGGTCCCGGTCTCGTTCCAAGTCCAGGTGAGTGACGGGTGGGGTGATGTCTCTTAACACGCAAAGCGGAAAGCCTTAAAATCAGTTTTGGTCCCATCATGATGTTTTTTTTACTTGCATATTACTTGCACATTAAGACTTTTTCAGTTTGTGTAAGATTTCCTATTCCCCCCATTCCCAACCCTCAGGTCTTACTCACGGAGACACTCCAATCGGCGCTACAGTCGTTCTCGCTCGCATTCCCACCGCAAGAAGTCCCACTCGCGTTCCTACAGCCCGGACTACCGGCGCAGGAGGAGTCAGAGCACATCACCCATGTCCAACCGACGTAGGCAGGCAGGCAGCAGGGTCAGTGTCGCGCTCTTACACTTGTGGAGTGCTTGGTGTCGGGCTATTACAGCTGTGCTTGCAGGCGTTATAGTCATTTAGCCTTAGTGTTGTGAAGTCTAACATTTTCCAGTGTTTCACAGGCTTGAAAATCACTTTTAATTACCGTAAATACCATTGTACTGCAGCAACAGTTATTTGAACTGCCTCTGTTTGGCCAGGTGTAAAACTTGGGTTTCAATGGTTTTGTTAAATACAGAACACCAGGCTGGGTCTAGTAACGTCTCACTGCTAACCTTTAATGGTGTCAGTCTTGTGTAGCCCTTTCTGCCATTGTTTCACTCTTTTTGCATGTTTGAACACAGGTGCAGCATCCTTTGGTTATGTTTTTCATTCCCTGTCTGTGGGAGCAGCAAAAACTGCATTTTAATAACCCCCCCTCTTGTTACATCAACAGACCAGATTCAGCAATGACTTCAAAACCGAAACGTACAGTCACAGTGATGCCAGGGTACGTGAACGTTTTCCCACCTTCTGGAGCATTGTGGGAGGCTGCGCGCTGAGACGATTTGTGCCATTTGGGCAGTGGGCACAATTTTAAGGGAATTCGTTGGATTGTATGCTGAGACTGATAGACGTGCCTTGGATTGGGGGGCTCATCATTGCTGGTGTGGCTCCTATAGTGTTTGAGCTCAGTTTTAAAAAGGGGTTATTAAAACTGTCAAACAGTTACCCACAGATATTTGAAATATTGCTTTTTTTGCTTGGTTCATATATATATATATTTATATTTAAATTTATATTTAAATTAACCTTTCAAATTTGTACCATTTAAGGGGAATATTTGATGTTTGGGGATGTTAAGCTAGTATTTCTTAAAGAATGATATGGAATAACAGCTCTCAGTTTAAAAAGATATTCTCAGCTGAACAAGGAAACATTTCTTGTAAAGTTAATAGAAACATAATTATAGATAGATGTAGACATTTTCTGACCCCTATAAGGTACTCTCCTGTGCCAAATGTAAATGCAAAATTGCTTAGAAAATTCTGAATTTTTTTGCTAAGCTTTTTTGTTAAAATGGGGAGAAAATGTCTTTGGGCCTAGTTGCAGACATAAATATTGACTGTCGTCACCAGAAACCTTTATCATTGATGTTGGTTTGATCTGTTTTGCTAAGGATGGGATGGTATTTTGTTGGTTTATTTCTGTTTGTGCACGATTTTTTTTTATTAGTTTGATAACTGGTTACCAGCTGTTAAGGGCACTGGCTTGTTTTCTGTGTGAGCAGGGATATGTAATGGAGGACAATTTGGTGATTTGGACGCTTATAAATGGAAATAGTGCTAGGTGTAGGGGGCTTAGTCAGACATTGTTACCGCAATTTCACAGCCATACAGCCTGTATTACATGTGCCTTGTGCCTGCCCCCCAACAGTTCTTGTCAGGATCACCTGTCTTCATAGGTCTCCCTCCCTAGATGTTGAGCTCTGTCCACCTTGTCCCCCTGGTTCCCCCCTTACCACAGGCCAATCCAGACCCCAATACCTGCCTCGGGGTGTTTGGGCTAAGCCTGTACACCACAGAGCGTGACCTGCGTGAAGTGTTTTCCCGCTATGGACCTTTAGCTGGCGTCAACGTGGTGTATGACCAGCGCACGGGCCGTTCCCGGGGCTTCGCCTTCGTCTACTTCGAGAGGATCGACGACGCCAAAGAGGTGTGGCCGCCTCACCCTGTGAAGTTGCTGTTTTTCCGACAGTATTTCTGTAATAGGCAATACAACAAGCCAACTTTCTGTTTTAAACCTCCTCATAATTCAATGTGGAGAGCTCTGTTATACCCTATGAGGTCTGTCTTGTATCATTACTTTATAGCTACTCCTTGGTAGCATAAAACAGGGACGCACACACCCTTTAATGCGTAGATGGTTATGGGTTACATATCCTAAGGTTTAAAGTGGATTGGAATTGTTAGTCATTCATTGAAGGCCTCCCTCTTCTGTTTCGCTAGTGTTGTTGAAATGCTGATTGGCTGAATTCTGCATGGCAGGCAATGGAGCGAGCGAATGGCATGGAGCTTGATGGGAGACGCATCAGAGTGGATTATTCCATCACCAAGCGGCCTCACACCCCCACACCAGGCATTTACATGGGACGGCCCACACAGTAAGTTTTGGAAGAGCTTCTCTGAGGACGTTGTTCTTATGTTGTAGCTCTCTCTGTCATGACTGAGTGGTGCATGCTTAATGTAGTTGGGATTTCATGCGTTACATAGAGTTCTATCTCCTGACTGGATGAAGTATTTACGCATGCTGAGTTACGCACATGGTCCCAAATAGATGGCACTTCGTGTGACTGACTCTCTCCCACAGCAGCAGCGGCGGGAGCAGCAGCGGCGGCCGGAGGCGCGATTCGTATTATGACCGTGGATACGATCGCTATGATAGATACGAAGAGTATGACTACAGATACAGGTGAATAGATGCAGCGGAACTTTCACTTTCAGCAGGGCAGCTCATGTAAATGTTACGGACACCTAAGTTCTGGGGTGAAACGTTGTATATTTTGGATATCCTGTTATGTTTGTTTTATTATGTTATGTTCATTTTACCTCAGTAGTCCAGAGTATTGGTTATCTCCTGGTACCCAAGTAGTTTCCCACTCCTGACTGTCGGTATCTATAGTCGCAGGCGGTCTCCATCTCCGTACTACAGCAGGTATCGGTCTCGCTCCAGGTCACGATCATACAGCCCCCGTAAGTACACTTTTAATGGAGCCGTCCCGTTTAAAAATAAGCCGATGTCATGTTCACTGGGTCCATCTTTTAATTGCATTATGACCCTCAACATGAAATAATCTGTTATTGAAGAGATGCTTCATGCATGTGGTTTACTGGGCATTTGTACTGATACTAGACTAATATTTGTAGCTCCCTAATTATACTGTGGTAATCGGTGGTATTTTTTTGCCTGTAAATTAAGCAGTATGAGCTTAGTGGTCTTTCATAAAACATTACCGCACCACAGAGGCTGCACATTGATGTTGCATGATTTTATGGAAAAACTTTCTCTGAAATGGCCTTTCCCCCCCTCCAGGACGATACTAAGAAGCTCGGACCTCCAGGATCTCGTACTCATGTTTGATCTTTAATAAAACCACCACTTTAAGGCATCGCAATACTTGCATAAAATCTAAGCTGGGTAACAATTAAGCTCTTTTCAGTGGGATTATCCAGTTGGGTGAGGTGTTTACGTCTTTTTAGAGATCTTAATTTCTACACTTTTCTGTGCATCTGTGTATAGCATTGAAGTCTTGCTGAACAAAAGAGTCTGTTTTTGAAAGCTTAAAAACGGTACTGCGGGTGGTATTTTGTCAGGACATCTCCCCCCAATTCCTAACAATGTTTAAAATGATTTATTATACAAAATGTGAAACGTGTCTGCTTAAGTTAAAGGTTTATTTCTGTCATTTGGAATTTTTTTTTTATTTTGATAGGATGTATTTCTTTTTAACGAAATAAACAGTTGATATTTCGGTCTCATGTTCTGGGTCTGTTGACAGTCAAAAATCCCGTTCTCTCACAGTGCGGTGCAAGACTACGATAACTGCATTTAAGCCGGAGTGGATTGTTTTGTAAAATGGGATTTAGTTTTAAACTAGATGTCTGTGGTGATCCTGTTAGACCTTAGAAATGTAATGTTGAAATGTTAAGGAAATGATAGATTAATGCGATAAGCCGTGGTGTCTAGCTTTTGCAGTAGTTTTACACATTTAGGTACATTTTAAACTTGTGCGAAATGTCCGAAGCGATGTACAACTGAGGCGAATAGCACACAAGTTTTCTAACGGGGGAAGATTGGTAAAACAGGATTTATTTTCAATCCCATTTAGTCTGAGCAAATTTTGTGCTGAACAATGTCAATTTAGCAAATATGCAACAGTTTGGCATTGGGACAGATTTCACCACTGGTTAATCGGGGGATTTATGTGCTATCAATAATTTTCACTGCAATTTGTGTCAAGCACTAAGACAGTAGTAGAAAAAAACCAACACATTCATATGCAGGAAGTAGTCATTGTAAATGTAACTGCAAATCATTCATGCAGAAACTCACGGTGGGTACAAGGCAGAAGTCAAAAGTGACATTGCTCTGTAAGGTATTGGGTGTGGTTACTTCAGAAGTGGAGATCACCTCAACACAGACATCCACAGCACTGGCATCTCCGGGGTTACTGGAAAACATCAGACTGACTTTCACAGCGGAGTCACCAGTAACGATTACTGGTTCGTGCTGGTCAGCTGGCTGTGGTGAAAACCTTCAAGCTGTCTGTGCCGTCAAATAGTTGGGGTGAGAAGCATTTTCTCCATTGCAGTCAACCTAAAAGTTGGGAATGGGGAAAGTGGGGTCTGTCTGGGAGACTCATTTAACCACACCTGCTCAACAGAAATGCAGATGCAAAATCTGGCTGGTGATGGCAGTAGCTGAAGTGGGAGCCAAAATGAAATGGCAGCCTAGATTATGTGGTAGTATAGGATGCCATGCTGGTCATTCAACTGTTTTGCACGATGGCTTTGGGCAAAAATCAAAATCACTGGCCATTCAGAGGGGAGGGGTTCTCTTACCAATTCAGACATTTTCTGAGGCAGAGAGAAAACTTGTAGGATTTTAAAGCAACTTTAAACTAAGATTTTGGAAGCTTAACGTAAATGATGAGCAGACTGGGGGGCTGTATCGTGTTTTTGGTTAGGGGAAGTAAGCAGAATCAGTATGGAAAGTTTATGAACTAGTCAGTTCAAACGGATACAGTGTGTATTGTGCTATGAGCTTCAGAAGCACATACAGCAGGTTACTCAATGTTGTTGAAGGTCCTTGCCAAGTTGACGTCTGCTCAGAACCTCCACTTTGGAAACAGCGCCACCTGAAAGACGGTATTTTCGATTAACTTCAAGCACCATTATGGTAGCACGAGATCAGTGCCGAAAATCCTTTATGCAATTCAGAAAATCTTTTCCTTTCCTCCCTTTTCATAATATGCTGATACAGAAATTAATCTTATGATCCAATTTCAAATAAAAACTTCAAAAAGTGCATTTTTTGCACAATCGGTCCAGAAAGCATTTGCTTGACTTACCACAAATGAACTCTAAAATTATCTAGTAAAAACTAACTCCCTTGTGTTCACATTCAGTTCTAAATTCTATTATACATGAAGAATCTCAGCAAAACCATGGCGATAAACTGCACTGCATAAAATAATGATTGAAATTCATCTTTCAATCCACTTAAAAATTATTTGGGTCCTTGTTTCCTGAGCACATTTAAGTTTACATATGACAGTCTGTACTATATCAAATAGTACTGTCTGTGGAATGACCTAGACTAATGTGTCTTCTATATGACAATTAAATTTGAATATTAAGAAAAGTGGTTCTTCATTAAGCTGCGTCTGATAAACGATCCATGTATCCAGGATGAAGTTTTTGAAACACAATTAAAATGACATTGTCGAAAACTAGTATATGTCCTATTCAATTCTTTAAATAAATAAAAATTGCGCGTGTATCTCATTTTCTCAGAAATGTTCGATGTGATGTAAAATAAGCATACATGCCTTGTTTTATTTCCTTACACAACTTTTTTTTTTTTATCATTTATGAAGTTGGATATATCCAGACAGTTTGGGCATCTATCACATGCAAACACAAAAATAAAAACTCTCTGCCTTGTTCCCAGCGCACCACTTTACCTCTTATCAGTTCGTCTGTTGGACTTCTGGACCTCCAGCATTGATCAACCAAGTTGTTAGGCTTCAGTGTCACCGAGCAGCAACCAATCAGGGTGAACTTCCCAAAAGCATAGTGTCTAACTACATTAGCAACTTACACAGTTGGATCCATGCAGCCGAATGGGTGCAACCATGTAAGCTAATAGTGTGAGCTTTTGGGAAACGCACCCCAGGTTAATGTACGTCTCACCTGGGTTTAAGTGGACAGCTTGACATGCATTAGTAGCAAGGTTACAGAAGTCACCTGTGCCCCAGCATGAATGTGTATGATTGAATACAGCAGAACACAACAATGGAGGCCACACACAGGTGCTGATCCCAGATCAGATGCGTCCTCAGTGAGCATCACATCTTTTTGCCCGAGCGTTTATGTACACACACAAAAAAGTTTGTTTTTTTTAAATGAAATTGTTTATTTTATGATTCAGAGTTCCCAGCATCCGATATACACAAGTCTCACTTCTGGCATTTTAACATTTGCTGTCACGTGCCAATCCATGACTTGTCAAACTAATCAAACTATTTCATCAGTTGTCAGTGTTTGTTCTTTTGCCAAAAATACAAATGTATCTCATTCTTGATAACTTGGTGATTCTGATTTTTATTTTATTTTTTTAAAAAAGGAATTTGTGCAGAAAGCAGAATGTGCACATTGTACCATGGGTTTTACATTTGACATCCCAGTAGTGCTACATCAATAGCAGCTAAACGTATGGAATCAAACGTGATTCCATTATTTACTTATTAATTGTCCCCACTATTGTAAGTCTATCCACAGCCCGTTAAGTGAACAGTCATGGAAAGTTAAATGGAATTTTATATTTTGATTTTTTTAAAACAATATGATGATTCACAACAATACAGTAAACATCAGAATTTACCCAAACAACATTTAAGTATGTTATATTTAAAGTGCTATTAAAGCTGAAAACTATACTATATTTCCATTTTATAATTTAAAGGCAATTGTATTATAAATATAAACAACGTTATATTCTCGTTCAGTATTGTGTTTTATTTATTTTATATTCATTTCTGGATCAAAACGGAAATTACGTATGAATAAGATTAGAATATGGTAGAAAAATGAACACATACTGCTGTGTTAAAGCTATACATTTAATTCTAATTTCTCGCCAGCGTACTTGTTTTAAATTTAAACTGTACAACAAGCTGTATTTAAAATGCTACAAAAATATAAATTAACAGCTATTAATTACGACTTAGGAAAACATTATTGAAGCATAAATTTTCTTAGGTCGTTGTTTAAAGAAAAGGTTACTCTATTAAATGCAACTTTACATTTCCGTATCCAAAGCAATGTGACCAAAACAATTATTTTACACTTCCAGGAACCGCCATTTTCTGTTCAAAAAGCATGGTCTGGTATAATTACTGATTTGTGCACCAATAAATTGTACTGAGAGAAAAACAAACATGTTAGTACTTAAAATCATTATATATAGGACCTACAGTGTAAGAATCTTCCTGCTGAAAATTATTTCAAATAACAGTTTTAAAATATATTCAGACACAGAAAATGCCTCCTGCAACGATTCTTTGTGTAATACATAACAACTAAAACATAATCTATGTTCAGATTTAATCCTGTTTATTATACATTTCTCTAATGAGCACAATCGCACCCTGGTATACTATCCCCGGCACAATAAGCATTAATCGTTTTATCCAAGTTTTTGCAACAAAAAAAACAAAACACTGATTATAGTATATCCTTCCACGAAAAGTAGGAAATGACAAAATCTGAATCATGTAATGTGCATGTATAAGACCGCCATTTCTGCTGAGAAAACACGCCATAAAGGCTGCATCCTACAAATGTGTTTGTCAAGTGGAAAACTTTAGAGGAAGGGGACCAGAGAGACAACGGAAACATTCATTTTCTACGTAGAACCGTTTCAAAACACACCAATAGAGAATATTAACGTGGATGGATAGTTTAAAAGGTCCAATAAATACGTATTACAGTCCAATAAATACATATGATGAACTGCAAAGAACCGAATCCACAGCAAGTTGTTTTTAAGCGTTTTATTAACTTCAACATGGCGTTCAGCTAACTCCATAAATATCCATACATTCGGACATACACATCGGCTGGATTCGTTGTCTAAACATACAGACACGGGAGCGATCAGCTCCAAAAACTTCACAGATTGGATAAGAGTTTACGTAGTGTAATCCGCGTTAATTTCGAAATTTTACTTCGGGAAAAAAATAAAAATATATAGGATTTACCTATGTGAACAGTTTGAGGCTCTTTTTCTTAGCTGCAATCCTACGATTAGACATAACAATTGTGCAATCATCTCAGCGCATGCAATTACAGTTTTCCGTGTTCTTATGAAGATGCAAGGCGGTGAAGGTGAAACACTCAAGAAAATGCACGGTTTTCTGACTCCATACGTTATACACCATATAGCCTAACAAATATGGAAGTCCTTTCTCTCGAATATGCACGGGAGGGGGGTCCTCCTAGGCTAACAAAGCAACCTTTCCCGCATTACCTTCAAGAGAAATGCATGCCTTCGGCACTTAGCAATACATCACAGCTTCGGAAATCGCAGCATTTTGCAACCATTTAAACTTCTGAAACTAGCCAGTCACTGGTAAGCAGGAATTCTAACGAAATAATTTTACTGGGTTTAAACATGCCAGCAAATAGATATCAAAGATAAAATATCGTTAACAGGAAGAAAGTCGCCTGCTTTCTTATTTCGACATACACAGATTTTAATTTCATGTAGTATTGCTTATATTCTGACACGTAAAGTAAACCGTATAGAACACTCGGATAACTCAGCTTTAATATAACCATATGCCATATTTAACCAAACCATCGGTTATTTCGAACTAAAAACCTTTACGTTATTTATAGACCTATCTTTGTGCAAATATTAAACCAACTAAATAATATAATTCAGTTTTTTTTAATTGAAATGACTCTTTCATGATCATGTACAGAATATTAACGTACTGCCGAGTACAATTTAATCGGCACGAACATTAAAACCCCAGCGTGTGGGGGAAAAAAAAACTACTTGATCTATTTCTAAAATTCGTTCGAGGTCTTCGATTCGTGATGATATTTATTTGAATAAATAGTTACAAGTTACCTTTTCGCGCCCTGATTTGTAAAAGACAGTGATGTGGGAAAGCCAATGAATAAACGGTCTTGGATGAAGCCGGCTAAAGTAGTACTAGAGAATCTGCTCTCTGATTGGACGGTCATTTCAGCCAATAGGATGAAAGGCTGTTTACAGCCAGCACAAGGCGAGTACTAGAGCGGCCACCATAACGTAAGCTGTGTGTTATATCAGACCGTAAACAAAAATGGATCTACACCGTTAATATTCTTTATTTATTTACATGTGTATATTAATTTAGCTTGTAGCGCGAGGGAAAGGATAAAAAGCACATGCCATATCTGGCAGTCGCACTAGAAGTGTAACTATATTGAACCAGATGAGATTGGGAATATCATTCCCGACAATATAAAAGTGCCATTCTAGGCCACATACAAAGTTTTATTGTAAAAAAACTATTTTATATTTTTACATGCGTTATGACTTATACTGAATGCGTACTGCTACACACTGACGTTGGGAAAACAAATGTAAACGGCCGTATAACTAGCGAAATTTAAACTGTTGTAAGCGCTGCGCAAAGTAACGCGACCTCTGACCCGGGGCGGTGCTGGCTTGCAGGGGTGGGGGTGGTGTGTAGCGTGTGGGGCTCGAATGGAATCTGCTCCTAATGATGTAATATGGCCGATTGTACCGTTAAAAACACAAACGTACACACAGACAACCTAGATCTCTATCCGTCAGTATTCAGGGAGAGGACATGGACGATGACCACAGGAGGAGACCGTGTAAAACACAATTTAAAGCTTACCTTACGCTAAGCAGTCATCAGCATAAAAATCAGAAATACACGAAAATAAACGCAAAGCGCGTGGATGTGTTAAATTAAGACCGGTGTATTAAACATTATTTTGTGCATCCAGAATGTTTACTTAAATGTAACGTAGATGAGTAACATGTAATATACACAATACGCGTAAAAATATATGTATATTAGCCCTGTGTTTGCAGTGTTTTACGTCGAGAGTCAGCTTAAGTCCTAATCATTTTTATTGCCGAGAATTATGATTACTGTAGCCTAATGGAACGATTATAACAATTTAGTATTTATTTTGCGCAGGCATCGCCCAATTCTGTTGGATCATGACTTTAATGCTGAGATTCTTTTAAAAAGATAACAGCAAAAAAACTGATAAAACCAATAAAATAAGGAAGTGGATTGGTCATGTGGAGGGTTCTTCTGCCTCTCCACACCCACTGACTGAAAATCAGGGCTACTCCTTTCTTTGTAGACAGAAGAGGCCTTCACGCACACACGCCTAAGAGACGATTCGCCATTATCAATGGAAAAAGCAGCAAACGGTCGCTACGCAGCCACAGCCCAGTGACATAATTCCTGAAAAACACCGATACGCCTCATGCAGTGGCGAATAATCGTCAGTTTTGTTGATTGTATTGCAATCTGAAACTGTTAAAGGGAAGATGGATGCCGAGAAGGGAATACCAAACGTGTGCTTGTCGTCGTAGTAAAAATTGTCCTCTTAACATGTGCGTTCTAGGTAGTGTACAACATGTAGAATTGATAGCACTTATGAATGGCACCTCCCCCTTTCCTCTATCAACTGCACCATACATCACTCCGCAGAGACATCCCCTCCGCACCCCCCATCCCAACCCCCATATATTTCCTACTGCGAGCGTGCATGCTATGGCGCTGTACTATTTCAACCACTAGCCAATGAGAAACAAGGCTTACAATGAAAGACACTCGAATGTGATTCTGGAGAAAGATACAGCCGCACACAAGAAATCCCTCAACGCACGTAGGTTTTACAAACACGAAACCTCTCCTCCTTTCTCACTCTGTCCCCACCCCAGTTTCCCGTACCGTTTTCCCAGTCCGGGGCTTAATTGGGGAACTGGGATTCCTCACGTGCGAAGTTGATTTGTAGTTTGAACACGTGGCTCATTCAAAAAAGCCGGAATATTCAAGTGATTTTTTCTTCTCGATTTTATTTAGAGGCGGCGCTAGCATTAACGTGTGTGACATTTTCAGTCTCTTTGCCAAAAGGGGTTCGGGGAAGACAAAAAGTAGTTTTCTCCTCCTTTTTTGCCCAACTCGCCATCCTTAGGAAAGGCTGAATAAATGATTAAGATTATTTATTTTGCACGATAGACGCGGCGAAGGAGCGTAATACACAGCCAGGCTACTCATTAAAATACATCGATAGGCAACCTAAATAGGTAACAGGCTCGCTACTCCGTGTTTGTAATAGTGCGTTTCACGACAAGACTATCTGACAGAATAAATAAGCTTTTTTTTTCTTCCTGTAGCCAGGTTAGCGTTTCCCCGTGCAGAACACCATGAATAAGCTCTACATCGGCAACTTGAGTGAGGAAGCCAGTCCGCTGGAGTTGCAAAGTATCTTCGAAGAGTGGAAGATCCCTTTCAATGGGCCGTTTCTTGTTAAAACTGGTTACGCGTTCGTGGATTGCCCAGACGAGAAGGTAGCTATGAAGGCCATCGATATTCTTTCAGGTAAGTCAGATCGTTTGCTGTGCACATCTTAGTTTGGAGATCCGGAGTCGTATTTGACGCCTAAATTTTTAATGTAGCAGATCTCGCAAGGCAAGCGGCACTGTTTAAATCGGATGGATGTGCCTCTTTAATGTAAGGATTGAGGGTGTAACTAAAGCCCCCCCCCCTCCTCCCTCCATCACATATATTACCATCCACTTCGGATCTCACTACTTTGGCACACTCCGATCCTTTAAAAAATTTAGTTTCTGTCTCTGGAAACGACAGGTCGTGGAATGGAAAGTGCCGTTTTCCCGGCGCGGAGAATGAGCGCCGTGCTTTTATGAAATGTAACTCCATAGCGCGTTTGACTGCAAGGCCAGTGTCACCGTGTTAATAGTCAGTGTTTGTGGTTTAAATAACCTCCGCTGTCTTACTTTCTTGCCTTTGGACTTCCGCACTTGCGGAAGATTAAATTAAATGGGTTGAGCGTTGTACCTGTGATAGAGATCTCCTAAAATCATTACCATGCTTATTTTTAAAAACAGTGTTCGTGTGGCCTCCGGTAGCTTTTTAGTATTTGAATTACTTATACCAGGTGGTTAAGCTGTGTGTTGGTAAAAATGTAGGCCACCGAAATTCAGTGTACATGACACATTGACAAATTTGAAAATAAAGTAGCACTATACATATTTGTGCACGACGTAAGCAATGGGTCGGAAGAATTGTAATGCTCATTACCAATTTTTTTAAAAAAACTTGGTAGTAGTAAACCATGTTAAGCGAAAATTTGTCACCGTGATATGAAGTTTACATTACCAGTTGTATAAACTAACCAAACTGTGTGCATCTTAAATCTATAAGCGCTGAAATGATCAATTTGGCTATTTTCGTATCTCCAGGATCTTCTGTTGCACTATTAGATCCACCCTCCGCCAATCAGAAATATTTTTTTTTTTACCCTCATCTTAGGTAAAGTAGAACTCCATGGAAAACTTCTTGAAGTGGAGCACTCTGTACCAAAAAGACAAAGGTAAAAAAAACCAAAACCCATTCTGTTGGATCGTACGTCTGCCCAAATGTGGCATTCAAATGTGTGTTTTCCCTGAAAAATAAGGAACTGCATTTAAGTTTCTTCTGTGCCCGGGACTTCAAAATCAATGGGTATATATTTTTTTTGTTAGTGTTATCAGGAAATGGTGTGACCGACTTGTTTGTATTAATTCAGCAAACACGTGGACGTAATTTAAATACAAGGGTGTATTTAGGGGGGCTGATATTTGGGGATGTGCTTCTGGTTGCGTTCAGCATCGCGTTTTTTTTTTGAGTAATTCTCTGTATATCCCTTACATTTTTTTGGCGGAAATAAAAAGCGTGATTCGTGGTGGGGGTTGTGTGTAAATGCCATGTGGCTGCTGGCTGTGCGGGGCTGCATGGGAATCCGCCGAAGAATCCCCCTTCTTCGCTTTTAGACAATTAAACGTATCTGCATGTTTTTAAAAATGCTGCCACAAAGTGCATGTGCTGCGTTAGTATTGCGGCTTTCGGCCGCTTCACGCCATGTGTGCTGCAGTTCCAGGGCGGGGGGCCGAGGCCTAGTCGCCATATTCCGCGTGAGGCCCCACAACAGCTGGCGCGTCATCTTTCCTTTTATCTTGGCCCTCATATTTAAATACAAACCATCACGTACATCTGAAAGAAGCATCTATGTCCCTGCAGCGGTATTTTAGCTTCATTTGGGAAATTGTGCCGCGGTGCTGGAATATTTCTAAAAACGTTACATGCTGTATGTTAATTCGCGCAATGAAGGAGGGAATAATTGTGGCGGATTTTTATGTGATTATTTGGGCGCGAATTATTTTTCCATCATCAAATTGAGAAAATAAATGCGTATTTCTGTTGTCCTTGGTTTAGGTGAATTTTAAATGACTACATGGTGACACTTTCGCTGCCCCCTTTTTGGCCACTTATTGCATCGCTGTGTATTGGCGAATTTAGCGATTTTCATATGTAAACTATAAACTGTATATACATCTTGTATATACACTGCGGTGTAATTAATCCCATAAATACGTTGAACCTTTTTTTGTCAAATAAGTGTATTGTGCATGTAGGTTATAATTTGGGTCCTGACCGTTGCTTTGAAATTTGCCGCAGTATAGCGTGATCTTTTACGTAGCTTACGTTTAATATGGGTGTATGTGGCATTTTATGCGAGCATATTGCTGAAGTATGAAAAATTCATTATGGGGCATGTGGCTGGATGTTTCTGTGCCCCCCCCCCCCCCCATGTCTTTTTTTTGTGTGTGGGGGGGGGGGAGATGGATAAAATAGTAAAATTGTGCCCTGAAATGTATAATGGCGTCCTGTGACTTGCGCAGTGGGTCTCCCCTGCTGTTCTGGGCTCCCGGTTCCTCATGGTCCTCATGCTTGGCTGTGTGTTTAGCTCCTTGATCAGCTCCTGTCCTGTTTTTGTGACATTTTCAGGCTGTGCTCTTAACCGCTTGGGTTTGACCTTTGAGCCAGCAGCATGCAAAAAAAACGGATGTTGGGCACCTAAATGTTTTCTGTAATGTTTGGGGGGGATAGGAATGTAGCTGTAGGGTAGAATCTTTTTTTTGAATGAGTCAAATTGTGGATCCCACTAAGAGTGTGCATGTACGTAAGCATTAGTGCCCCCACCCCCCCCCCACCACCACCAAAGCAGTCAGCGTTGGGTTACGGCCGGAAATGTTAGACTTGCTCACACTGCATGGATATTCACCGGCCCCAGAATATGACTTCATTCTTAAAGTATTTTTTGGATTTAATTGTCTTTGCTAGTCATAGTTAGTACCAAACGTGTCCCCTCTGATTGTTGGCCTTAGGTGCCTGTTGGTGGTTCCATATTAAGATGAATTCCTCCCCCAGGCTTATTTCGGTAAGGGCAGATTTAAAGCTGTTCTGCACAACAAAATTGACTTGAACTGCTTGGGTACCTGTGGGCCGGACAAGCGGCTGAAATGATCATTGACCAGGATACAGCGTGAATCTGCCCTTCTGGTGGAAATGTCTTGGAATTTCTAGGTTCCGTTTTGATTCATTTCTTATCTGAAGCTTTTTAAGTGGAATTTCAGGGCTGTGGGAACATCAGGTAGTTGGTGGCAGGGGCACTTGGCACACAGAGCGTCATAGCAAAAGTTGGTTACTTTTGTGAGGATTTAGGTGGTAACGGCAGCTTAGGTATGCCGCATGCCTCTCTGCAGATTTTTCTTTTGTACTGCTGTTTCAAATGCAGCTGCATTCCAGTTGCTTCATGCACTGCTTTTGGTGTGTGTGTGAATAAAATAAAATAAAATAAAAATTCTTGGGGGAGGGGGTGGTGTTGTGTGGAATAAATATTTTCTATGAACAGGTTGTATTTGCTTGGAGGATTTGGATCAATGGGATTCCAGCTCTGCCCGACCCCGGCATGCACACAGCGTACAACCAATATCATGGTGGTAACAAAGCCCCTCCCCCCCCCCTTGCTGCAAATGGGGCCTCTGTCGGTCAGCAGCCTATAGGGTGGTGTTTTCTTCTGCCTGTAGACCTGCGTTCAGGGCTGAGGAAAATCCTCCCCTCCCTCCTCCGCTTGTGATCTTCTATATACATTAAACTTAAACTAGTCAAGTGTGTGAATTTTGTGAGAATGTTTTCGAAATAGCCATATGGAACAATTCAGTGTTGAAATGAAGGTACTGGGTGGATGTGTGGAATTTTTTTATTTTTCCCCACTGAGCTGTGTGTTTCTGGTTGGAATTCATGAGCGTGTTATGTCATCTGTCGCGTGCTGAAGCTGACTGAGGAGGAATTTGATGTAGCTGCCCATGGCATTTTTGGTAACTAGTGGGGAATTTATGGTTGGTGTGCAGAAGCTGGGCTATATTGGGGATTTTAGGAAAACCTCATTAGCACTAAGGGCGTGTGTGCTGCACCTGGAAGGTGGTAGTGAATGCGTTCTGCTTTTTATAAAAACTTCAGAATGGATGGATGTCCTGGGAATTAACTGGGTTATTGACACATTTATATGGCCATCCTGTGGAATTCAAATGTGAGGAGTTCATTAAGGTTTTAATGTTGGAAACTTCGAGATTCAGAATATGCAGATTGAAGGAGGAGCTTTTTAAAATTACCTGTCAAATTCATGAATTAGGCAGCACTAAGTTGTGGTGAACAGGAATGGCGTCTTAGAGGTTTGGCTTCCTCAGTGTGATTAAATCTGAAATGAAAGTTTGTGGTCTTATCTGGGTAACTTGGTCTGCACTTACGATTTGGATGCATGCTTCTGTCCTTCGTAGGTGCTCTGTATAATTAACAGCTTGACCGGTACATTGAACAGTTGCTGAGACCTTGGTTGTTGATACAGTATCAGGCTTGCCCTTGCTGTAAATGACAAGCTTTGCACTGGAATTCTGCCGCCTGCATTTTCTACCTGCACGAGGCGAATTGCGGATCAGTCTGGTCTCGTTGCACGACCTGATTTCTTCACGTGGTTGCAGAATAGGTTGTCTATCATGGTCAACATGGTATTAAACTGGTCTTTACACGCATGTTAATACCTTTAGCTCATGCTTTTGGGGGTGGGTGTTGCAGTCTTCAGTTTCCACCCCCCCCACACACACACATTTATCCTGTTACCTGAGAACGTGCTGCAAGTAATATTGTTCCTTTTTGTCTGAATTTGGAGGTTTGGTTAAGCATTGTGGTGTTAACTTCAATTTGAACCTGTAATCAGTGTCCACTTGGAATGTGCTGTGAGAAATTCAGGGTTTGTTCGATGAGGGCAAAGGTAAGCAAACTGTCCCACGAGCTACAGAAGATTCTCCCTGATGAAGTCCAGCCCTCTTTTTAATTGCACAGATAGGCAGGTAATGTCCACTGCCTACTGAGGCCTGGTGGGCTCTGCAGCAGAAGGCTGCGTATTAAAAGCTTGACGTGAATTAAGATGGGTTACGGGTGGTAACAGCGTAGATGAACTTGCCCTCAGGGATTAATAAAGGACATTGTTTTGGGTTCGTAGTGTGGGGACAGTGGCAATAGCTTCAGGTTCCCCTTCATAGAAAGCAGATGTCACAGCTACGTTGGGTTGAGATGTCATTGCTCATTCATAGCAACCACACGACGGGCCGTACACTGGATGCGCACAGCTACTGGGTGCCGTGACAATCCACTCACACTGATGCTTGGAAGGGGGGGGGGGGCGTTAGGGGTGCGGCAAGGTTACTGAAGGGCCTTAATTATAACAGCTCCGTTTAGGAGTGTGGTCAGCTTTGCCTTCTGAGAAATGCGAAAAGTATTCTTCAGACTAGGTTTGGCGTTCAGCCTTTTGCTAGGGTGGGGGTGGGGAGGATGTAGGTGTGCGTGCACTGAGTGAACAGGTGAGCTAGCAGAAAAGGTCTTTCATTCGCCACGTTATGTCCTGATAAACCAGCACAGGGACTGTCTTGAATCTGCGGTTCGCTAAGATGGGCTGGATGCGTGCAGTGGTGGGGACGAATGACTGTGGCCCCCGGGCTCGTGCACCGCTGCGTCGAGACCTTCCTACCAGTCTTGTCCCTGTCAGTGCAGCCCTGGATCCACTGTAGGCCCCTCGTGTGCTTGCCGTTGGACGGCTAACGTCCGTGTGTCGGTGCAGATTCTGAGGGTTTGTAAAGCGGTTCAGCATATCTGACAAGACTCCCGTTGGCACGTTAAATAACAGTTCTGCTCCCTCTTGTACCGTTTGTTCACTAATTTGTGTTTGGTACAGGTGGGTTTTATTTTTTTCCTTCCAAGTGGGAACCTGGGGGATTTGATTGTATTGTGGGTGGCAAGTGTGGCAGGGTGGCGTGTGGGACTGGGTCTACTGGCATGTGACCAGCACTAACATGGAATCTCTTCCCAGGAGCTGCAAGCTGCAGATCCGGAACATCCCTCCACACATGCAGTGGGAGGTAGGTGCATTCCTGTTCGCTTTTGTCAAAGCCCGTTTTGCTGTGGTGGGGGGGGGTGCCAGGTCTCGTCCGGAGGCTGGGAAATGGGCAGGTGCGTAAGGAGCAGGAGGCTGATGTATTCATGTTGGTGTCTTGTGAGGCTGTTTTGCTATTGATGACAAAAAGATGGTGTTTGGTTGTATTGGACTGGGGGGAGCTGTCACATGTAGATTTTCTGGGTGGTTTTGTGCTGGAGTTTCAGACCCACCCCCCCC
>JABFEB020000045.1:2003844-2014698 GCA_019775895.2 Stomatorhinus ivindoensis | reverse complement strand
GATCAGTGCCCTTTAATGGCTGAGATATAACGACTGTGACAACCTACCCGTGTGACAACCATCCCCGGTCTCCCCTATTACTTTGTTCTATTATTTAAAAAATGTAAAATCACGTCGGAAAAAGAAGAAACAGCAAAGTGAAGTTAGCCGGGAATCAGTCTGAACTAAAGAAGTCGTGTCTGGTGCTGCACAGAGAATCAGGCAGGACAGCCACCTGGCCGGGAAAAGCAGCCTTCACCCCGGCGTGAGACCATGTTCGGTCACGGCGTCCATAACCTCACATAAAGAACTGAAAGAATCAGGAAATCCACAGTGGAACATTCCTCTCACCACTGGCCAGTTACTCAGGTCTCCCGGCTCTTGATTTTAGTGTCAATATCACATATCATCCCAATGGCAAAGTAAATCTTCACTCCCAGCAATCAGATGTTAATTAATCGTTTTATTGGTGGTTCCGTTCCGAGGTGCAGTTGAGAACATCAGAAAACCTTGGATCACTCGAATTAAAAGTTCACTTTTGATAAAACAATCCTTAGTTTTTTGATCGTTATTAGTGATTGCCTCTCGCACTAGGACCGGGAGGAATATTGGACGATGAATATTTTCATAAGATCTTGTTTGGGTTGTGCTAAAGATTGGCAGCAAAACGGGACGGAAAGCATTTAATACGACGTCCAGACTTTAAGTAGCTGCACATTAAGATTAATAGTGCGCTGTAGGAAGTTCTCTCCGGACATTTCAAATATTATGAAAACAATATCAATTTAAAGAGACGATTAGAAAAAATACTTGAATTCTAGGATTCTAGTTGCGAACGAAAATAGGGAAATTATTTTACATTTACGAGAACGACACAAAACATTCCTAAGGTGGGAACAACTTGTTTTGCGTTATAATGTCCCACTGTCGTATATGCTTACTTAGGCGCGTCGTTCCCTTGCTATGAAGTTTCACGTCGCTTGTTCCAGCATGAGTTTCCGATGTAGACACGAACCGTGCAGGTCGCCGCTTTTCTGTTTCTGGCCGCTGCTTGCCTTCGTCGTGGTGATGGTGCTGTTCGTCGATCCACTTTTCACAGACTTGTCAAGGAAGACGGCAAGTTCCCACCATCGCCAAAGACATCTCGGTCCTCCCGACTTGCAGATGATCGTGGACCCCAGAGACCAAGGCGGAGGTGCCCTGTCAGACCTGGGGTTTCTGAAAGATGATCAGCTGATAATTGCGTCGTCGGGTCTTAGAAGGAATCGCCCCGGGCAGAAGATGAGTTACAAGGCGGTGCGATCATACGCTAAGAGAGATGCGGCTGTGCTCCCGCCTGCGCACGGCGACCCGGGAAGAGCTGAGCGCCTGAAGCTGGACGAGCTGGAAAAAGACGCCGAGGACTCGGGGATTAAGGAACAGGGCTTCAACGAGGCAGTTAGTGAAAGAATTCCGCTCCGGCGAAGACTCCCGGAGGTGCGCCATCCCGCGTAAGTGTCTGACATATACGTTGCATGAAAACGATAAAAGCAACAGCCAAAAGGCCTAAATATTTATAAGCACATTTAAAAGTGCATTTTATTTTGCAGTAAAACGAGAGTCTCTGCTGAAAAGCATTGTTTTTTAGCATGCAGGCATTTTAAAGTTTGATCACCGTCTAGGCATCCGTTTATTCTCATTTTAAGTGTCCTTGTCCCGGCCAGCTGCCTTTCCTGGCAGCACAGCACCTCCCTGCCCTCAGCCACGGTCATCATCTGCTTCCATAACGAAGCCTGGTCCACGCTGCTGCGCACCGTGCACAGCGTCCTGGACACGGCGCCCCGGCAGCACCTGCGGGAAATCATCCTGGTGGACGATGTCAGCCGGCAAGGTGCGACCGCCGTCTGTCCGCTGTCACAAGCTCTTAGTGCAGTAAGAGTCTCTGAGGAGGGGGTGTATTTAGGGAAAATCCAGGCAGGAAAAACAGACGCAGGAAGGTTCCTGAGTATGACAGGGCGTGGTGTCAGAATATCACTTAAAGGTTAGTCCCATTTCACCCCCTTATCAACCCACCGCCCCATATTACAGGGCACCTGAAGAGTGCTCTGGGGGAGTACGTGTCCAAGCTGGAGGGGGTGCGCCTGATGCGGAGCTCGCGGGGGCTGGGCATGGTTGGCTGCCGCATGCTGGGCGCCGCTCGCGCCTTGGGCGAGGTCCTCGTGTTCCTGGACTCCCACTGCGAGTGCCAACCGGGCTGGCTGGAACCGCTGTTGGAGCGTATCGCTGGGGACAGGTAGGAGGGCTGCTCAATTTGGACAGGTAGGGGACATGGGCTCCCCCTGGGGACAAGTAGGGGACAGAATTTCTATTTACGCCCTTGGGTTTACCCCAGCTACGCCTGTGGGTGTATGTTAACTACGCCTGTGGCTGTGTACCCCAGCCTTGTGCCTTGTACCGCATTGAATAGGCTTCAGGGGCCCCAACTTCCTGACCAGGATAAATGTTTGGTAGATGGATGAATTATTCTGATTACCGGATATAACCGCTCATACTGATCGGAATCCAAAACCCCAGTTATTGCGAAATGCGTTAATAATCGGACGTAGACACAGGTAAGTTGGACATTCCATACAAGAGATACACGGATATGGACAGACACAAAACGCATCAAACACGACTACATGCAAAACCAGGTAAACATCAGTGATTCTGCCAAAACTGAAAGTCTAAATAGTAAAACCAGGCATTTATTTGGTTAGTTGTCGGGATCAGAATTATCAACGGCAGCAGACGACATTGCGGGATGAGGTCACCCCTCCTGCTGCTTCCTAGTGCTGTTTCTGCAGGGCAGCAGCACGGGGGGGGGATTACAGGTCAGCCCCCTCTCCACAGCACCCCCCCGAATGAACTGCTACAGTCTGCTCCTTTTGGAAAAGCAGCAGAGTGCCTGTGGTTTGCAGAGGACGTCTCGCCAGGCATCCTTTACAGCAGCAGATACACCAAGTGAGGTCCAGAAAGTTTGGAGCTGCGCAGAACTTGGGGCGAAAGACAGAATTTTCTCTGACGGTTACAGTACATTTTCAGAGATGTTGCGGTAATCAGCAGGTGGCGTCTGAGCTGAGGATGGAGGTTTCATTTGGGGCCAGTCAACAGACCCCTGGGACGCTCACTTGTCAAAAATGATGGGCGGTAACTATGGTAACTGAAAGGTTTGCCACCTGCGTGGTTTGTGGTATTGTAGCAATCAAGTCCAAATTTAATCCCCACTTAATCCATAAATATCTTAAATCCATTCAACATGAGACTAACAATAAAATTCTGAAATAAAGTTAAAGTTAGGCGAGGCAAAGCAAACTGGGTTTGATTCCTCTGCCCTGGCTGATGCCAGCATTACGGCACTGAATGGTGATTCTATAATCAGCCGCTTAGTGTTCCAGGAAACTAAGCCGTTTACCGGTTCATGGTTGTAGGTGGAGTTGTGGGCGTGAGATTTTTAATGGGCTCCTGGCCAGACATCTGTTAAACTGTCATGGGTTCCAAGGTGGCTGACTAGGCTACAGACGTAGCATTCAGAGCTGACTCGAGACCTTTCCTTGCTCTCGGACTGAACCGTCGCACCAATCCACGCCTTCCCCAGGAGTCGCATAGTATCGCCGCTGATGGACCGTATCGACTGGAACACCTTCCAGTACAATGCGACAGCAGGGCCCATGAGGGGGATCTTCGACTGGAACCTGGAATTCCACTGGGAAAGTCTGCCAGGTCCGGAAGGGCAGGACCAGTCCATCCAGCCAGTGCGGTAAGAGAGAATGGTGTCTGAATTACACAGGTGTTTCGGTCAGAATGACATATTCAGAAGAAATGAGAGACCCATGGTGGGTGGGATTAACTTGCATTCTCAGCCACTGATTGGTCAGACACATTACTTGCAGAAAGCTTATTGGTTTACTGGTATATGAATTGGTTAAAACTGAAGCTTCCAGCAATAAAACCCAAACTGGCTTTTTGGAGTTTCCCGCCTGTCATCGCTAACAAATGCAAAATACACTAATTACACTGGACTGAAAAATCACAGCCGGACCTCTTATAAGTTCCCTTTTAAGGCAGATTTCTGAATTTTCTTATTATTTCAGAACAAAGGAAAATACCCCCCCCCCCCATGATGAATGTTTCCACCAGCTGAGTTGTTACTGGCCTGTAGCTATGAATTAGCGAGTGGTTTCACATCACCACTTCTGACATCTGCCCTTTATCGAGTTCGGCTGCATTCCCAGGTCCCCAATTCAGTTTATTTCTCTGTGCTGTCGGTGGCCCCCGGCATGCAGAGCAGAGATGGACATGCCAGAAATAGCTGAAAACAGAGCGGAATGAAAAGACAGTGGCTGGTCTGGCGGGCGAGCTGTCTGGTAATCGTGAAATCGTGCACCCCCCCTCCACCTCTTCCCCAAGGAGCCCTGCTGTCGCTGGAGTTTTTGCCATCGACAAAAACTTTTTCCAGAGGATTGGGTCCTATGCTCCGGGCGTGGTGCTCTGGGGGGTTGAGAACATCGAGCTCTCCATCAGGGTAAGAGGAAACGTCCCCTCCTTCTGATCTGTCGTGTCCTTCATGCTACAGGGGTGTCACCGCACATGTCACTGTATTATTCGGAATCCTGCACCTTAGGTGTGGCTGTGTGGAGGGTCCATTGAGGTGGCTCCCTGTTCTCGTGTGGGACACCTGCATCACACGCACCTGCGCTACACCCTCCCCGATGATGATATTGTGGAGAGGAACAAGATCCGTGTAGTGGAGACCTGGCTGGACGAATACAGGAAGATCTTCTATGAGAGGAATATGATGGCCTACTTTATCTGGCGGGTGTGTGTCTCCGTGCCGTGACTTCAGAGGAAGCCCCCTGGGAGGTGTACGCGTTTGAGAGTGTTATCGAGGTGCAGGGGTGATAGATGGGTATGACACAGGTTTGTGTGGGGCGTGAGCAAGTATATATTGCTGTAGCTGGGAGCTGAGTGTCGAGTGGGATGGGCAATGTCAAGTAGGAGGGGTGTATCACGAGGGGTAGGAGGGGTGTATCACGAGGGGTAGGAGGGGTTAATAACGAGGGTTAGGGTATCAGACGATAACAGGACCCTTATTATAAACCCTTCCCACATTGCCCCCCCCCAGCAGCGGCACGTCTCGCGGCCGGGCTGTGGGAGTGTGTGTCAGGGAGTGCGTGTCAGGGAGTGCGTGACTGTCTATCCAATGCTGTGTCGGCAGTCTGAGAGCTTGAACTGCACTGAGAGGCTGAAGCTGAGAGGCACTTTAAGCTGCAAGAACTTCCAGTGGTACCTGTCCCACGTCCATCCCGAGCGCTACGTCCCACAGGACCGCACCGGGCTCTCAGGAGAGGCAAGACATGCTTATGTCTGATATTCTCACAGAGACAAATGAAAAATGCATTGTTTACAAATAACTTATTTGTGAAGCATGTTGCAAGTAAGGAAATGCACCAATAAAGCTCTTTAATGATATTACTTAATATTCCACCAGAAGTAATGAGGATAAGGTGGTATCAGCATTGATAGTGGTCAGTTGCAATGCTTTGCTTCATATCATTTTAATATTATTATGTTTGAGCATAATGCTACCTGTGTAATGCTGTGATATCATTGTACAAATGTCTGTCTGATTTTAATATATTTTGTAACACCTGTATGCTTGAAGCTATACAATGTTGGCACTGGCTATTGTGCAGATTACAAGAAGGGGCGGGGTCCATGGAGCAGGGCTGTGAATGTTTCACCTTGCAGCGGTAATGGAAACCAGGTACCGTGTGACTTTTTTTCAGCTCACAGTCAACACCGAATTGTGTTACATGATGTAAAATAAGTCTGAATTATGGGTATGAGTTATGGTGTAGCTGTGTCTTTCTTGTTTCGCTTATGGTAACTTTTATGTACTTTGGTGGCATTCTGCTGGTACCACTGAGGAGCTGCAGTGGTGACAAGTCTGTAGTGAAGCTCTGTTAGAGCTGTGCTTGATGAACCAGTAATGTCACATGTTGGTCACATGTTGGTCACATGATGGTCACATGATGGTCACATGATGGTCACATATACCTATGACTACTCCCACAGCACTGTGAGCTGAACTCTCTGAGAGAGATTCGCTGGGGGCCAGCGGGGCAGCTGTGTTTTGACGTCCTGGGGGGGCAGGTTGTGCTCTCCAGATGCCCCCCGAGAGGCGACACAGATGCCAGGCTGCAGTGGAGCTTCACGAAGGTGAAAGTGCCGCACGAGGGTCAGCTGGCACGCATGCCCCACCTGGGGGGTGCTGGGAACCCCCACCCCTGGCTGATTGGCTTTATCCCCAATCTCAGAGCGGGCAGATGGTCCACTTGCTGACGGAGAAGTGCATGGAGGCCGTAAAGGCGGGAGAAAACCCCGAGTCAAAGCTGGCCGAACAGGCCGCAGTGGCAGGGATCTGGGGGGCGCTCCTCCTCCGGCCCTGCCGCTCCCACCCCCGGCAGCAGTGGCACTTCGAGCAGCTGGCTGACCTGAGAGGATCCTGAATAGGAGACCAGGCTGGCGAGTCGGCAAACGTTTCCTTACTAGACCAGTTTCAGTGTGTGACGACCGAGCTGATGCAGGGATGCATAACGAGCCTCCTGTGCTGGCGTTTGTGGTAGAATGACAGTTTGGAGTTATTTATTAGAGCTGGTCAGAAAATGAAAATATCCCTTTTCCCAGTTCTGTGTGCCTCTCAGTTTGATGTAAGCCCCCCCCCCCATTTTGCCTGTCCAGATGGCTTGAAGGCAGGCTGATCGTTCCTCCGACGCAGCTCATGCCAAGCGTCTAATCACACCGGCCTTTTTATACTCAGTGGGGACATTGTGCCTTGCATGAGCGAGGAGCTCCCATTGGACGACCGGCGCATCATGTGCTGCAGGCATCCGATGTAAACATTCGGTGCTGGTGCAGAACAACGCCAGATGTGCTGTTTTCTACAGATGTCCCTTACATTTCTGGCCATCGTATCTGTACAAGTGTTTCATTATTGGACAGGACAGCATGACCAACATTAAAAAGGGATGCAGGGGTTCCTGGAAAGTGCAGTAGGTATGTGTTAGAAGTCGATTATTGCACATTTAAGACTGAAAACCACTCTTACGGTTTGCAAATTGACTGACTCTAAGAATATGTTTTTATAATATGTATTACTGTTTTAATAAAAAAAAACAACCTAGGCTGCCTTGTATTTGGTTTCACTACTGCTTTAAGTAAATGGAGAAGTGATACTTGCCATTTTACCCACTGTGCTATGACCTAAGGTAGCCAACTGAGGCATATCACTTATTAATTATTATTTACTTATATTATTATACATATTACTAATTAAGAAGGAACACAAAAGGGCTAACTACTTTTACTTGGTGTATTAAATGTCCATAAAACCAATTAGTTCTTTTATTATTTTAAAATATCTAGAAATATAAAATGTTTTAATAAAAGCAGTTTGGAAAGATGTATTTGTGATTTTTATGCTGTTTTTGTCCTAGAATTTTCATTAAATACCTAAATTTGAATACCACTATTATTACATATGTGTTATTCCTATGATATCCACAGATGCTTATAATAATGCGATAAGCGTAACGACTACGTAGTAATACAGAAATGCATATAGTTATATATTGTTCTCTATGACTTTCACTAAAATAAGAGGAACTGGAAATGCATCGAAAATGTATGGGGGAGGAAGGCATTCCGGGTGCACCGAGAGGTAAGTACTTCCGGTGTTAAGCAGTCTGACAGCTTACCGCGTGACAAAGGTCATTGGATTTCTGGAATGATGGTTGTATGAAGTTTCATCATCCTCAGGTAGTATTATTTGGTGAAATAAACAGTTTTGTTTTAAAAACTGTATTCGGAATGTTGTGTATGTGTCTCGAAAAATACACAATTTTAAGAAGCATGGAATGGGGTAAACGTATTAACGTAGCCGGCTTTCTTATTGCGATAGACATTTGTTATAGAAATGAAAACATCATGTTATTCTGCAACTTACATATGTCGAAGATCTAGAATGCTGTATTATTTTGTATATCATGGTCCGAGCCATTTTGACTAATGCTGTATAGTTAGGTTATTATATGATATTGATATAACTGTCCGCTTGTCACTTTAAAACAACGTTTGCTCTCAAAACTACCGACGCCTAAATGTGATCACACCCATAGTGCGTGCATGTATCCACGTTGGTGCCTGTAGTATTACTTGTTTAGTGACATGTTTGTCCTTCGTTCCGTGCTTTTGCGGTGACTATCACCCACATCAGGCGCCGCGATGAGCGTGCGGTGCTTCCTGGGACCGGCGGCCACCATCTTCAGCCCTTTGGGGGTATGCAGAGTGCTGCGACACCGCTCTTTGCGTCCATGTGCGGCCGCAAGGTGAGCCCCCATCTGCGAGCTTACCCGCTTAGGGGTCAGTCACGTGCTCCGTATTGACCTCGGGTTCCACACAGCACTGCGGCTGGTAATTTGTCTTACCGTTTTAGAAAAATGACGTCCACAAGGCAGAAAGACCATCTGGAGCGGACGGCCACCAACCACAGGCAAACGGTAAGTGTATTCTCACATGGGCGTAAACCGCCCCCACTTAAAAAAAAATCAGAACGGGCCAATACAACCCCCCCCCCTCCAATAATCATATTGTAATGATGAATGGGTGACGACCTCACTGCCCCACTCATGTTCAGTACAAAGTTACGTGCTTGATTCTTAATAATGGAATTATGATTTATATTAGACCTACTATAATGTTATTACAACAAAAATTGAACAGTGCCATTTAAATGGATGGTTGCTGTAAAATGAAATACCCATTTTTATGACTGATTATGATATTTTGCGCAGTGCTGTGTGTAACCTTAAGACCAAAGAAAGATTGTGAGCGGGTTCTGGATTTGTATTCTTATAAAATGGAATTAAAACGCCCTCTTGCTTCAGAATTGTTTTCCTCAGTTAAACCTACGTGATGTTTGAAGTTAAGCGGTAAATGATGCCCATAATGAGGTGGGATTTGGTCCATTTATAAAATGTGATTGAAACCACAGGCCCTCTTCCCAGCAAAGGTGTGTGGGATGACGGAGGAATCGGATATGGTGAGACGCCTCCGTCTGGCAATCTCCAATCCCGAATTCACCTTTAAAGCTGGACAGTGGTGAGCATGATAAGCTGGCGATGGAAGGCAGTTCACCAAGTCTTTCTGTGCAATGATCTATAAAATTAATACAATGCAGGTTAAAAGTCAATACTTTGTCTATGAATGTGCTATACTTGTGGGGGCCACAAGAGGGTGCTGTTGGACTTTGGCTCATAAAAAATTGGATGTTGGGGGTGAAGTAAAAATATCACACATGAAAGTCTGTTCTGATTAAAATGTCCGGTCACTCCATCCACAAAAGGTTTTCTCCAACCCGCTCCATATCACCACAGTATAGATTTTTTCTATACTGAATCAATACATCGATTGATACATTGATTTAATATATTAAATAATATCAGATGATGTTGGACTCTGTCTGGCACCTGATCCAGCATTGTAACACTGACCTCTTTTCCTAGCCTGATTAATTTCCTGTGCCCATTCAGGGTGGACTTCTTCATTCCAGACCTTGCCACTGTCGGGGGCTTCTCCATCTGTTCCAGCCCTGGCCTCCTACGAAGGGAGGGAGTGATTGAGCTTGCTGTCAAGTACAGCCAGCATCCTCCTGCGCACTGGATTCACAGAGAGGTGAGGGCGCCCTCCACAGCACCGGGGGACCATTGGCAGCCAAAGCGGTCCGAGTGTCCAGATGCCTTGTTCTAAAGTCACATTGACCTTTATCTACATTCCAGAATGTTTCGTTTTTTCTCAGAGGCGTCTTTACTTTTTCAGTTCACACTCTTGCCATTAGTCTCAAAATGCACTGACTGTGCTGAATGGGTTCTTTTGGAAGATTAAAGATAAACGTCAGCATGCTTTTAATTGTCATCCAATTGGAGTTCCCGCCCGACATGCTTGAATATGGTTCAGTTACGTATGAATGTGTGACGCGTGGTTTACTTCTGCCTGGCTGTGTTCAGGGCCGGGCTCTGCTTCGAATGTCGCTGTGGATTTTGTACACCTGTCTGTGAACCTCTCTTAATCTCTAAAACCCAAAGATCACCTCGCAAAATCACCAAGGCAACTATCACAGTTCAGAGTTTGAGAAGCATGAGAAGCATCTCAGTGCCTCTGCTTGGGGCACAAAGTCTTGCGCTACATATTATCCTTCCTGTAGCACCTTGAGCAAGACACTCAAGCAGAAACGCTCAAATTGAGCATCCGCGAAAGGGTTAAATGGCAAGAGAGCTCGTCCAGGCAGCCGAGTAAACTTCTGTCAGCTCGGTAACGTTCTGAGCGCGTGTGAATTCCGCATCCCTGACAACATCGCCATGAATGACGTGGCGTCCTCCCGCCAGCCGCGGTGCTCGCTCGGCGTGGGCTACAATGCGTGCCATTCTCAGTCCGCTGCTGTGGCCGTCAGGACACGTTTCTTCATTTGCCAGAAGTGCTGCCGACTGGGCTAATGAGGTCTCCGTTCTATCCGGGAGACGGATCGCCAAAACGCCAACTGTTTCCCCCCCGTCGTCTGCTGAGTATTAATTAAGAGCTCGAAAATTATTTCCTGAGACGTCGGGAAGGAGTTGATTCGTCTGGCGTACGAAACATGGCTTTTCTCATTAGATGGCAGTTTGGCTAATTAAGTTTCCGTGTATCATTTGCTATCGTTAGAATGACCTCTGTGTGCCAAATAGGAAGTTAATTATATCACTATATCATTTAAATGTTGTGTGTGTGTGTATATATATATATATATATATATATATATAT
>JABFEB020000045.1:1993573-2003744 GCA_019775895.2 Stomatorhinus ivindoensis | reverse complement strand
TTAATTATATCACTATATCATTTATATTTTGTGTGTGTGTGTATATATATATATATATATATATATATATATATATAAATAATTTTTAGGGGTAGTTAACAGTCTTCCACAGGTCGAAAATGCGTAACTGCCTCTGTTTGTTTGTGTAGTTGGATGGATGACAAACGAACATTGCTTGTAGAAGCTCGGTAGAGTTTATGGGCTGAAACTTGGCAACTGGACGGTGGTCTGGGTGCTTATTGCGGTGCCGTCTTGTTGGACCGAGCGGAATGTGACAGAATGATGTCGTGGGCTGCGCCTCGCGCGAGCGGAAACCTTGTGCCGGGGACTGCCTCTCCGCCCCCTGCCCATATGCGCACCGCCTCCGCAGGCGCCCGTCGGAAGAAAAAAAAAAAGAAACCTCATGAATATTTATGAGAATCTGTCTCCGTGGGACGGCACATGGCGGCGCCAGGCAGGACTGCTTCGCACTCCCACTCAGTACCACCGGGGGGCATATTACCGAGGGGCTGTTAGCCCGCTGCATAGCTCATGGCCGGCATATTCGATATTAAGTTCTTCCGAATGGGAATCAGGTTTGTTTTGGTCCATTAATGTCTCCAGTGCTCTTTTCACTTTTATTTTTTTGCACTTTTTTTTGCTGAATATTTGATGCTTTTATTTTTGTCTGTATTTTGCATTTTTTATTGTTTATTTTCGTACTGATTTTTCTCTTTCTCCTGTATATTTTGCCAGATCTATTCAGAGTACGTGCCTGGCTGAAGGGTGAAACGCAAACTCGACTGGAAGATCGAGCGAGTGTCTGATGTTTCGACGTTGTGCCGTTACAGTGCCGTTTGGATTCAGAGGTGACCCTCCGGGTGGGAGGAGACTTCTTCTTCGACCCGCAGCCCTTGGACCGGCCCGCGGACCTGCTCTTATTGGCCGGTGGGGTAGGGATCAACCCACTGTTCTCCATCCTGCTGCATGCAGCCGAGCTGCTCCGTGAACACAGTGCCGATGGCGCCCCCTACCGGCCGGGCAGCATTCGACTCTGCTACAGCGCCCGGAGCTCGCGTGAGCTGCTCTTCAAGGTCAGTGCTTCTGGCCCCCTTCTGCACTGTCACTCCTTTATTCATTTGCTATGTATTTGCTTGTGGGAGTTTTACCAAGACATCTGATTAGTTGGTCCCTCCTCCATCAGTTGCTTAGACCCGCCTCCTCTACAATCTGATTGGTTATCTCTCTGAACCAATCTTTTTTTTTTTTCGTTCTGCCCTCAGAACATTTTTGTAAGTAAAACTCCCATGAGCAATGTATTTATGTGGTAGTTTTTTAACTATTAAATATTAATTGGTATTTCAGCATATCTAGACCCCTCTCGGGGACATGAACCAGCATCATCCTGGTTAAGAGTTCATGTTTTCAAGAGATGTCCCTCTTCCCTTAAGCATCTGTTGAACTTACGCACATGAGAGTTGACATGTGGGAAGCCCTTGCCCTTTGGGGATTGACACCAACCCTCCCTCTGGCTCCCTCAGAACACCATCCTCGACCTGTGTCAGGAGTTCCCGGGAACGATATCCTGTGACTTCTTTGTGACAAGGCAGTGCGACACCGTCGAGCCGTACCTCGGACAGCACGTACGAGGTGAGTCGGCGGTTAGAGGCCATGAGAAGTGTGTGGTCAGAAGGTTGCCGGTCCAAGTCCCAGGGCTGGCAGAGTGAAGTCACTGCTGGGCCCCCTTCAGTAGCGGGGAGTAGAGCCCCAATTGCTCCGGGTCTTTCTCAAAACGTAGCTTGCTTTGGATAAAGGCAGCTGCTAAGTAAATTAAATGTAAATATTACGTGCGTGTGCTTCCTCAGAGGGTAGGATAACGGAGCAGGTTCTCAAGGACCACCTGGGGAGAAAGGAGCCCCAGTGCTTCCTCTGTGGACCGCCCCCCATGATCAACGGCATCTCCGAGCGGCTGCTGCACCTCGGCCTGCCCCAGGACAGGATCCTCTTTGAGAAGTGGTGGTAGCTCCGCCCAGCCTGCCAGCCAGGCCCCGCCCCCCGCCGTCTCCGGGGGCACCGCGCGGCGCTGCGTCAGGTGCCTTGTGTCTGAACCGAGCATGCTGGCACCCCCAGTGGGTCCGCCTGTGTAACATGGGACTGCGCCGGGACGCCTCCCCACCAGCCGCTACGGAAAACGCACAGCTTGAAGGGACTCGTGCCAGAATTAAAAAAAAAATTAAATTCTTGTTGCAGCACTATTTCCATGTAAAGTATGTAATTTGTTCTTTGAAAATGAGTTTTTTAGGCCGTTAGACAGGAAATTACCTCGTATAAAACTGCGGTTTGCATCACATTTGAGTGAACAGACTTAATATAAATGAATATTATATTCAGTTTATTATTTTGAATGCTTATCTATACCATTTTATTAAAAAGTGTATTTCAACAACTAGTGTTGCTCTGTTGGTAGATGCTTGGTAATTTGATGACTTTGACTTAATATCACCGGGAAGTTTGAAAGATGCATCTGTTGTTTACTGATGTTCAGGATCATTTTAGAAAAACATTTAAAAATGTGACAACTTGAAGACTCAAAAGTGTCCTGTGAAGGTGAAGATGGCAGATGGAGCAAACTAAATGTCCTTCCAAATGTCCTGCTCTGATGCATAATCTAGGGTGACCAGATAATCCATGTCAGGGAGACACTTTGAGCTACTTCGGGTTTTACGAACTACTTTCAAACAGAAAGGCTCCTGTGCTCGGCTAAATAGTTCAGCTCTTCTTGTGCTTTGACTGGTTCGATTCCTTGACTGAACGACTCATCCAGCTATTTCACATTAGCAATAGTGACACATGCGTGATTATAGGAGACTGACCAATCAGCACACAGCAAGAACTCAGTGCTCAAGTGAAATCTAGGTCCGTTTAATTGAAATGGTGATTTACAATTCCTGTCCTAGCTCAGGGTGTCCTCGCTGACATGGATTATCTGGTCACCCTAGCATACTCCTTCCCTTCGGGTAACTTGTTGCTGAGGCGTCCCGTGAATTGATGTTATTTCAGGTGATTAATTAAAACACTGAGTCATCAGATCATGCATATATGTATGCATGTGTGTGTAAACAAATCAGTGTTTGATTCCATGTTTTGATATTTGTGTAAGTCGTGTGCTTACTGTGGCCACCAGATGGCGCTGTTTCGAACAGACACCAGTGCATCGATGCTGTGGTGAGGCCTGGTAACATGGTGGCAGGCCACTTGGAGGACTGTTTACATTCCATTTGCACAGTGAACACACTCTGCAGAGGCAGATTTTGGTCTTCTTTTTCCATGCCTTTTATTGCAGTCCTCTCTTGTAAAGTGAGAGCAGTTAGGGCAGTGTTAAAAGTATCCTACCAATACACTGCTGACGTACACCTCCTTCTTTTTGTTATGTATCAGAATGAAAAGCAACAGGCATGCCTCATGAGTGATGGGTTTTACACAAACCGTCTCAGCAAATTTCTAGCTGTGTAAACTGGTATAAATGTTAAATTCATGAAAACTGCTTGGGCGCACTGTGTGCAAAGCAAATAAATTATGCAATGTCATATCCTGCGAGCAGTTATTGTGCGGCAGCCGCCGAAAACATCATTAGGATTTAGTAGAACGAATCCGCTCGTGTTTGAAAAGTCATTTCGATTTGTAATGTGCTGCTCTGTTCTCATTGGAAGGCGGATCTGGCGCACATGACATAAGGTGCGGTAAAAGCCCAGGTTGCAGAGCGTGAAGGAAAAGCGATTCTGGTGTGGGCTACACTCACCGGGGTAGCAGCCGTGGTGACGCTGTCGTTAAGATTTTGGAGGTAAACTCTACCGCCCACAAAGACCACAAACGTTCGGAAAATGCACACGCATTCCGTTTTTTTGCCGATACTTACTTTCCTGTTCCTGCGTCATGAAACGTCAATGGCTGCCTATGCTTGGAAAATTATCCGTCACGCCGAAAAAGTGCATGTTTAAAGCTTGCCATGTGAAACACAGAGACAGACGCGACCGAGCGAATAGCGCCATCCCCTAAAATGACCAGGACGCGTACGGACGAAACAAGTCTACGTCTCTCAGCCAAACGTTCAGTGAAGGACGAGGGATTTTAAGGATTTATGTTTTTATGTTAAGGATACACCGGTGCGCAGCAGTTTCATCAGTCATAATAACCAATCACTGTGGTAACGTAACCTTACCTTGGCCTAATTATTTTTAACTCTTAAACTTTGCCCATTATCGGTGTGGCAGTGGAATTGGCAAGGCATCGCGAATAATTAACAAGGGACAATGAGGCCCCATCAGAGCCAAAGTGTTCCTGGAACATGAAATCCTGCACAAAGAGATGCCGCCCCCCCCCCCCCCGTGCCCTCTCCTGACGTGCGGCAGAGGGGATGGTAGGAAACGATTTCCCTTGGCTCAGTTAGCGCAGCCCAGCGAACGCTGAAATCACTCCCATCTGTGGCTCTCAGTGGAAAATCCATAAACGGGTTCAGACAGCAGCGCCTCGGGCCACCTGCTGTCCACGGGATTTACCTTGTGTCCGGAACTCTCTGGGGTAGTGCAGGGTTTTGCAGAGAAGGGAGTGATGCATCGCTGAGGCTCGGGTCACCCCCATGGTCGACGGCAGGGTTTTGGCTTGCTATGCAGTGAGATGCGATCTAGGGGCACAGCGGCGAGTGTCGCAGTGGCTGCCCTCGCAAGCTGGACACGGTTCCACATGCCAGCGCCTGCATGCCAATGCAAAAGCCCATCTGTGCGTGGATGCTAACAGATATATGTATGCTAATGCAAATGCTAGTACGCATGTGCATGCTATTGCAGATGCCTGTGTGTATGTGCACACTAATGCATATGCCTTTATATGTATATCTGTATGCTAATAGGTATGCTAATGTGTATATGCATATACCTATATGTATGTGCATGCTAATGCATAAGCTTCTGTATATGCTAACAAGTATTCAGCTTATGCTAAAACATCACTCAGCGTCCACGTAATACCATGCAGATCCAGCTGATATAACTGGATGCACAATACTTGCTCCCATCAATTAAAGAAAATATGCGCAACACCTGCGCAACAGAGTAACTCTTAATCTTTCTTTCACATTACTTATAACATACAGACCCCATTACAAGACCTGTCACAAAACTCTTACTTTTTTATAAACAAGACATTTTAGGTACTGTAAATACTTTCCTTGGTTAAAATGCTTAAATACCGCAGGCTGCACACATACACGACTCACTGTATGCCCATGTGACCAGAAACCATGTGACCTGCTTCTACCGCTACAACAGCAAATACAGAAACAGTGCGAACAGCGACAGATGTCCACCGGGGACTGCGAGGTGCTGACGCTTCCCTTCATACAATTGCGAGTCCACGTGTCCTTCTAAGCGCCAGGGAATGCGCCGGAATGTCAGCAGCGCAGCAATCCTGCATCCCTGTAACGTTCTTAGCGCATTTACACCACATATTTGCTACACATATGTCTTTGGAGTCTGTGAAGCTGTCTGGCAGAGATACTCAATTGAACACATGACCTCAGATAAGTGGCTGTACTGAGCGCAGCAGCTCATGCTCAGGAATGGCCTGGCCAGCGCAGTCTCTTGCGTTGACTTGACTGAATTGTTTTCATGGCTTAGTGCATTTGCACAGTCCTTTGGCATATGAATCCACCCCCAGGATGGCACAGTTTGGGGGGGGGGGGGGTTGCAGCATGGACATCCAAACATGGACATCTACGAACATCCCTGCCTAATCACCATGGTCCTCGCACCCTGTCATGTTTCACACGATGATGAAAGACAAGGCTGTGAGATCTATGTAGATCTTTATAGACTTCTTTAGATTCCTGGGGCTGACCTTGGTCACCGGCCTAAGGAGCTGCCCTAGGGGGCATTGACAACCCCAAAATCTCTGTAAACAAAAGCACTTTTGCACAAACTATCAGCAGTATTAACTACACAGTTTCCCTCGGCTGGGTCTTGAGCGCCTTGTCAGGTTCTCCTCGAATAGCTCTGTGGTCGGCTTCTAGGTGCAGATTCTTAGTTATGCTGAGATTTCTGGGTTTGCAGAGCAGCCTGGATCTATAGCCTCTTGGCTTGGTTGTGATGTGGCATTGTCCTCACAAGCCCCGCCTCCAGCACCTCCAGCCTCATCATTGATTGGCCCTTCCTTCTGATGACCCTCACTTGTGACTCCATCTTCTTCTTCTTGATTGGTTGGTTTCTGAAGGGCTGTTTCTTTCATCTCTATGTCTGGCTTTGCCTCTTTCTCTTCCTGGGTCTCCACCTCCGCCACACTTTCATCACCTGTCTCTGCTTCCGGCCCACCTTTCCTCTCCTCCTCTTCGGTGTGTTTACCTGTGGCTGTTCTCTCGTTCTGCCTGTTTTCATCGTTTTTCCTCTTAACTCTTTCTCCCTCTTCTCCCCTCTCCGTGCTCTCCACCTTCTCAGTCGTCTCTTGCTCCTCCACCTCCTTCTCTGTCGCTGGGGAGCAGGTCTCCCTCTCGCTTTTCTTCTTCGGTGTGTCTTTCCCCGACTTCTTACCCGACTTGCTCCGCGCTCTGAGACTCAGCTTCTGAAAAGAAGCGAATCATGTTTGATGTTCACACGCTTGTCAGACTGCTACATATTCCATCTTTGCACCCCATTCTCTGCGATGTTCCGAGTAAATAATGGAGGATTTCACTTTGAAATCCTCATTATTGCTGCACTTCAGTAGAAGCATACTCCCACAATCCCCAGGACCTTCATGAAGTCCTCTAAAATGTGCTACTAAGCTTTGACTACCAAACTACCCTAGTGACATCAGTAAGAGACCCGATAAAGTACCCCGTAGGAGTCCTCACATCCGTCGGCATCAACTTTTTTTTTTTTTATCACATTCCAGGAGAATGAACATAACATTATTTTAAAAAGTACAGCTGGCCTAGAGCAAAGGCATCCAGAGAAACAGAGGAACCGGTCACCTTGGAGTCCTTCTTCTTGTGGACCAGGATGGGCCTCTGGAGGAAGAGGATCTGCTTGGTGGCCAGACTGCCATCCCTAAAAAGGAGAGGAGGGTTATCAAACACACACCGTAATTTGCCAACCATCCTGTCTCGCGTTGTCAGGTTAAATGCGCTTACACAACCAACATTAATTCACAAGCAATGCTGGTCAACCCATAAGGCGATAGACCTGGCCTGCCATCTTCTCAGAGGGTGCTCACTTAGCAAGCCAATATCACTTCATCTTCACTGGGGGGGGGGAGTGAAGTTTGCTTAGGACAAAACATGGGATTCAACCGGGACTGTCCAGTAAAATCTTGGGAGTTGTCACAAAATGGAAAACGTATGTGGATCCCTTGGAAACCAGCAGGCTTTACTCTCTCATGTGGAAGTCTCTCTTCACAATCGATAATCCTGTTAATGTGGAGCTCAACCTGAATGACGGGGGTGGACCTACCATTTCCGATGGCCAGACCGACTCCAACCAACGGCTCTGACTAGATTTCATTACGTCTCCAGGGGAAGGTCAGTGACTGTTTGGAAGTTGTGTATCAGGGAAGAGCCTTTGAGGCTTAAGGATTCCTGCTCATGCACGACCGTCTTTGGTACATAGATGCATGGGCATCTCATCTCACAGCTGCCCGCTTCAGCAAGAACCAACAGCAATGACAACAGACTGAGCTGTCCCTCCCAGCCAGGCTCCGAGGCAGTCGTCTAAGGCTCCGTCACACTAAGGCTTGGCATTCACGGTTATCCCAGGGCCCAAAAAGGATCCGCCGTAGGATTCACCTACTTTACGGGGCTCAGCCATTGAGAGTCCTATCCTCTCACATACGCACCACTCCTCCGTTTAGAGTCCCGCTCACTCATCCACCGTGGAATAGCTTCCCACCCCACGCTGACCTGCTAAACACCTAAACAGGTCAACGGGTGTCCTCCTCCTCTATGGACGCTGAGACACAATGCATAAAACTGCAGAGCTCTCCTGGTCCACAGAGGGCGCTGCATCTCTGCTTTGTGATTAAATGGACCCTGCGGTTCTGCAGTTGGACCGATCCGAACAGGCGGAGCACCCCCCATCGTGTCTCATGGTACAGTCTGATTAATCGCGCGGCATTCCCCACGCTCTGCAGTGGAGCCCCTGGAAGAAAAGTACAATTCTCCAGTGGGTAGATGTAATTAAGCAGGGCGCTCCAACGCTCTGCCAGTGATGAGGTGAGCCAGACTTGGAGCATGGGTCCATCTTGGGGATTCGTAGGGGTGGTACATTTTACTTGGCATCAGTGTGAGGAAAGCATCTTACTTTTATCCAGAGCGACATATAATTGAGAAAGGAGGTTCAGCCAATTTGGACTTAAGGAACTAATTCAAGGGCCTAATGGTGACATGTTTCTATCGACTGTGGGATCTGAACCAACCACCTTCTGATTACAGACAGAGATGCCTGCATTGGGTTTGATACCTGTTGGATTTGATGATAGGTGTCGGCAGGACACATGTGAGCCTCCATCCGTAGAGAGCCAGAGACTGCAGTAAAGGTACGTAGTCAGTCTGCACCTCTGTGTTCTGTGGAGGGAGGGAGGGACGGAGGAAGGGAGCATACACACACACACACACACACACACACACACACACGGACACACGCACGCACACACACACAGGACACACGCACGCACGCAGACACAGGGCACACACACACACGCACGCACGCACACAGGGCACGCACACACACACACACACACAGGGCACACACACGCGCACATGCATGCACGCGCACACACATACACGCAGGGCGCACGCACGCGCACACACAGACACACACGCTGTTGAAATCTATTTAATCCACATGACAGCAGCATGATGAGGGAGCCGTGCTCTGCACTCACATTGATGATGGTCCACTGCTCCACCACAATGGCGTCATACGCCATGGGTCTGCTGGAATCCCCTTCCTGGAATACAAACACGCTCTCCACCAGCTTGCCGGGTAAATCTGCAGAGGGACACGTGGAAAAACACATTTACATTTGTTTTCCATGGCTGACTGACTTGCACGCTTCACTCGTTCGTACAACTGGATATTTAACTGGAGGCAACTCAGATTAGAGTCATCAAGGGTACAACAGCAATACTCTCCTGCGATTTTAGCTGTCACCTTGTGGGTTATGAGTTCACCTTTTTAACTACTGCACTAACAATGCGAAGGTTGTGGGTTCAAGCCCCAGGGAGCACATACAAATTTGAACCCTTCCCTACTGGAAGTCATTTTAGATAGATGATTAAAAATGTAAATACTCTCTCAGTTTGCAAATTTACAAGCAGATGTTTTTTGTCTCGTTGCGAGGCCATCTTTAGGCAAACATGACTCTACGGTGATACTGGTTCATCCTTGGCAATAATCCATCTGCTCTGTGTTCGTCTGTGCCCCATACCATCCGGCCAATCAGGAGTCGGAGAGTTGTTTGATTGACAGCAAAGGGTGTGGGTGGGACCGATTTTCCTCTGACATGGACCTGCCTCTTCCATCCCCGGCCATATAAGCAGAGAAGTCCGCTCACCGATAAGACAGAGATCTACGCCGTAGCCCCGAAGCTGCACGGCATTTCGGAGATATTCCTATCTACAGCTGCAGTAACCGCTAGCTAAGCAGCACCGCATGGAGTATGTCACTTCACCAGTTAGCATGCCCGCCCAGTCAGTGTCTCCCAGTTCTCAGCTAATTGTATTTCTGGCAGATTATACATGTTATTTCCCATAGCAGATTCTGCTAAACAAAGAGGAACAGAAACGTAACAGCAGCCAGCAGACAGCTTGATCTCCCGTATTTAGTTCTCTGATGCTCGCCGTAGTTAAACGTCAAGCCCACTTCATCTGAGCACTTACGCTAATTTAATTTGTCCCCCCTTGTAAAAAAGCTGCTCTCCGCAGTTCTGGACATTTCCGGATATGTTGTGAATGTGCAGAATGCTGCTGTTGCGCTGGTGTGCGTTGCCATGGCGATTGCGTATCGTTTTGGGTGTGAACATGTTCCCGGGTCTGGGGGGCCCACAAACCCTCTGTTATTAAACAAATCCCCTCTGAAAGAAGATCCTATTTTCTGGTTGACTGTCTGTATCAGTTGGGAGGTTTCAGTTGGTACGATTTGCCCCCCCCCCCCCCCCCATGGTCCTG
>JABFEB020000045.1:1926508-1955211 GCA_019775895.2 Stomatorhinus ivindoensis | reverse complement strand
TTTTGGTGAAATAAACTTACACCATTCAACTTATCAGAAAAAGAAAATAAATGCACAAAATTATTTACTATTTTCCCCATCTGTTACACATGTATAATAATAATAATACATTTTATTTATAACGCACTTTACAATTTTTGGAGGGAATCTCTAAGTGCTACAAAACCTCAACAATTTAAAAAAGAGCTATAAAGCAAAAAATTAGGAATGATAAAATCTGCTAAAAAGGAAAGTTTTAAGTCCTTTTTTTAAACTGTCAGTAGATTGGGCTGCCCTGAGTCTTGCAAAGGTGCTTAATATGGTCATCAAAAGTGAGAAGTGAATCCGGTTTTACACCAAGACTGGTGACTGATGAGGAGAGGGGAATACTGTGACCAGAGAAGGCAATACTAGCTATGGATGATGCCTGAATTTGTTGGGGTGTTCATGCTAGGATGGCCTCAGGCTTGGAGCTGTTCAGCTGAAGGAAGTTTTGTTCCATCCACAACTTTATCTCCTCCAGACTGTTGATAAATGCAGATGGAAAAGATGATGGATGTCAGTGATGACGATAATGATGATGATGATAAGAAAGATGGAGCCACAGCTGTACTTTTCACATATAATTGTGTGTCGTCTGCATACAGTGGAATGAAATTCCATGACGACTGATGTATAAACTTCATGCAAAATAAGAATACTGTATAGTAAATTAGAATGATCAAACATTTCGTATTCTTCTAAAGATAAATTAATCCCAAATCTAGGCCATGATACCTTTTCGGTGGTAAATACTGTATAACTACAGGCCAGCAAAAATCTTGATTGTTGCTGCTATGTCTTAAACACTTTAAAGAAACTGTGTTGGAAATACTGTTATATACTGTAAAAGATCTGCTTTCATTCATCCAATGAGCTATCGACCCACCTTCCAATAATCTTTTTCCGGTCGGGGACTTTAGGGAGCCTGGAGTCAATCTGAGGAAATGCTGTGCTGTGAAGGCTGGTGTAAAGCCTGGAGAGCATGCATGCATGCATGCATGCATCCATCCATCCATCCATCCTCATCGCTAGTAATAGTGCTATTGTTGGCACTAAATCTTCAGGAACATCTCACCTTATTCAACACCAACATCACACTGAGCTGCCACCAGGACTTTACACGGCAGCAGTTCTGTGCCAGAATGCTCAACATGCATCACTGTAAAAACATTTTTAAAACATTGTGCAGCTCAGTTCTTTACTAATAATCCTTGGGTGTAATCTGATTCCACTAAAGATGACATTAATCAAGGGTTTCAGTAGCAACGTGTACGCCATTAATTCTATTTATTCCTGCATGCCTGATAATTGTCTAGTAGCAATTATGAAATAAATCACTCTCCATTTATTTAAAAGTGTTAAACAGAGAGGAAAAAGGAGTGCAATTCCATATATTACTCATCAGATATACAGTGCTCACAGAAAGTCTTTGAACGCTTGCTTAATTCTGTAAATGTAGATTTATTGGTTTCACAACTAAAATCCATTGACAAGCTATGTTTAACACATCAGTTTATATCTTTCGCACAGACATTTTCTTTTTATTAAGTCTCATAATTTTTTGACCTCCTCAGATCCCATTCAGTTCTGTTCCTGTCATTTTACTGTTAATTACAATTGTAGTCCCTGAGTCTCAAAGAGACACTAAACACAAATGTGTGGTGATTTATATTATTGCAAAAGCGTTGCTAATTAAAAAGCACCCAATGAGACTGCTCGCCAATTAACTGCTTAACTCAGAACAGCTCTTTTAGAACTATAATTTAGGTTGGGCTGTCACTATCGATTATATTAATAATCAAGTAATCTACTGATTAACCTGATGATTCAGTGAGTAATCGTTAATATATAATATAATATATACATTGCAGTTGGCACTTGGCAGGAAGATGCACACTCAGTCACACATACGGTTCATTTAGGCACTCCAATTCACTTAGGACTTTTGGACAGTATAAGGAAATGGGCGGATATACTGAAAAGGCACCCATGCACAGGGTGAACATGCAAACCCCACACAAAGTGACGGTGTGTGACCGTAGCAGGACCCAGTGCTCCACTGCACCACTAGACTGGCACGGTGTGTGATGTTAGTATCAATATGGCATTTCATGTACATGCAATCGTCACATTTTAAGGACCATGATAGTCTGCTTGGTTCATACCATCAATAAATTGTGCTAAAACATTTATTCTCGACAGCTGGATCACTGCTGCTGCATCGGTCCGTCGTGGTGAAGAAGGAGCAAAGCTCTCAGTTTTCCAGTCGATCTACGTTCCTACCTTCACCTATGGTCATGAGCTTTGGGTAGTGACCTAAAGAACGAGGTCGTGTATACAAACGGCCGAAGTGGGTTTCCTCCGCAGGGGGGCTAGGCTCTCCCTTAGAGACAGGGTGCGGAGCTCAGTCATTCGGGAGGGACTCAGAGTAGAGCCGCTGCTCCTCCCCATTGAGAGGAGCCAGATGGGGTGGCTCGGGTATCTGGTCAGAATGCCTCCTGGACGCCTCCCTGGTGAGGTGTTCCGGGCATGTCCCACCTGGACACGCTGGCCTGGGAACGCCTCGGGATTACCCCTGGAGGAGCTGGACGAAGTGGCCGGGGAGAGGGAAGGCTGGGTTTCCCTGGTGAGCCTGCTGCCCCCGTGACCCGACCTGGAAAGGCGGTAGGAGATGGATGGATGAAACATTTATTTAGTCACAGGAAACCAAACTCAGCAAGCTTGGCAATTTTAATGATGGGTTCCTTTTCAGCATCACCTAGTAGCGATTTTAAAAAGTCAGTCTAAAGTTGGGATTTAAGTTGGACCTTGTGTCCTGCGCCTCCTGGAATCGGTGCTAAGTTCTCCAATACTCTGTTCTGGGTAAGTGGTTATGGAAGATGGATTGATGATGATATTATTCTCAGTGCATCTCCCACTAACCGTTATTCCACTGCGTGTATTCACCCTAGTGTGTAATTGGATTAAGGTTTGGATATAATGCTGAGTAAAGCCAGTGATGAGGGAAATGAGGCTTTGAAAGCAGAGACCCACAGCGTTACACTGAATGGTGCAGATCACGTATTGCTTGTTTCCTTGGTTAGCATTCTGTTTGACTGTCCAGCAACAAAGGGCAGTAATACAAACATGATTTTTCATCCCCATCACCACTTAAAATTCCATGTTTCCATTGGGGCCACAACCATAATCTATTCCGTTTAAATTCACATTTTTTGGAAAAGGATTTTCCAAGTTATAGTTAGTCAGCTTGTACTGGCCATTTATGAATAAAGGTTTTATGTAAATCCAGGCTAAGACACCGCATATTGATGAATACGATTTAAGGTGGTCTCATTTGTCCTTGTCTCTGGTCGGCAATGATGCATGAAGTGAGGCGGGTGGGATTTAAGGGGTAGGATGGGCACTGAAGCCACTGGGTAGAGTCACTGCAGACCATGAGATGCCGACCAGCCTGCACCTCCTTCCTCGTCCGGGAAAGCGTTCAACTGCACACTTCATTAGTGATTGTGTAGGACCTGGTCTGATTCCTTTTATTAATCTATTTCACTGGATATAGAATCCCTCGGTGTCACGCCCTAAATCTTCCTGTCACGATTATTGATTAACGTGTTACACCCGTATTGTCAGACTCCAGCAGTTTCTACATGAAAAAGTATTGCTTGGAGAAATAACTTAATAAAATGCCTTCACAGGAGTCGACACATATTGTATTAAGGGTAAACATATCTTTCACAAATGGGATTATTTCACATTAATGCAGTGTTCAATTTCAAATCTATTTCCTCCAAAGCTGAGTATTTATTGGTCGATATTTTTTATTCTGCAGAGATATTAGGGTAATCTCGAAATGTGTCACACATTGGAAAATAGCCATTCCTAGATACAGGCATCAATACGTGTAAAACAGAACAGTACTAGAGCAGTTTGTTCGTTTGTTTGCATGATATACCGTTTGTCAGTTCTTTGACACTATTTATATTAGTATGAGTACAATTATATCTGTTTGATAAAGTTTCTTTCAGTGTTCATTCAATACGGAAAATAATACAGAGACTAATAAATTAGAGACACTGTAGTATTCTAAAGCTTATTAATCACAGAATTATACGCGGAAGAACAATGTGTGCATTGACGATTGTGCAATGGTTTACTTATGTACTCCCTTAAACTATAATAATGTGTTGCATATAATCGCATGCACGTATTTTGTTATGTAATTGTATTGTGCTTTAGTTTGTAGACGTTCTGAGCTTTGCACGCAATTTCCGTCATCCGTGCGTTAAAGTATAGCCTATATATAATAATCCCATAACCCGACTTTAAAAAAATTACGGCGCTAGGAAATTCCAAAGAAAAACTTATGTAATGCATTTGTATCAGGCTTTTTCGTTCAGTTTCAAAACATATTTTAAAGGGGGACTAGAATTACTGCACAAAGTGAACAGGTACGATCGGCTTAACGTGTTACACCCGCACTGTGTACTGGGCATTTATGAAAAAAGCCTGTAGTCTAATTAGTCGAACCAATTGTATTAGATTACCACGAAGTTTTTTTTGTAATCTGTCTATCTCGGCTCTATCTTTCATGTTAATATGCTGTGCTCAAGTTTGTTTTTATTGTGACCGAACGCGTTTTAAGGTTGTGCAGCAACGTTAGCTGGCCAACAGATGTCGCTGTTACATAACTGTCGCCAATCCTTTGTATGTTACAGGACAGGAAGTTATTCAACCTATCATCAGAACACACCATAAATTTAAGTTACACTGACAGGCTTTAAGAATTAAGCATATATTGTCAAAGGACACACGATATATTATTATTTGGTTTATAGCGACTAAAACAATGTAATGTTGCATTAATTACACTTTGGGTGTTCTGGTACAGTTTCTGCAGATTTGCAGATACTTCAAACAATTGCATTTAATTGGGTTTTATTGTAATGACTTAACAATCAACTAAATGTTTAACATAAAAACCTATCAATAGTTATTGCCTGAATCGTTAAGATATTGTTCTATGTGTGTTGGAAACCCTATTGTGTTTGATATTGCTCATTCCAATTATTAATTTTATATTTACATCGGACTTGCAGCAATTGTTGTTAGTGGAGCAATAAATGACTGATGTGACAAATAAACAATAAAAACGGATTTGATTTGAGTAGAAAAATGCATCTAAACTTACCTTTCAAGTGCAGTTATTCGTAATCGTAACGAAATTCCGTGTTCACACATTTAAAAATATATCGTTGCGAATGGGAAACATTGCTAAATGAATACAAAGACCAGGAACAGCCGAGTTACTCCTTCAGAAAGGCATTGCGAAGCATTGTTTACTTCACTTTTACTCACCTAAATATTAGGCCCATATTGCAGGATGTGGATAATAACGTGAAAACGTGTTTTGGAAGGTAAATCATGTTATTCCATCCGTCCATCCACCCATTCATCACACAGTTTGAGTATTATTACTTCAGTCAATCCATCCACCCCATCGGCTAATATTCTCCCCGGTTCGCATCTCTTGTGCATAATTCTTCATTTTTCTAGGCTACTGTACAGAACTTTAAATGTCCACTTTTACACTCAACCTTCTGTCTGACATTTACACACTTTGCCAGCCCTGGTGTATAAAAACGGTTCATACTTGAAACTCACAACTTTTGCACGTGCAATATATATAGTGTTTCTTCGCCATTAGAGCGGCTTGGATTGCAAAAAAATGATATAGCCCTATAAATTAAAATACTGAAAAAAGCTTAATTATGGAATCCCAGCTATAGTTTATTCTATCGTTTAAGATTAATTTTTGTTATTTAGAGCATTTCTTCTGTAAATGAGATGTATAAACCAAGAATATTAATATATAAATTAAATTGTACAATTGCATTGCAGATTTTGGAATATTTAATTTCAATAAAGAAAATGCTGGCCTTTTCAAGGTATAGCGGTTATGTTTTAAAAACGGAGTCCTTTATTACTAGATTAATACGATTTTATCTTAAGTGTACAGTAACTGCGTTTTATGATTGCTACTTAAAGTGTTATTAATTAAATGTTTAAATATGGACTATTTTAATTAAGTGCAATGTGTTTTATATGTATCTGAAGTATCACGTTCCGTGGGTGTATCATTTTCACCCCTGAGTATTTGCACAATCCGATTGATTTATGAGCACGCCTCATTTAAAAGGACTCGCCGTGCGGCCCTCCCTCTTCGGGCGTGTCTCGGCGGAGTGGAGCCAATTCTATCCAGAGCTGTCGCTTGATTGACATCTTATTTGCAACCGTAGGTGTTTTTATTATGATTAGGGATCGCAAGTAGAGAAAAAGGAGGGTTTTGGTGAGCCGCCCCCCCCCCTTCCGAAAGGCGGTGGCACACAAGCGCTTCTCCAATGGGCGCCGGCTGCGCGGCTTGACTGACGGTGAGATGTTTGCGCTGGCTCGGCTATGTGGCCGTGAGGCTCGGGCTGTGAGGCGGCGGCGAAGCGCCACATCTCTGTACGAGGGCTGATTTGAGGAAGCGGCTGTAACCCCCGTTGAATTCGCTTTGTTCGTCGCATCGACGCCGAGCGCGAATCCGCGACACCGGCGCTGCACCTTCCGCTTTCCACAGACGCGACTAACGCCGTGCCTACTGGAATGAGCCGCGGTAGGCAGTCGTGGTGTCTGGTTATGCCTGAACGGTTACGTTTTGTTCCCGTCGATTTAACTAACATTTTCAGTTTCTCTTTTTTTTTTTTGCAAAAAAAAAATACTTTAGTTTCGGATGTATTCGAACCTGTTGACGCGTCGCATTATATGTAATATATATTTAATGCCCATTTATGATCAGACACGTGCTTGGAGGGGGTCGTACTAACGCGTACTAACCAGTTATCTAGCTGGGTTAAAAAAAACAGGTGAAAAGTCTGTCTGCTGATCCGTGGACACTTGGCGGGGTCGAGACTCTCAGGCTTTGCCGGCGCCGAGGGGGGTTTTATTGCCTCGCCGTAGGTGCTGGGCTCTGTGGAGGCTCCTCCGACTAGCTAGGCGAATACAACCAGGGCTGAATTGGTTAGCAAAGCCGTGGGCATGACACTTCCCACGTAGCCAGACTAGCTCGTTTTTACTAGTGGAGGTGAGATTTTAGTACTAGTCGTGTCAGATTTGTCGGTGCATCAGTTTAATCGTCAGTTTCCCCGTTGTTGTGTTTTTGTGACAGCGTTCAGGATGATATAAGGGACTGGAATGCGACTTAAGCGTTTGCAGCCACGGCGGATACTTTTTCAGCAACTTTGTAACAAAAGGCGAAGGCTGCCCACGATGACAGCGTCCGGACGCTGACTCGCAGATGGGAGTAGCCGCAGGCTTGCATACGCCGGCCAGCGAGGGAGCGAACTGCGGACACCGAGAGCCGTCAGCCGCCTAAAGCTGAGTGGAGGCAGCCCCCCAAGCTGCATGACCGCCCCATCGCCGCGCTGATCCCAATCCGCTTCGGAACCAGCAAAGCCGCTCCCCTCCACCCAGAAGAGATCCGACTCCCGCGTCGGTCCCCATGGCGGAGCCCGCAGCGGAATGCGTCCGAGCGCCCCCTCCGCAGCCGGTTGTGGTGAGGACGGGTGGCGTGCCTGGCGGCGAGACGCGCCTCGAGGGCTCTGTCTCGAACGGGAACTGTGGGTTGCCCAGCACGCCTGGCCCCGGATCTCCGGGACCCGACAGCCCGGCAGTCAGGGAGGTCAATGCCTCTGCTGCGGGTCCGGGCGCCAAATCGGAAATACCTCGACGAAGCAGTATTATTAAGGTAAGGAACGTGGAAGAATGACACTTTCGATGACACATGCATCTTTTTTTGTGCCACCTATCACGTGTTCCCCCACACTCATCACCTTGTGCTCTCACCTGTGGCCAGTATTGCATTATCACCGTATATATTAGAGTAGCATGCCCTCGCAGCCTTTTCCCTGCGAGTGAACGCTTCTTTTTTGGAAACATCCGTTCTGTCAGATGACAGCTTAAATTGCAAATCTGCTTTCAATTTCAAATGCCTGTGTTTTCCACACAACTGTGTTTATATGTTCTGCTGCAGATAGGCGTATTAGCTTGCATGCTTGCAACAGACCCGCACTCGGACGTTGAGAAGTGTCCTGTGTGAAAAAATCACTCTTAAGTGGAGGGTGACGTTTAGTGATTAACAAGGGACTGACTATAATGCTTGTTGATGCTTTTAATATTTTTTTTGCTTGAGCTTAGGAGTATTGGGATTTTGGCTGGGTTTCTAGTCGAAAGATAGCTTTGTTCAAAGCTATAAAGATATCTTCTGAGAATGTCCTTCATTCATATAAACAGTTGGGCCCTGTTGCAGGGGCTCTGTAGTCTATCCCAGGCAACATAGGATGCAAGGTTAGGGGTACACCTGGGTTCAGATGCCGGTCCATTGCAGGGCATGCAGACTTGTGCAATTCACTCTTGCTGAGCTGTAAGTCCTTGACTTTGAAGTGTGATCGTTTCAAGTGCAGCGAAGTGATAACTGTGAAAACGGGGTAGCTTATGCGTGGGTTATTTATTTCAGCCGTCTAAGTGCTTAGCTAACAATGAACAAATGTAAACTGAAGCACCACGTGTCTATAAAACGATTTAAAACTGAAAATAAGAGCCAGCTTTGTCTGCATGTGAGATCTGCAGTTAAGGTGGAAGCGACAGACACGCACGTCTTCATCCGCCTCAGACCACATGGGTGATTCTCTTTAGATAACCTTTCTGAAATTCTCACCTATGACTTTTGCAGAACATAAAGGGAAAATGATTGAAATGATGATCTGAACTACGGTTTTGGTTCTTGGTCACCTTTCCTTATGGGCGAGAAGTTATCAGTGCACAGAGAATGAGGAAGCAGTTGGACAGTCTTACAAGGAATGGTTTGGAATGTGTGGAACGTCATCTCGTCCATCTCGGCAGATGAAGTGCTTCGAATTGAGTCCTGATAACGGATGTAAAGAACATGTTGGACGGCGGGTTTGTAAATGTCAAATAGCAATTCTGTGTGGCGATCAAGACGGTTGCAGGGGATCTTATAAGTGGAGTAAGTTAAAAAAAAGGCCCGTTTAACAGTGGCCTGTACGTTTTGGGTTGGTGAGGGACGGTGGTTTGCTCCCCCCTCCCCAGTTTACCCCCTGTGGTCTGGCAGGCTGGGTGGTCTGTCCCCCACATGGCAGGACACTTGGTACGCTCTTCCTTCGGCCCACCGAGCAGAGCAATCCTCACCGGCTTCCTGTGTTATGCTAACCGCTAACGTTACGGCAGCTAGCCCAGTCTTTTTTTTTTTTTTTTAAACTTGAGTAGCTATTCTGTGGTTCTACCTGTCCTTTGAGTTTTTTTTGTCCTAATTTGATCCTTTCATTGTCAGTGAGTGATAAGAGCGGGAAATGTTAGCTTGCCCCCCCCCCCCTTCTTAATTTTGCTATTGAACTCCCATTCCACAGCAGACAGCCTGGGGCCCGCAGTGCAGTATGGCAGTCGCTGCGGTTCGCCGTTAACGTCGACCTAGATATACCTTAGTGACACCTTCGAAATGGCAATGCCTCCTTTGGCGAACCAGTGCTGTTGTGGTTACCGCGTTATGGCAGTGGGTGAAGTTGGCAGTTAACAATTCTCTGACCTTTCACCTTTGATCAGGTGACTTGACTTTGTAGAGGTTCTGGAGATGACTAGATAATGTTATTTTTCTATGATTATTTCATTCAAGGTTAGAAGTGGGTCATCTTCTCTGGCCATTCCCAGTATGACCAGACCCTGAGTGGAGATCTAAAGAGTTTTCAGCCCCCTTTGTCATGCTGGGGGCCTTTCAGTTTAGGTGCTAATGATCTCTCGAGGTTTGGCTTGTGACCGTGAGTCTTTCTTTCTGAGCGATTGGCTCTTCCTGCACGGCGCTCGAGCTGCGTCTGAGTGGGCCGAGCGCTTTTCTGCAGACTGCTGTGGGTGGAATATCTGCGTAGTGACAGGGACCGAAAGGACTGAATTTCTTCACAATCACAGTGCAGGTTCCAGGAGACATCGGGCACTTACCAGTAAAACCACAGTCGCGGAAATGCCGGAAGCACGTGTCTGACTGTTGGTGTTGGCTGAAGAAAGACGAATGTAAAAAGGGGACATTAGGGAATAGATTTGGTCCTGAAATAGAGCTGGATTTGTGGTGAAAATGGGCTCGTTTTCCCCTCACACCTCTCTGTCAGGTTCGGTTAAGGCTTAAATTGCAGTATTATGTGTGACCGTAGCTGTTCAGTTTGACCTTGTAGGATCGCCAAAGAGCCGGATGCCTTATAGAGTCTGATATTGACTTGGGGCTCGCATCCTCGCTCGTACTTAATTTAAAACCTCTGATGGATCTGTCCAGCTGGGCCGCACCCTCACTCTGCTTTGTCGACACGGTCAGGTTGCGTCCTGGCGATGTGGACAAATACCTTCTGGGTCTCCATGTCTCCCTGTGTCTGTTATTAGGAAACGGAATTGACCAATGAAGTCCAAACGTTGCATTTTGATGGATGGGAGTAATGCATGAGTAGCATTGTGCAGCTATTAGGGAGAGGATATGGTTGGGAAATGGAACCAAACCCTAGCTGGTAAGTAATAGAGGAAGCTCTTTTGGGTCTTGCACAAGCCCCAAACCAGAGGGGGGTGTGGGCTTTGGGGGGAGGGGTGCCTTTAATTTTTGCACCAAGCATGACTTTTGATCTATTAAAAAATTTTTTTTTTTTGCATTCTTGCGCAGGAGATGTTCTGGGCTGCGGCGTTTCCTGCAGATTCTCTCCTGGTAGTTGGCGGCCTGTCGCCACCCTGTTTTAGTCTGTAATCGCGGCTGCTAGGTCAGCTGCAGGCTTTTCGTCGTGGCACGTTTTCTAACAGATACGGTGCCCGTTCAGGCCGGCGCACGCCAAGAGGGGCCTGGGCGGCTTCAGGCTCGCGCCCCAGAAAATTGCGACATAGTAAATAACAACATGGCGGCTCGATTCAGATGCAGCCGTGGCTCTCGGGGACGTCAGTCGCCTGTGGAGGCGTCTCGAGCTCGTGGTGAAAGGAAGTGGTCCGGAGGTGCCCTGCTGCCATATTAGTGGGCCACAAGCGGCTGTGGGTAACGCCAGGGAGAGACGGGATGCCAACCCCCCGCGCCATGTCACAACGCGCAGAAAGGAGATGGGGATCGCTTGGAGAAAGTGCACCAATTAGTGTTGTTGCGTCGGCCCACCCTGAGACCTCAGAGGAGTGTAATGAACTCTGGATTTATCCGAATGCTTGGCCTCCGCCTGACCAGCGTGGCCATCAGAGCCTCGGATTAATTGCCCACTGTTTGTGGCTCGAAATTGTGCAACCTTCCCGGACATGGTGCAGGTGAAGCAACTGGCCAGATTCTGAAAGATGACACACACACACACACACAAACACACACACACACACACACACACACACACACACAGTCCCCCCCCCTTTCACCTGTCTGTGTGGATTGCTGACGAGACTCTTAGGCCTGTTTTACATTTAATTTTAAACAGAGTGTTGTTGAAGTGTTGTTTCACATTGTGATTGGTCCACAGAAATATTGTTCTTATCTCTGGAAAATCTCTTCTCCGATATTATTTATTTATTTTTATATTATTGTTTGTTTAATTCAGAGTTATTCCCGTTATTCCCGTCCCCACCCCCCTGTGTATGTGCTGCTTTCATGCCCTCATGAGTAGGAATTAGAGACCCCCCCACGGCCCTTGCAGTTCCAGTCCCTCCCCTTCTGTGGTCTCTGCCAGCTGCCCCGATGTTTACAAACTTGTGGTCATGCTCGATACATGTGTGATCAGTCACAAACGAGAACTGCAATCGTATTCTAAGGACCCGAGGTGAATGAGAGGAGGGCTGACAATAATGATTATGGGATAGACTGGCTTTGGGAGTAGTTATTGTGGCTGTCCAGAGCCGTCCTTTGCAGAAGGTTCACCGGGGCTTGTTCCTTACTGGGTCCAGTTGCCGCTAGATGCAGCACCTTAATGTTGATGTTGGGGCTGGTCTGATTGATGCCAGGAGTTATTCTGGAGCAGCGTTTACTAGGATGAAGACGGGAGGATGCTAAAATCCCCATTCCACTTCCTGTGTCCAAGGTGGTGCAGGTTCATCATGGGAGTGACACTTTACATCTCATTTCGTATCATCCTTAACCGTCACTGTCTGGGTCCGTTACTTGTAACGAAACGACCCCCAGAACATGCAGACTTTTCAGAAACGTGGCGGCCGCTGTTGGGAAGCAGGCAGGTGGTCTGTTTCTGCAGATACCATCCAGGCATCGTGAGCCTCCACTCACTCTCCGATCATCACACATGTTTCATAACGGTATCCGTGTCACTCGCTCCTCTTCCAGCTTCGTTCTGGTGGTTGTCGTATGACATTAGTCCACCGGGGGCTGTTTTTATTTCTGTTTTTTTTTTTGGCATCGATCGCTAATCCCAGCCTCCACTTTGACGTCGGCTTGAAGCCCAGATGGAGCAACATTTTCAGCTTCGAATCTCTGCTTGAATCAGTCTGCTTTGGGGTGGCCAGGGCATTTTGCAAGATCGGGGTTATTTCTGAGAAAGGAACAGTGACGGTAATGACAGAGCCATCGGCCGAGACCCCCCCCTCCCCCCACCCCGGGCAGAGAAGACCATATGTCGAATTAATCTCTTCTGGCTTCAGGTGTCAACAAAGGGTCTTTTCTTGGTATGACTGAACGGAGTTCTGCTCCCTCTGTGCTCTTTTTCCCAGCTAAATTGGCTGTTATCTCTCAGATGGCAGAAGCCAGCAGATTAACACCGTATGTTATGCAAGTGTTTGGAATTTCAACTTTCAGGTTATTGTGTCAGACCGGGGCGGAAGGTCATTTCTTTCTGATGTTTTGTTTAGTGGATTTTCAGGTCACCACCTAGGAGGTGAGTTCTGGTTTGGTACCTCCTTCAGGACCGGGACTGTGGTCCAGCCCGCTTCTGACACGGCGAGGGTGAAGGTCTTTGCGATGCTGAGCGTGGTCTCAGGCAGCCCGTGTTTTGACTGCATTTGGAATTTTCAAAGCCTCTCCTGACAGGTGCTTATATCTGTCGATCTTCGGTGTGATTTGATTGACGACGTGTTTACTGACCGAAGGAGCACGCATCCTCGGGTACAAGGGCATCTGGAGAGATTTATTTTTACATCGTTTTGTTTTTCGGCTGTAGAAGTCTTCTCCGAATGCCAGTCGCGTTCGGGGCATGCAGAGGCAGTGGGGATGCGTCCGCTTCTGTGTGTGTGAAGCGCATGTCGCAATTCTTGTCAGTTTTTATTCAAAATCGCACCGTTGGGTGTTTAGAGCTTGTGTACCTGTCTGGTCTGACCTGTTGCCAGTAGTCGAAGAGTGAATTCCTGCTCACGTGCTAGTGTTTACAGCACATTACTGGCTCCTCAGCCCCTGAAACCTTGACAACGGGCAAAGGGAAATCAGTATCGGCAATGCCGTGTGGTTCTGCCAAAACAGAAATTAAATGCCGATTATGTATTAAAAATGCCCCGCGCAGAGGCCCAAAACAGCCCAACAGCAGAGAATTCAGAAATTACAGCTGGAGGGAAAATGATGATAAATCTGGGATGGAAGTAAACAAAAGTTGCCTGGCAACTACTTGGCATGTGCAGGGTCACACAGATGCTGCATCTAATAATGCATCCCACAGGTGTGTGTGGCAGAATTAAAAGCATTCTGCGATTGTTGATAATTAGCAACTGTTTTCAGTTACATTTGCCCAGAACCGCATTTTGCTGGAGCTTAACTTTTTGTCGCGATGCAAAGGCGATTTTTACCAGGAGTCCAATTGCAACCCCCTACTCGTCAGATGAAAATGTTGTTGGAGTATATTAAACTGAATAGAATTGAATATCGTGAAGTTATATTTGAAAATGTGGCTTTTGATAATTTATTGAAAATGTGTTTGTTCCTATTCTGCAGATGTATTTATCTGGATGAATGACTGGTTGGGCTTCTCTCGCGTTCCACTGCTCTGGGAGAAATACTCAGTCACCTATGCTGTGCTGTGACGTGTCTTTTGGATGCAAAAGCATGAATTTCCCCTACAGGCAGCTCTGGCTGTTAGCTAAACCCTGTTAGTATCAAGCATATGAGGATTGTGGGAGTTTTAACCAACTTAGGGGGACTGTCTGCAATACATTGACTGCTTTAATTAGAACACCTGTGTTTTCAAGTGAGTAGATGTCAAGTGTATTCTTTCACACAGAGGGATAAAAACTTGCTGGAAACGATCAGGTTTAAAAAATATTTGTAAACGGCATTCTATTCAGATGATTTAATAGTATCTTGCATTGAGTTATATCTGTCCGTCATGCAACTATTTATTCAAGATGGGGTTGTGGGAGTGTTTCATTGGTCCCAAGGGATGGGATGCCAGTCCATACGCTCGATTTAGAAGCGGTAATTAGCCTGATTGTATGTCTGTGGCTTGTAGGCAGAAGCGCGCACGCACACACACACACACACACACACACACACACACACACACACACACACACACAATCTGAGCAGGGATGGGATTCAAACCCTCGACCCTGGAGGTGTGAGGTGACTGCTGACCGCTGAGCTGCCATCCTGCCTCCTACCAGCCGGCTGTGTGAGGAATGAGTCAACGTCGCGTTTTGAAGCTCTTTAGCCATGATTGATGCTCACATTACGATGCGTTGGTGTTCGTATGATAGTTTGGCGCCGATGGCGTGAAGGTGACGGCCCGCAGAGTTACCACGCGTCACGCGTTCCTGCTCCGTTTGGCTGCGGACCAGGTCTGGCTGTGTGAGGTGTCACCCAGCGGGGGGCCAGACGGGAGGGGCGGGGGGTGGGGTAAGAACCAAGGGCACGAACGGGTAGGAAAAGGGGTTGTTTGTATGAAGACGACGTCATGGAATGTTGTGGGGTCTTGCAGACAGTGCTGCAGGTTTAAACTTCTCAGTCAGATGCTCAAAATATGAACCGGGGTCTTCTGTGGTCCCCGGCCCCCGTGTTGGACGTAGATGAGACCCAGGATGAAGCCCCCCCACCACATGAATGTCCCATTCGGAGGAGATCAGAGTGAAGGTTTTGCAGGCTCCTTGGGGACGGGGGGGGACACCCCCATCTACATATCCACAGGCTCTGATCACTCACTCCTCCTTGTAATACTTTGGAGTCGCAGTCCGCCAGAAGCTGGCCCACAATATCGGATTCGGGCTCAGCCCAGTTAACACGGCCTGCTCTGCGAGGCCCTTCCTTCCGCGTGGCATGCAAGAGTCCCGTGTCCATGAGGCAACCCGAATCGACTTCAGCTTCCTTCAAAAGATGAATATCTGCTGTCTCTGTCAGGACACGCTTGGTCATATTGCACCCAGGCTTAATAATTTTGGCTGCCGTTAACCCTGAGATCAGATGCAAAACAACAATAGACATGAATGCAAGACATATGTTGTTAGTTAAAAATAGGCAGGTAAAATAGGATGTGAGGACAGCCATGTGAACAGTGACATTGCACTAGTTGACAATTTTTAAGGATGTGATACTCGCTGGTGTGCCAGAGTGGAGGATGGTGGAAAGCAATCCGGTTTGCGGGAATTAATGCTACACTAACGACTTGGTGATGTTGGGTCCATCCTTGGTGGTGGGTTGGGGGAGTATGGATTGTGATCGTCACGGGCCCATCTCTGCGGCTCGCAGTACGACGGCAGCTTTAGGAAACTTGCAGCTCGGCACGGCAGAATTTCCCCAGCTCTGTTGACAGGAGAAGGCGGCGCCTTCCCGCGCTGTCCTCGTAAATGCGGGTTTAAAAAAATAAACCATGAAACTGCCGTCAGCGCCACAGTGCTTAGAGGAGCGTGTTGAGTCACTCAGAGGAAATATGATATGGAGTCTTGTTCACGGTGAGTGATTGTTAGCAGGTCGAAGCGCCGAGCACCATAAATGCTGGTTGCTGTCACAGGTTTAGTCACTTGCAGGTGCAGTGATGTTGCCCTAACCTCGCCACCTGGTCTCGTCACGCCAGAAGTGTCCTGCCGAAACGAGTAACGAGACTCGCCTAATTAGTTCACGAAAATCTTAATTAGTCCGTTCCTGTGTCTGATCCAAAGTCTTCTTGTCCTTCTGCAGTTTTCCCAGAGAGGAATCCATTTCCTTTCAGATTATGTGGTGGCAGATGGTTCGCATCTCGATTCTGCAGCCTCCCAAACTTTATTGGATTGTGAGATCGCGCCACACCTGATGTGTGAAAGGGAAGGAGCTGAAAGATGGAGAAATCCCCGCAAGTTTGGGCGCAGGCAGCAACTCTAGTAATCAGTAGCTTATCTGCATGGTGGCACTGATGGCGCAGCTGGTCACGACTGCCTGGAATATTCCGACTGGGTGCTCGGCATCTTCCATTTAGGACGTTTGAACACCCTGACAGGTTCTTATAAGAAATTTACTGTATTCAGTTAATGGTCTTGCTTGCTTCTGATAAAGGTGTCCCTCGGTCTGTGGTGAAGGGCTCGCCCAATCCTCGCCCCCAAAAGCCATCTGTGAGGTAATTACTGTGTATCACGGCAAAGCACTTTACCTGAAGGATTAATCTCCGACAGCAGGTGGAGGCTGGCTGTAGTGGCTCTAAATTATTCATGTGGGCAACACGGTTGCATGCTGGTGCGAGGAGAGCTGTTGCTTTTTCACTGATTGGCGGGAAAATGTCGGCAGTGATGAGGGACGCAAGGGGTGTGTGTGTGTGTGTGTGTGTGTGTGTGTGTGTGTGTGTGTGTGTGTGTGTGTGCGCGCGTCTGTGTGTGCGCGCGTCTGTGTGTGTGTGTGTGCGCCGTTCTCAGGACCTCCTAGGTCTTCCAGAAGGTGTGCTCCATCATGACCTTCCCACCGAGGTATAAATGCGGCCTCTGCTGCGTTTGGCAGGCGGGAGCCTTCGCCCTCGTCCCGCCTTCGCCCTCGTCCCGCCTTCGCCCTCGTCCCGCCTTCGCCCTCGTCCCGCCTTCGCCCTGCCTTCGCCCTCGTCCCGCCTTCGCCCTCGTCCCGCCTTCGCCCTCGTCCCGCCTTCGCCCTCGTCCCACCCGGATGTGAAACGGGATGAAATGCCAGGGTGCCCCTTCCTGGGTTGACATTTCTGTATCCCGCTGAATAATTTATCCGGAGTAGCAGACACGGTGTGGTCCCGGTAGCGGCTCGTCTGCGGCACGTGGGACGGGAGGGTGCAAATGAATCCTGTGAACTTTTTTCTTGGTATAGGAACAAGATGGGGGGGGGGGGCAGGATGGTAAGTTTCATGTTTAGTGATTGAACATTTTACATAAATGGAAGGACAGTTCACTTGTATCGGTATGGCGTTCATAGATTATGCAAATGGCTTAAAAAGAGAAGTGTCAGGGAAAGACACTGCCCCCACAGGCCTGTAGGAGAAACTACACCTCCATCAAACTAATGAATTTCTGTCTTAAGTTCAAGGGAGAGATAAACCTGAGCATTAACGGGACAAAGCCGTGAATCTTCATAAGTGGAGGACAACTGGCCACAGACAGCATGAAAGGGAGACGCGCTGCTGGAACCTGCAGAAGGATTCAAAGCGATGTTTAAGGATTTTGTCGGAGTAAATGAATGGGCCCGTCGGCAATGAGACTTTTGTAGCAGTTGCTGACTGAGCAGCGTGAGGCAACATGCGGGTGTTGGGGCTCGGCTTTCAGCGTTTTTAATGGTTTACGGGGCCCCCTGGTGAACTGTGCTCCCGAAAGGGTGACCCTGGTGGAAACGTGTCATATTTCATAAATATCTTCATAAACGTCTATTTTACCTAACTATGTAAAACTGAAGGGGGGGGGGGTGTATGTGTGAGTTTATGGCCTCAAATCATAACTCGCTCAGGGGTGTCTTGGAAAAAAGACATGGAGAAGGGGGGAGATAGTTAGCGCTTTAAGTGACTCCCTCGTTGTTTGTATCACAGAATAGCAGGAACGACAGAAGCAAAAGAAAGAGGATAAATTAAAATGGATCCTGATATGGGGCAGCATGGTGGGGTCAGTGGGTCACGTCATGCCTCTAGGATGGGGGTGTGATTCCCGCCCCTCCCTCTGCACTTCTGCTACTCGCATGTTCTCCCCGTGTGGTGTGTGTCCCTCCTGCAGCGCAAGGACATGCAGTCAGGCCCGTTTAAGTCCTACATGGGACTGGCGTCCTGTCTAGGGTGTACCCATACCTGGGATCATGTGACCCTGCGTGGGATTAATGATTGGATGATGGCCAGATGAACAAGCAGCGAGCTATGCGTTTCTGGCAGTTCGTTTTGGCTCAGATTCGCTTGGTACAGCAGAGGCGTCTGATTGGCTGCCTGCGCTCCATTGCCGCCGCGCTCGTCAGACTCGACCTCGCACTCCTCTGCAGCTCCTGCGTGTGCGTGTGCTGACCCGAGCAGCTTGGAAATGCCGGGGTAGGTCTGATGGGGCCCAACCGGTCGCGGTCCGCGGGCGGCGCCACCCGGGAGGGTGACCCAGGCGATGGCCCAGGTGACGGCTTTGAGAAAGTGCATCAGCGAATGAAACCGGACACCAGGGGTGACAGAAGAAGGTTCCCTTAATCCCTGGAAGCACAGGAGGTGTCAGAAGGAGCGTGACGGCTTCCTGTTTCCTCAACTCGCGGATAATCAGCAGTTAGCAGCAGTGGGTCTGATATTTCATGACTGAGACTCATGTTTGTGCGAGCGAGCGAGTTCCACAGCTGCCCGGTGCAGTTATGCTGGCCTCTCGCACCCAAGAGTTTCCCAGTCAGCATTGCGCCTTACAGTCGGGGTGGGAGAGTGAGTAGGGAAGGTGGGGTTTTGGAGTAGGGGCCAGGAAACGGGCACGTGGCGCCGCAGTGACAATGACATGCAGATGGGAAGGAAGGATTTGGGCGTGGCCAGCCTCTGTAGCAGTGAGGCAAGAGCCAGGGCGGCTGAGAGCCAATGCACACCCGGACATCCAGTCTGGAGGAAGCGAGGACAGTGCCCTGCTGGTAGGGGGGCAGTGATGCATGAGCTACAGGCACTCACTGTCACATGGCAGCCACCAGAATTATGTACCTTCTGTCACTGGAGGTGGTAATGCCTAAACTTGCTCACATACAGTAACAGTGCCCTTGCATCACTTCCTGTGTGTGTGGTCAGCCCATGGTGAGTTAAATGTTCTTATCCCAGGTCCGCTGCCAGCGGTCGTGAACCTTCCCCAACACTAATTGATGGGGAGGCAGGATGCAGTGTGAGATACCAGGGTGGCCTATCTGGTGAGCAGCTTTTGTTTTTCCTGCAGAGATGGAGGAAGGAGTGTTTTTGGCTCCATCACTGGGAGCAGACTTTGGTGAAAGCAGAGGGCAGGCCTGCCTTTCAGCAGACTTTGGTGAAAGCAGAGGGCAGGCCTGCCTTTCAGCAGACCTGCGCTGTCGCAAAGCGGGTTTGTCAAAGTCAGCTAGCGTAGATGACCGCTCGCCCCCCAAGAGCACCCTGCATAAACACACTGATCTTTGTTTTTTTAAGTAAAGGCATAAAATCATTTAAAATACTGCATATTGCCTATAAAATCTAGCATAACTGCTTGTCCAGTATAGGGTCTTGGTGAGCTATCCCAGAATGCACAGGGATCTCCCTGGATTGGTTGCATATATAATACACCATTTTTACTCCACAAACACCATGCTTCCTCACTTGTCAGCTATGAGTAAGACCTGCAATGGGAGGTGCGGTGTGAGCTGAATCCTTAGTGTGATTTTAAAAAAGTGTGAGATGCAAGCTGCGTGTTTTGGATTCTTTCTCAGGGTGAGCCTCCTCTTCCTTGCTCGCCTGTGACTCCACGCCTGACTAGTTTACCGCCCCTCCCCACCTGTAAGTTTTCACTTTCTTTTCTTCCCAGAATGGCTGGTTTCTCCCTAAAGCAGGGAGCGACGCGTTCGACAGCCTTCCGTCATGCGCGGGTCCCCAGGAGCCCAGGCTCCCTCTCCACCTCTGTTAATTAGAGCATCAAACTGCTCCGCGGCGAATGACCTACATCTCAGTTTTGCTTTTAGGATCGAACTTTAATTAGAATCCATTAAGGGGGGAGGGGGGGAGTTGATTATAGTCCGATACAAATATATCCATAATTAAGCATTCAGTGCCATGGAAATGTCACTGGCGATGGATATGGGCTCAGGGCCGCAGAGGTCTGTCTCCTGTGGACCCCCCCGTCTTTTTCTCTGCTGTCTCATCCTGCCCTGCGGGCAGCTCGGGGGCTTCCAGCCAACTGGCACAGCGACACCGGGGACAGGATGTACCAGGGATTCCACGTTTGACTTCTTTTTGCTTAGTGAGAACTTTTTCACCCAAAATAATTCGCACATTTTGCAGTTGTACCCTAGTGAACTTGCCCAACCCCTCGTTGGTCGTTGGTTGACGGTTCCAGTCCCAGAGTCGGGTGGTGATGTCACCACTGAGCCCTTGAGCAAGACTCCTAACCCCGAGGAGCTCCAGAGACCGCCTGACCCTGCGTTCCCAACACAACACATGCACCCCCACGTCACACACTTTCCGGTCGCTGACCTCCTGTGCTGGGGGGGCATTTCCCTTCTAGACAGAGGTTATGCTCAGTCATACTTTGGCTTTTTATCTTAGTTTTTTTTTCCATTCTAAAGCAAATTGTTTTTTTTTTTTTTTATTTACTCTCTGCTCACTTTTTTGTTTTGTAGCCAGACCATGGTTAGAAAGCCCCAACCCACCCCCCCCCCCCCTTTCCAGCTGAAAGCAGTCATCGCCTTGCCTTACGCCTATTAATGCGGTCGAGGGCTAACGTCCCCTCGTCCCTGGATTTGCCGGATGTAGCTGCTAAGTGTGGGAAGGGCGAGCTCCAGCTCTTGGGTGAAGATCGGTCTGCCGTGGCCAGAAGCCCTGGGTGGTCGATGGACAGAGGATACACCGAAAGCATTGGCCTCAGCAGCAGCGGCCGGACACACATGCGTGGTTCGGATCGGTGCCTGATCTGTGTACCGAAGGGTCCTTAAATGGCAGCTGAGGTCAGAAGCTCTGGTCCCAGGTCACCTCGGGTAGGTCCAGACCCCCCCTGAAGGTGTAAATGCAAGCTTAGATCTGAATCTTTTGGCATCTGCTGGAGGCAATCAGAGCTTGAGTGAATCATGCGTTCTCTGCTGATAGCCGTTTTGCTAAGTAACAGCCCTCTTTAGAGGGGGGGGGGGGAGATCAAGTACTGCATTACTCCTGCAGGTGATCATATATGCTCTACACATATTGGGCACTTTATCGAATTTTTTCCTTCTGACCTGATGTCCTTCTGGTTGGTACCCCAGAGTGGGTATTCAGCCCCTCCCTTAGTGTCCACATCCTTTTCAGAGGAACAGTGGCTGTATTGTTAGCGGTGAAGGGACACACCCTTAATCTCTCTGGTAACCCCCTCTAAATATTTGCATTTAATTCATCTGTCTGACGCTTTTATCCAAAACGACTTACAGTAAAGGGTCATGATTTATGTGTACTCCCTGGGATTTGAACCCACGACCTTTGTGTTGTTGGTGCCGTACTCTACTTGCTGAGCTACAGGAACAAAAAAAAGGGAACTACAGATCTAGGATTATGAAAATATACTGTGTGGAGGCTGAATGCAGTGAAGCTCGAGGTCTGGGCGTTTGTCTATGAGTATGTATGCGTGTGTATGTACCTAACTGAGTCTACAGGCCCAAACAACATCTACCATAGCTCAACCTTTGACCATCCATCTGCTTTTTAAATCTCTTGTAAAATAATTTCACATGAACAACTGATTTATACAGTAAAAAACTGCAGAGCCCACAGCGACTTGGCTGGGGTGGTTTTCCAGTAAAGCAGCACCCGTCCGGCAGATGCGATTTTGCGTCTCCCTCAGCCGCGCTCTGGGTCGTTCTCACGGATCCGGCACGGCCCGGCATGTGGAGTCAGCGGCCCGCTAACAGAAACGCACCTTCTCTCGCTGGCTTCCTGTTTGCGACACAAATTGTGAGTTTCGCTGAATCGACCGCACTCGCCTCGTACATGCGACGCCCCTGACGCTGAGCTGCATCTTCGTAGTAAATGATTCTTTTATTTTGCTGGGAGGTGCAGTGGCTGCATCCTGGTTTTCGCAGAGTCTTTACGAATTGCATTTTGGGCGGCTGAAGCTGTACTTTTACTGTCTTGCCGTGACACAGAGCTGAGAAAAAACAGGCACGTTGCTAGCTGTGCATTGTTATCGTGAGGTACCTTTAACCCTTTTGGAGGATTCCGGAGAACTTGTATTTGCGGTGTGTTTCTAGCTTTTAGGCGGTTTCGTGTTTTCACAAGGTTGATACTCATGCTGTCAGACAGCATCTGCTCAAATTGCTCTGCACGTTCACATGTGGCTCCGCGCATTTATCCCGAGAGGGGACCACGCCACAGCTGGGTGTTCTGCGGGGGGAGCACACTGCCGTTTCTGCCCCCATTTCTGATTTCGAGCTGCAGCTGTACACCTGAAGATATTCTTTGTGTCTTGTTACCTGGTTCCTTTTTGGAAGACGGTAAAATATGATTTCATACTGGAGCCTCTTCTGTTTCCAGATATAGGACATGACAGGCGTCATCCACTGGGATAGTCTAAGGTTAACTATCTTACAAGGGACTAATCATTGTAAGCAGGTAACCTTAACTGCAGCGCCCTCTGCTGGTTCATTTGGGATACCTGCCATGCAGGGTTATCTAAGGGGAATCATTCCTCAGCAAAAGGTAATTTCAAGTCGAACAGGAGTTCTCTGGGTAATCATTGGAAAGCCTGTGTAGCTCCGGTTAAGGTGAGCTCTGTTCCTGTGGTTTCACATGATTTTTGGCGGTGTTAGAAATCCTGTCACTATCCCTGTCGGGTTGGTGCTCCTCGGTTCGCAAAGGTGATTCGGGGCGACTCTGGTATCGGCCTTCAGAAACTAGTAAAACCAGTTTCTGTTTTTCCCCTTGTTTATTGAACTTGGGGCTTAGACTGAAGCCTTGAAGTACATCAGTAGATTGTGTGAATGCAGCTGAACGTCAGATCTGGAGGATGAGCCATCGGAATAACCGAACCTCGAGGGGTTCAAAACGCCGGTGGAGAAAATATTTGTCCTGAACTTTTTGCTAGATGTTGAAGCAGAAGTCAGTGGGGAGGATCATAATTTGATGTTTAACTGTCTTAAATGACGTTTGCGGCAGTGTGTAATGTCACAGCGCTGTCACCAGGCAGGCTGGCTTTGTTTTAACCGGGGCGTGTGGGAGGTTGCGGAACTACGGCTCAGTGGGGCATCTCATCTGAGCATGTCCCCCTGCGTCCCCCTGCGTCCCACTCCAGCTCGAGATGCCAACCGCACTCTAATTAGCCCCATAAACAAAGATGGCGAACTATTGTCCCTTGTCGGGAGGGAAACCTTTCATGTCCCACACCTCAAAGTTTGTTCACTTACATTTGTTATTGCATCACCGTTCATTTCCTCTGCCCCTCGTACCCCCCCCCCCCCCAAACCAATCAGCTCAACTGTTCTCCACCACTGAAACCATTTTCCCTTTTTGTGTTTCTGTTACAGACAGACTGGTACATCAGCAAAGTTTTTTGGCATTAAAGGGTGAATAGAATTAAACACAAATGCTTTTTCTCGATAATGGACTATTGATTATTATAGTTTTAATTAAGGCTTGCATTTTAAATAAAAGTTTATGCTAGGAATAATAATTATTATTAATGGCACATTATGATCAGTCATAATTAGAATGTAATATTCAAGTGCAAAATGTGGGTGTTAAGTTGTCCATATGATTTCATGCTGTGCTTCTTCTGAAAGTCTAGCTTGTTATAAAAGAGGCAGTACATTTTTATATTTGTATTAGCTTAGCCTGATTCTTACATAATGAAGACGTTTGATTTGTTTTCAAAATTTTGACCACCACCGTGAGAGCAACCCAAGGGTCCATCCAGCCTTCACTTCCACTCACTTTTCGCTGTCCTTTTGCATTTGACAGGACGGTTCGAGGCAGCGCAGGGAAAGGAAGAAGACCGTCTCCTTCAGCAGCATGCCCACAGAGAAGAAGATCAGCAGCGCCAGCGATTGCATCAACGCCATGGTGGAGGGCTCCGAGCTGAAGAAGGTGCGCTCCAACTCTCGGGTCTACCACCGGTACTTCCTCCTGGAGGCTGACATGCAGTCCCTCCGGTGGGAGCCTTCTAAGAAGGAGTCAGAAAAAGCCAGGATTGATGTCAAGTCTATCAAGGAGGTGCGAACGGGAAAGAACACGGACATCTTCCGAGCCAATGGCATCTATGATCAAATATCTGAGGACTGTGCATTCTCTATTATATATGGGGAGAACTTTGAGTCCCTGGACTTGGTGGCAAACAGTGCAGATGTGGCAAATATCTGGGTTACGGGTCTTAGGTACATGATTTCTTACGGGAAGCACACGATAGATATGATTGAGAGCAGCCAGGACAACCTCCGCTCCTCCTGGCTGTCCGAGATCTTCTCTGCTGCCGACATCAGTAACAACAAGGAGATAAGTCTCGGTTCGGCCACTGACTTGATCAAACGCATAAATCCCGGTGTTAAAAACATCAAAGTCGAGCTAAAGTTCAAGGAGTTCCACAAAGCCAAAGACAGAGTCGGGAGTGACGTCACTAAGGAGGAGTTCATCGAAGTCTTTCATGACCTCTGCACCCGACCTGAGATTTACTTTCTGTTGGTCCAGTTCTCCAGCAACAAAGAGTTTCTGGACACCAAGGATTTGATGAGGTTCCTGGAGGCAGAGCAAGGCATGGTGCAGGTCAGTGAAGAAACCAGCCTGGAGGTGATACTGAAGTATGAGCCTTCGAAGGAAGGTCGTGTCAATGGTTGGTTGTCCCTCGACGGCTTCACCAATTACCTCACGTCACCCGAGTGCCACATATTTGATCCTGAGCACAAGAAGGTATGTCAGGACATGACCCAGCCCCTCTCCCACTACTACATCAACTCTTCCCACAATACTTACTTAATTGAGGACCAGTTCCGTGGCCCCTCTGACATTACAGGGTACATCCGTGCTCTCAAGATGGGCTGCAGGAGCGTGGAGCTGGATGTCTGGGATGGGCCGGACAACGAACCGGTTATTTACACGGGCCACACAATGACATCGCAGATAGTCTTCCGAAGTGTCATTGACGTCATCAACCGCTACGCTTTCGTTGCCTCCGATTTCCCCTTGATTCTTTGTTTGGAGAACCACTGTTCAATAAAGCAGCAGAAGGTGATGGTCCAGCACCTAAAAAAAATCTTGGGAGATAAAATCCACACTGATCCTCCGAAGGCAGATGAGAACTACCTGCCTTCTCCTTCTGACTTGAAAGGAAAGATTTTGCTGAAGGGTAAGAAATTGCCAGCGAACTGCACCGGCACTGAAGGGGATGTAACTGATGAGGACGAAGGGGCTGAAATGTCACAGAGGATGAACAGCGACGGGGGAGAGCAGCAAAATGGTTCCCCACCCAAAAGGTTCCAGCTCTTAAAAGAACTTTCTGACTTGGTGACGTTGTGCAAATCAGTTGCGTTTAAGGATTTCCAGGCTGCATTTCAGAACCAAAAGTACTGGGAGTTCTGTTCTTTCAATGAGGCCTTCGCCAGCCGCTGCACAAGCGACCACCCTGGTGACTTTGTCAACTATAACAAGAAGTTTTTAGCCCGAGTTTACCCAAGCCCCATGAGAATTGACTCCAGCAACATGAACCCCCAGGACTTCTGGAAGTGTGGCTGCCAGATTGTAGCCATGAACTTCCAGACTCCAGGTCTCATGATGGACCTGAACATCGGCTGGTTTCGGCAGAATGGCAACTGTGGTTACGTCTTGCGTCCTGCTATAATGAGAGAGGAGGTTTCCTATTTCAGAGCTAACTCCAAAGACTCTGTCCCCGGTGTGTCGCCTCAGCTTTTCCATATCAAGATCATCAGCGGGCAGAACTTCCCCAAACCTAAGGGCTCTGGTGCCAAGGGGGATGTCGTTGATCCCTACGTCTACGTGGAAATACACGGTATTCCGGCTGACTGTGCCGAGCAGAAGACGAAAACGGTCAACCAGAATGGCGACAATCCCATCTTCGACGAGAGTTTCGAGTTTGAGATCAACCTGCCGGAACTAGCGATGGTGCGCTTTGTTGTGTTGGACGACGACTTCATTGGGGACGAGTTCATTGGACAGTACACCATCCCATTTGAGTGCATCCAGCCGGGCTTTCGCCATGTCCCCTTGTATTCACTCACGGGCGACTTGCTGCCCCACACCTGGCTGTTTGTCCACGTGGCCATCACCAACCGCCGGGGCGGGGGCAAGCCGCATAAGCGGGGGCTGTCTGTGCGGAAAGCTAAACGGAATCGGGAGTATGCCACAATGAGGATATTGGTCATCAAAGCCGTGGATGAGGTCTTCAAGACTGCCATGCAGCCGCTGAAAGAGGCTACGGATCTCCGCGAGAACATGCAGGTAAGGCTGGGCTCGTGTGTGCATGTGCTTACATGAAGTTAACATAAACGAAAGAACTTTTTTTTCAAAAATACCTCGTTAAAACGGTGAGGAGAATGCACTGATTACAGCGTGTTGCCGCACCCACCACACAGCAAACCACCTCAGGGGTGAGAACCTGAGTGCAGCCATGTGGCCGGTGACCCCTCCGCACCACACTAGACCAGTGTTTCCCGGTGGCTGGAGAGCCAATCCTGCCACCAACCCCCAAACTATTCCCTGTAAGCTGGAGGACCTCCTTATAGGGCTGGATGTAGATTAACATCATACCCAGGACGAACCAATTGAAGGTTGAGGGTCTTACTCAAAAGCCCAATGGAGTAGAATCACTCTGGGTATTCACAGGATTTGAACCAGTAACCTTCCAGCTGCTGGCACAGATCCCTAGCCTCAGAGCTACCACTTCATCCCAATAAGTAAGGAGAACTAAAGCACGTTTTTAAGGTCAGTGTGAGGTGTGATGCCGCTTCTTCTTTTTCTGGTGTTGTTTTCAGAAACGGAAAATTCTGCTTCATCTTATCACCCTGGGTGTGATTCCTCCTTCTGTTCGGTCTTAGCCTCCTTCATTTCAGCTTGAAAACAAGAAAACGCTCTGAGAAGCTAATCAATATAATACGTCAAGTGAGCATTGAAAACATTGGCATTTTTGTTTAATAAAGCTAACCGCGAGTGAAAAGAATATATCCAAAATGATATGTATGTCTGCTTGAGGGAGGAAACTGGGAAATTCTCACTAAGCAGTGAGACTGAATCCGTGAAGGATTTTCTTGTTGCTATGTGGAATTTGAGAAGAATGTTCAATCTGGATGATGGCATCTCCGAGGGTTCTGATCCTATGTTAACTGCTAATCCTCCCTGGAGATGGTGCACTCCAGGTAGCAGGAACACTGGCAGATCTGTCCATGGAGAGGGATTGGTGGAAAAGGCTGGTGTCGCCTATGGCTTACTCGCTGGGGGCTTTGGGTGGGGATGCTGTAAAGCACTTTGAGATGATGTGAAGTCATAAAAATGCGCTATACAAAAATAAATTTGTTTGTTGTTTGTTTGTTTGTTGGTATAAATGTGCAAATAAGACAGAGATTCTTAAACTTGAGGTCATAATAACTCAAGAATATCAAGAAGAATGGAACGTACTCCACCCGCCGGGATCAAAAGTGGGGAATTGTTTTATATATTAGCCAATACATTACTTAAATTAAAATAAAAATGTACACACACATAGGGATACAAGTGAAATTGTTATTCTGAGTTAAAGGTGTTTTGTATGTAAAATTAATTATTTACTGAAGTAAATTTAAAGAGAAAAAGATGAGCCTGATACCAGTTTGCATTATCTGCTCTTTCCCACAATTTATTAAGGATGATCATATGAAAGCGCTGAGGCACATCCTGTTAAATTGAAAGCTGACACTCTCCGTGTCGCAGCTAGGCCACCGTAGTTCGCAGCTTCAGGGCCACATGTCATCCCCGTGCAGCATGCTGGATAAGGCGCGTCAGTCGCCAATGAGTGAGGTGCGGGTGCCTGACAAAGTGTGGTATGCTGGATGAGGTGCGTCAGTCGCCGATGAGTGAGGTGCGGGTGCCTGACGATGTGAGGTATGCTGGATGAGGCGCGTCAGTCGCCGATGAGTGAGGTGCGGGTGCCTGACGATGTGAGGTATGCTGGATGAGGCGCGTCAGTCGCCGAAGAGTGAGGTGCGGGTGCCTGACGATGTGAGGTATGCTGGATGAGGCGTGTCAGTCGCCAACGAGTGAGGTGCGGGTGCCTGACGATGTGAGGTATGCTGGATAAGGCGCGTCAGTCGCCGACGAGTGAGGTGCGGGTGCCTGACAAAGTGTGGTATGCTGGATAAGGCGTGTCAGTCGCCGACGAGTGAGGTGCGGGCGCCTGACAATGTGAGGTATGCTGGATAAGGCGCGTCAGTCGCTGACGAGTGAGGTGCGGGTGCCTGACAAAGTGTGGTATGCTGGATGAGGCGCGTCAGTCGCCGACGAGTGAGGTGTGGGTGCCTGACAAAGTGTGGTATGCTGGATGAGGCGCGTCAGTCGCTGACGAGTGAGGTGCGGGTGCCTGACAAAGTGTGGTATGCTGGATGAGGCGCGTCAGTCGCTGACGAGTGAGGTGCGGGTGCCTGACAAAGT
>JABFEB020000045.1:1878684-1890057 GCA_019775895.2 Stomatorhinus ivindoensis | reverse complement strand
CATGGCGCTGTGGGGGGGGGGGGGGGGACAGGCTGATGTCACGGTTGCTCGCGGTTACAGCAAACAGTGAGCATCACGTTACTGAATTTTACTTGTTCACTCACTAAGCGTCGTGCTCATGGAACTGCGGGTCCAACAGGGACTTCATCTCCTCACTGCAAAGTGAACACGAGTCAGTAACACGTTCTCCTACTGACGCGGCGACCAGATCATAGCCGCTCACACCATGCGAGTCTCAAGACAAAACCTGGTATATTTGACTAGGACGGTTCTTATACAGCAACCAGTTTCCTCGTATCTATACGTTACAAGAAGCATCAGAACACTGGACTGGACCGACCCAGACCTGAAGCAGACACAGACCTGGGGCACGCGGTCTCACTGGCGTGCTGGAAGGCCTGATGATCCGAGTGCAGGATGAACACGACGGGGGCGAGCAGCTCGTGCATGCCCTGCGGGAGAGGACAAGAGGCTCGAGTGAGAACGCGCACGCTTCTAAGCACACTAGAGATCCAGGCTCCTAAGAGACCGCTGGCTGGGCTACAGCCTTCACCTTACACCAGTGTACAGTATACCTCAACCAATCAATCAAGCAATCAAGAACACCAGACACCCGGCACACTGCTCGACACAACACGTAATGTCTGAAGCGGCCGCACGCAAAGCTGAAGTCCTTGTGGCTAAAGTCCATTAGCCGCACAAGTTCAGCTGAAGCCCAAAGCTCTTTCCTGCGGCTTCTCACCCTGACAGCTGACGGGGGAAACGGGAACCTGTTTCAGGGGCTGCAGGACGCCATGCAAGAGGCAACCGATTGCTCAATCCTTAACGACAGCTCAGTCTTGATAATGTTAAGGATCGTTTAAGTAGCGGGAATAAAGACGGGGGCACACAGTGCTCGTGTTTATCACGTTAACTCTGGCTCAGCTGGCTAGAGATCCAAGCCCGTATCCAGAAGGTCACGGGTTCAAATCATTTCAGTGTTGGGTCCTTGACTTGTGGCCCCTAATCCCAACCACCCCAAGGATCCTGTACAGAAATCGATGGATGGGCCAGACTGAGGCGGCTGGTGTAGCCTGCAGCCTGCGCTGTAATCCGTGTTCATCCTCACGGAAAGGAGCTGCCGTCTCACTGCGGCAGTAATGAGAGGAGACGGCCCTCCATTATTCATTATTCCTGGGACGGCGGGGCGTCTCTGACCTGCTTGTAGAGTAATTGTTCGTTTTCTCGCGCGTAGCAAAACAGGATGTCTGTCAGCTTGGTTCTCACGTCCTCCTGCTGGAAGTACTGCATCTCTGGGAACCTGAAACAGGCAAAACGCCGTAGAGATGGGAATGACTAGGTGGACCCGTTCATCATGGAAAGCTAAGGTACACAAGGCGGCGTCCTCAGCACGACTGCTAAGGGAGTCGGGAAATTCCAGAATTATTGGCCTTTCTCTTGGGAAACCGGCCAGGTAACTAGCTGGCGCCTTTGACCACGGCACGCGGGAAGAGGCGGTCGCACGTGCCGCGAGACTCCGAGCGCTTCGGCGAGAGCGGCGTGCCGCCTTGGCTAATCTTACCGCTTTGTTACCCGAAGCCTGGAAACAGTGTCGATTTCGCACTTACGTCCTCAGCACATCTTGCTTGATCATCCCTCTAAGCTCTTTATCTTGGAAGAATTTGTTCCAAAGGCTCTGCAAAGATGTTCAAAGTCATCAGCCGGTTAAATATAGCACCAGACAGACCGAGTAACTGTGCCCCCCCCCCCCCTCCCCCACCAACTTTAGTGCGGTTTGAAATTTGTACGCATTTTGGCAGCTTGAGAAAGGCGCCCACACGTGGTGGGAGAGGTGCCAGTTAGGTTCGGCATCTTCTACGGCTCCAGGCTGCACCGAGTCTGCAACACTGCTGCCACTGAGATTTATGCGATTTGTCATCTACCTGACTGACTGCCAAAGTTGCCTTTGCACCTTTAAAAACGACGAGCTGGTCTGAGACTAAGGACCGGACTAAGGAAACGGGTTTATTGCATTCTAGGGCCCAGCTCAAAAAACTTACTTTGGGGCCACCTCAGATGTTTCAAAAACTAAAAATATCTCTAGCAAGCAGAGTCAGAAGATTGTAGCTAGCTAGCTGGTTAGCAGAAGATGCTGCCTCAGCGTCTCCTAAATAAGGATCGTGTTTGTTTATGCAAATCCGTTGTTTTGGTGCTGGGGTACAGGGCTGCTGTAGGCAGCGAAAAACAGGGCAGGGAATTCTGACGCTGGAGGAGGGCGTAGAAAAGGTTCAACGGGGTGGCTTGAGAAAGTGAGAAGACTAATAAAGGAGGACAAACGAGGAAATATGAGCGAGAGTGCACACGGTGCAGGGAAGAGAATGGAAACGGGGAGAAGGACTCACACCCTCGTCCTGTGATAATGGATTGTTCACCAGGAGGTCCTGCTGTCCTGCAGCTTTGCGTGGGTTGGTTATATGCTGTGAGAGGTCAGTGAGAAATTAGACAATAATTCAACTCTTCAGCTCAGAGGACTGACACCAGATGACCTCTGGACACACTCACCGTCTCTTTAATCTTCTCGTACTGAGCTCGCAGCTCCTTTGTCTTGTTGATCCACTGATTCTTGTCCTCAGGAAGGACGTCTAGATAAAGCTGGAATGGGAAAGCACACCCGTGACGATCTGCCACACCTGACCTTCAAAGGAAGATGGGAAGAGGTTGTGCAGCGTGCAAATGACGCCGTTGGACACCGCCTACTAAAACGGGGATATCCTCTCGTAAGTCATAGGCCGCATTTCTTGAGCTGAATGTTCCATGCTCTGAGAAGAGGAACCCAGAAGGCCTTCCTAGCTCAGCGCAGACGTTTCCCCCCCCCATGAAAAGTCAGAGCCTGTCCACAGTCCACTCTGCATTCTGCATCATTATCATGAGAAGGCGTCAATAATTCATTCTACTCGATATAATATAGTTCAACACCGGAAGCTCTATTTGCTTATAAACTCTAAACAAAGATCACATCAGAGCAATCAAATATATAAATATACACAACTGTTACGCTATAATTTATTTACAGAGTATGCACACACCAGAATACTAAGGCAGGAGGAAATGGCTATCAAACATTGGCCCGGGACCAAACAAAAGCCTGGACGGGTGAATATCTGAACGTACAGCTCTTCCTCGGTTAATGGCAAAGAAAAGTGTGAGATGGGAACTGCCCAGATCGGGCATTTCAGAGGAGAGCCGTCGTAGGATTCGGAACAGGCAGCACACGGACAAGCGGGGAGGACATGCGACTGGAGCCGCGCGCGGATTTCGCGGGAGACAAAGGGCCGCTCCTGCCAGATGTGGGATTAGCGCGAACGGGCTCTGCTCCTTCGGGGCCGTCGTGCCGCCGGAGCCTCACCTTCCAGCACATGCTCCGGAACCTGCTGCTCCTCAGCCTCCCGTTAATCCCGGCCTGTCGGATCCTCGCCAGGTAGTTGCTGTTCGAAAATAATTCGTCCCATTCTTTTCTGCGGAGAGCAGGAGATCAGAGGGGTGAGGAAGGGGGCCGTCGGCATGGCCTGTACCTACACCAGGGCATGAATAATCTGCCTGCCGTTTTGAAATAAAATGAAAACTGAAATGATGCTTTATCATCTAATTTGCACAAATACAGGCACACTGGAATTCTTGACCACAGTTTATATCTTGCTTTTAGCAAGCAAGCAAGTCACCTCATTCTTTTTCAATAATGTGGGGAGTTTTTGCTTTCCCTCCTCCCTTGTCATCCAACTTTCTGTCTTTCATTTCATTGTTTTCTTTGTCTTCTGTTTTCCCTGTTTTTGTACTATTCTGTCTTAACCGTGTTGTCGCGTATCAGAACACACCCATGTAAAGTGCCTGTGGGCAACTCCAATGAAAGGCGATATATAAAAATTGAACTGAATTTTGTTTTTGCACATCCCATGAAGGTCTCTTTTCGTTTGACACACACACACACACACACACACACACACACACATGAGAGAGCGGAACTCAAGGTCAGCAAACAAAGTAATTCCTGGAGAAACTCGGAGTGTTAGGGCCTTATTCAAGGGCCCGACAGACCTGCCTATTCTGCCGAGGATGGAATTCCAATCTGTAACCTTCCGATCACAGACACAGAGGCCTAACCTAATGAACCACAGCCCTCCGTACTGGAAAGGACCCTGATAAACAGGCACAGTAAAACCTCGGACTGCGAGCATAAATAGCACCGGAAACGAACGAATCCAAAGAGAATTTTCCCATCAGAAATAATGAAACTCAGATGATTCGTTCCACAACCCAAAATATTTATATAAAACTGATTAATACAAGAAATAAAGTAAAAAAAGAAGTAAAGTAAAACCAAATTAACCTGCACTTTACCTTTGAAAATAATTGTGGATGGTGAGATAGACGAGAGAGAAGAGAAGAGGAGAAGAGGGTTATTCTGTAGGACGACCTTCACTATAACTAACGGAATCACTGCTAACTGTTGCCTCACTGGAGTCTTTTTCTTTTTCTGTGACTTTAACAAGGAACCTGTCCAGTGGCGCCGCTTCTGCCTCCTTTTCCATCTCGCAGAAATGTGACATTGCGCTGTCGTTAAACAGATTCATCGCTCACACTGCTACGCCCTTATTCGGGTGGTGCTTTTCTACTAATTTCTGACTATACGAGTGAGAGACGCTGACTGAGACCGCGCTTCGGAAACGATTATCCACAATCCCGCAGCGAGAGAGAGACAAGAACCGTTGGATCAGTGATCACGTGACACTTGGCAGATAAAGCGTATTATACGTAATACTCGTATTGCGAGACCTTCGCTCGTTTATCAAGTTACATATTATTTTACAATTTTGCTCATCTCGTAGAACACTCGCAGACCAAGTTACTCGCCATCCGAGGTTTGACTGTATTGGTTTTTAGGGGCTACGTCAGCATGCAGGAAGGTCCGTCTCCTGCCGGGGCGCCGCACAGGTGTCACCAAGCGCTAACACCCTACAGCCTTCACAGCTCAGCATGTCTGCCTTTCGCCAATTACACCCACACAGGAGCTCATCAGCGGCGACACCACCCAGCCCAGCTTACGAGGTGCAGGCCTGCTCCTCAGGCGGCCACCCAGGCGGATTCCTGCGAGGAGATGGTGCACACGTGTTCGGCACGTGGACACGCAACTGCAGAGGGCTGGTGTGCTGGGCATCCGGAAGCTTCTGTTAGACCGCAAGCGTGTGGCCGCGACAGGGGTACCAGAGTAAATTAGCCTGTGAGGGATATGCGCTTACTCTGCGCACAGATCGGCATAACACCTGCATGTGCACAAGTGCACCTTAAAGAGAAAGACTCTCGGCGATTAATTAAAGAGGAGCGCAACCGGTGAGAACTTTCGGCGGCTGATGAAATTACTCAGCATGAGGTGGCGTGGTAACGGCTTAAGTGTGCCCTGGTCCACACACACACACACACACACACACACACACACACAGACACAGGACCGCAGTGACACCTGTGGTCCAGGTGAACTCCCCATCGGCACCAAGGCCCCAATGCCCCCATTGCCCCCCCCCCCCCTTGGGCCTCTCGCAGGTCATTTGCCATCCCCATGCCGTGTCAGGAGCTCCGCTTGGCTGGGTGGGGGGGAATGACTGATGGAGAAGCTCAGCTGTGCTGACAGGTAAAGTTCAGTGAGTTTCTGAGCCCAGGGGAAATCAGGCAGTGCGATGGTCCTCTCTGCAGACATGTCTGTTTACCGCAGTGGGGATGGAAACACCTGCACTAGCGGCGTACCTGCTTCATCAGCACAAACAAACAGCTTATCCAGCACCACCAGGCCGGACACACGCACTACACCTATATAGAAAAGTTCATATGATTAATATAGACCAATATCACAAATAAAGATGGTGGGGAACCGTGCAGGAAGGCTGGCTAAACTTCACATGCAGACTGTTTATACTAAACACCCGCTGCTCCATGCTATTCCAGGTCAGTTATACAGGACCTGCAGCATCATTCGTTGGCTGTGACTGCCTGAGGTGCGTCTGTGATCCAGTTCAGGGTGTTAAAAGGGATTTGGGAGCCAGGGGGCAGCCGAGATGCATATTGCTGAGGGTCCTGTTCCAGTCGGCAATGCCAGCGTATCGCATGGCGACCGGGGGACACGTCAGAGACCAGCTTTTATCTGTTTAGTCCCCAGAGGACTGTGCCTCTGTCGCCACCTGTAGGTCACTCACAGGAAGCGCGACGATTATCACGGGTCAGCAGTAGGTAGAAATAACAGTATGACTCATTTTAAACCAAGATAAGAACACACACATATGCACGCACCTGCATGTATTCATACCTTTGTGGGGACTCTCCATTGATAACCCTAACCCTAATTCCATCTCTGACATATTCACCTATTAACAGGCACTAACCAAACAACATACTGTACAAGGCACCGTCACAGATTTTTATAAAATTGAGGTCATCCGTGTGGGGCCCAAAAAAAAAGGTAAAAAATTACAGGTTTTTATCACATTGAGGAGAAATCGAGTCCCCACAATGTAATAATTACAAGTAAACACTTCTCCTTTGACACACGTTTTTTCTGTCTGCCGTGTGGGGAGTGGGGTGTGCCTGACATTTTCAGACGGCAAAACCGCATCTTGCTCAGTGATTAAGGAAATTAAAAGGAAGGAGGGAGAGAGTGTTGGGGCTGACCGCAGCGGGGATTCATAAATCTGCGAGAATGGCCTCCTCCTCCCCCCCCCCCAGCGGCAAAACATGCAATTAGTTTAATCCGACGGCCCCACGCCCTGCTACCAAACACTGAATGGTGCAGCAAGCTAACACCTGAAGTTCACAAGCAACACGCCCTCCACCCCTAGGAAATTGTAATTTCATGGGATCTCTGGGGGGGGGGGCGCCGTTGAGCTTCTTACCTGTATGACAGCAAGGTGGACTCCACCTCTGAGGATGGTGCAGACGACACGCTGTCGAGCATTCCGCCTGAGACACACAGATACAGAGCATCAATACGCCGGCCGCCGTGTCAGGGGCGTCTACACGCACACGCAGACCTCAGAGAGACATCGGGGAAGCTCTCCGCTAAAGGTGCTTATATTAAACATATAAGCATGTCTGTTCAGGAGTCTGAAGCTGAACTGATCTGCAGTGAGTCACTTACAGGTTACCTGGTATTCATTTACACTTATTTACAAGATGATCGTGTCCAAAGTGCGGGTCAGAGATGAAGGTCAGCCAGCATCCATCTCTCCTGCAGCGGACTGCGGTCAGGGACTTCGCTCAAGTGTACACGATTACCTTGCTGGGCACGGGATTCGAACCCACGACCTTCCCTAGCCTACTGGGGCCACAACATTAAAGTTACATTTCTGGGACATGATGTTGGGGATCCGGCCAGACTGAGAAAATAATTCACTCTCCAGAAAAGGAAGAAACGCTGGATCATCCAGAGCAACTTCAGGAGCTGAAAGGTTAAGAGACACTGAGAGGCGTCAGCAGCCCTGATGTCGGAGCGGCTGCTTCTTTAGAGCCCAAGCAGTATTTACAGTGCTGTAGGACCCAGGAGGACCAGGCCCTGTCACGGTCATCCTCTGCTCGATTCCGGCTGCATTCTTCCAGCCCTCATACGTCACTTCATCTCAGCAAGCAGCCTTCACAGCTCCTCCAGGGCCCCCTGCTAGTTATATACCTACATCAGTCAGATGAATTTGAAATAAGAGTTTCACTCTCTGCTCAGCAGCCAATGTGTTTCGCTGGAAGGGTTTTCTTTTTTTTTTTTAAAGATAAAAATATTTATGACAGATCTGTTGAAAATCCCCAGCCGCGAGGCGCTTAAAATTTTACAGGAAAAAAAAAGGTCATGCTTGCCTATTTTCCCCCTCATTGATTGATTTATGGGTTTGAGGAAGATTTCAATTACACCATCCTACCATTAGGGGGCACTGTATACAACAGTTTTTTTTTTTTTGGTAAAGGCTATGGTTAGCATGATCTCAGGAGCAGGAGATTATAATGGATCTGAAGTGGCACGTCGAAAGTTTTTAACAAGACGATCACCTGCACATGGGAAAGGGAGGTTTGGGTGGAGTCACTAATTTTGCCAGAAATATTCACGTCCCTGGGCTAAAACAAAGACTCAGTGAGGAAGCCAAGACCCCGGACCATTTGGAGAGCTGACGGGCACAGCTCTGCGTAGCAGATTGTTTTCAAGAACAGGAAGACAGAATAAAAATTATGAGCCTCTAGTCTTGCGTTGCTGTTACTCTTCCACTGACTTTTAACATAAAAAAAAACATCTTTTTAAATTGTTCTTTTTTAATTCTGAAAGCAAAGTGGTAGGTAAGAAGTTGGGGAGATGGCTTGTTAAAAACAGACCATGAATGACTCATGCAGTGACTTGTAATACAAACTATATCGTTATATTTTTTGGTCTTGATAAATAAACCCTCACTGGCAGAGCAGTATTTCTTAGTAACAAATAAAGACGCACGATTTCAAAAGAAGCCATTCTCGCAGATTTATGAATAACTGAATATTTACATGCTCAGCACATAATACATCACGCATATATGCAGGACATAATTTATCGGCAATGTATATAAATCAACGACATTTTTGTTGAAAAAGATAAGCGAAGTTATTGTGTTATGGGGGCCATCTGGTGGCAATAATTCAGCGTTTTACAGGCATCATAAAGACAGAAAACAGATGTGACGTAAACTATTTGAAGATGATCTGATGGTGCAAGGGGGGGGCGGACGCGTTAAACCCAACCAGTAAGAAAAGCATCGAGGCAGCGGCGGAAAGCACCGGAACAGAAAGGGGGTGTTGACTCCCTCAAGCTCAGGAGCGATCCATCAAGTTGCAGAGCGCTCCCCCAGGGATGGTCTCCCATACATATTCACGAGCTCGACGTGCTAATTCCTGTTACCTCATGTTGCAAGTCGCATTTATGACTCATAATTGTCAGTCTCCCCGGAAACACGCTCCCATCATCAGTTCAGGTCCTGTGGTCCAGCGTAACCATGGTGATCCGCCTCAGGTTCAAACTTTACCATGACGACAGTCTCTGATGTGTCGAGGTGTTGCCATGTGGCACCAGAGATTACACCCCAACCACAGTTAATCCCAGCTCAAATTCATGACCCCCTTTTAACCAATCGCTAACCCTCCACAACTTCAGCAGGATTAAGTTTGCTAGTGCTGTTAAAGTTTAAAGTACAGCCAGGGTGTACGAAGTGGGGCTCTGCAGTTTATATAAAAGCAAGCATGAAGTTTTGACAGTATGGAGAATCCAAGAGGTGACTGGAGTTTTAGAGACGAAAAAGTGACACGCTAACTGGTCAGCAGATATTCAGCAGTTCATAGATGTTTTTAACGTGTAAACAGAGAGATACAGCCTGTGTCCTGGTGGGGGCTCCTATACCTTCTCCTCCGCACGATACTGCAGGTCCAACATTTGACTGAAATCAGGGGTGTTTATCAATACCAGGAACGCGAAGAACGTACTTGTGTTCTTGGCAAGAGCGCTCTTCCTGACTTGCCTCCCAAGAACGAACTTGGGACACAAACGATGGGATTGATCTTGTTGGGGAGGATGCAACCCATGTAAACTTGATATCTGGGGCTGGGCAAGAATGACACATGGGAATTTTTCAGCGTTCTGCATACTTTTGTTCTTGAGTATTGGAACCGTACTTCAGACAAAAGGGTACAAGGTCACATGATTCCCGAAACCTATACTCCTGTTTTCCAAGGTAAAAGTACCAAAGGAGAATTAATTCAGCACAATTAACAGGTCGCAGATTTTGCATGTATATAAAAAAAAACCTTTAATGAGCATCAAAAAAGCAGAAGTTGTGACAAGCTTTGGGAAACGAAATAAATAATGTGAAATAAAAGTCACCTTTGCTATATTTACATTATACTAATCGCTACATTTCTGGTCACCGCCAGAGCCCTGTGTGTCACATTGTAGTTGCCGCCCTGCTGAAAAGGTTACGACAGGTGATTTATGCTTTCAGCCTAAGACACGTCAGCAGTTAGCAGCCAGCTGAACCCGGAAGCGCCTGTGCCAGCGGAACAGGAGCGATGTCCGACACGCTTCCATCTTCAGATGCCGCACACAGGCCTCCCACACAGGCGATCAGTAAGACAAACAGCGGAGAGCAGCTGAAGACTGGAACCCAAGCCAGTGTCCGAGGCACTTTTTAGACTGACATCACCACACAAAATGAAATGAAACTTTGTATCCATTTGTACATGTATGGAGACAGGTATGTTGGACTGTGTTCCCCCCTCCCCACACACATACCAACTCGCCCTCCTTTTTAAAGACATACACACACATACAGGATGAGAGTGAAGCTTGGGGTCTAAGCGCAGGTTCAGATGTCTATGCAGGAGCCTGGAGCATTTCTCAAGAGGCTAAGAGCCTTGCTCAAGGGCCCAACGGAGACGTCGCCCCTCTGCCAAACACGGGATTCAACCTCGCGACCTTTCAGTCACAGGCACAGAAGCTGGTCTTTATCATGGCAAAAACAAAACATCCTTTGTTAAATCTACAAGGCATTCTACCACAACGAGGCGCAGACAGACGCTGAGGGGTAGACAGCAAGGCATGCCGCAACATGCAACATGCAGCACAGATATTTATAGCCTTCAAAATACAGAGCAAGTCATGAAGAATCTTGGCTGCTTTGCTTTTACATAAATCTTATTGTGGTTTGCAAAATTCCACCTTAAAACAACAATCTGTCAAGTTACATAAACTGAAACACAGACTACCCCAACCAAACAAACGTTAAACATGAAAACAATGCCCCATTCACGGCATCTGAAGTCCCAGAAAATTAACAACATTCCTCTCCTTCCATTGCATTTTTAATGCTCCATTATTTCACAATTCAGAATGACAGTCACTTCCAAAGTAAATTAGCACAACTCCACCAATCATTGAATAATGTCAAAGGTGGTCTGGGTCAACAGTCGCTAAGCTCAAGCCCGATTCTGGAAAGAGGCAGAAAGATCAACGACAGCAGCCCCCCCCCCTCAGGCTTACTCACATCCACTTCCCCTGTTGAAGTTCTGCAAGGGGTCGAATCCAGTCTCATGGTCGTCCGTCTGAAGCGGGTGCCGCGTCTCCAGGTTGGGGTGCTGCATGTCAACAGTCAACTATGGCCTGCAAAAAAATGAAAACAGAACACAGCATTTCAGCTTCCTGTCGGACCAAAGCGGTTTCTGGAAGGCCGAAGTGTTAGACTACTTCAAACTTTTGCTTAAACAAAGCACTCATCTTTCAAGGCTTTATATAATTCATAGAGGACCTGGGGGGGGGGGGGGGGGGAATGAAAAAACCAAAAGTAAAAGTAAATG
>JABFEB020000045.1:1864998-1878674 GCA_019775895.2 Stomatorhinus ivindoensis | reverse complement strand
GACCAGGGTTCTGATTGAACAGACCCCCCCCCCAACGACAAAACCATCACGACAAGTCAAAGGATATGAAAAGAAACACAAAAAATGATCATTAGTCACAATTATACCCTTGGCTGCTGCACCTCAGAATTAATGAGTCTGGTCACATGACCTCTCACCCAGGAACCAGAGCGGCAAACCGCGCCATCAGTGCAGCTGCCCGCTGCACTCCGTTATGTAACGCAGCCCGACACACTCGCTTCGACACACATTATTCACATGAAGTTAAATTACAGGAGTGACATGGTGCCATTATCTCAGGGGCCATGGGCCCTGCACTGCTGCCAAGGCCCGTGTGGCAAATTCGGCTAATCTGCTCCCGGCGAAGGCGGCGCTTTCACAGCGCCGGCGGATAGATGTGCCGCAGTAAGCAAATGAGCAATGAACATGTCGGGGCAGCACCCCCCCTGATGGGTTCACCTCCCAGTATTGGCCAGCGCACTGGGCACATCTGGGGAGCAAATTAGGACTGGCTACTCAGCAGGGGGCACCTTGAAGCGAGTGAGTGAGTGAATAAAGGAATGGCTGGAAGAGTGAATGGGACTGACTGGCAAAGAAAGAATGAAGGCCAATGAACAAAAGGATAACTGAATGAGTGAAGGAATGAAGGAATGATGAAAAGAATAAAGAAATGACTGAATGAATGAAAGACTGACCAAACAAGTGGATGAATTAAATAATGAACAAAAGAATGACAATGCATGAATGGGAAATGGAATGACTGAATGAACAAATAAATGACTGAATAAATATATGAATTAATCAATAAAGGTTCCCCTGAGTCATTTTCCAGTTTCTAATTCTTAGACTCCTTTGAAAGACATTGTGGGAGTGGGACAGGTTGGTCTGGCGGCAGCTTTGCTGGGGCAGAACCGTCACAAGCTGCCACCGTCATCCACGTAAAGCAGTCAAGCAGCCAACAGGCTCCATCAGACTCCACACCCACAACACAGCCCAGCATTTAGAAGGCAGCACAAGCTAAGCGATACCACTTCATTATTACCCCGACATGAACAACAAGGGCACAAAATCCACATCGTTTAGGCTGGATGCCCAGTGCATAAAACGTGAGGATCAGCAAGTGCGATCATCAAATTCCGGCAAGGCCAGGGAGTGGGACACCAGGCCACGGGACCGGGTCCGACCGGCCTCCGCTTCTGTTTACGCCAACTTAGCAACGCGACACCAAGGGGGCAGCTCTGATTTTATTAGCAAATTCAATCAGTGGCACGGCTGAATATTTCATAGCGATAAAGCCAACGCAGGGAAAACGCCGTGATTGGTTGCTTCCAGAGCCCCCCCCCATCGGGAACAGCAGGCGTCAGGTGTCCTGGTGCCGCACACAGGCCTGCCACCTCAACAAACACCCTACATTATTCATCAATAAACAACAATCAGTTAATCATTAATGCCCCCCCCCCCCACAAACTGTCTTGTGAAATGGAGGAAAGACTTTGTTCCCGTGTTTGTAAACGAACAACATGGCTTAAATACGCCAAGGTGGGTCAGCAGAATAAGCCCTAAACTAAATGCACTTACAAAGTAACAGTTTTTCTTTGTGAAAATGCTACTGCATCAATGGAATCAACCAATTTATAAAATGTTCAAAGAATTCTCTCGACTGGCACCCCCATTTCAGTACTTGGAATAGCTCTCCCAGGGAAAGATCGCTCCCTTTAAAAATTCTTGGACGGCTTTCCACACGATGATGCCCATCCAAGGGATTTTACATTACCTACCTTTATACCGCAATGAAAAAAATACACTCCCTTAATGCTAATATTAACAAAAAGCTTCACATTTTTCAGAAATAGTAAAAATATATATTACCATAAAAGTATATGTTTTTCCCCTGATGGTAAAGTGTGATGTCGCTCATTGTCTGCGGCTAATGTATAGTCTTTGTGCGTAATTTTGCATAATTCTGACTGCACATTAAATCCGGTCGATAGCCAGCTGCAGGTTAAACGCTTTTTATTTATAAATGAAGCTGGGATAGCAGTTCTATTTCAATGAACGGAATGTGAACTTTAGTTAAATTAAGCTCATTGGCTGTGCAGCGCTGGGCCCCATACGTCTACAAGACGGCAGGAAGTAAACGCAGACGAAACAGGAAGGAGGGCGATCCTCTAGCCTCGCGGAGCTGAGGCTCCGATCCGCCCCGCGCAGGCTACCAACCAGGCGACCCCGAGCTCACCGTAACAATGGCGGCTCGCCTGTCTTCACCGACCAGCCTCTGGCTCAAGTCTCTCTGCATGGACGATGGTCAGAAAGATGACAACGGCAAAACAGAGAATGGAGAATGGACGGAAGCCGGCAGCATATGTACATGCCGTGCTTTGAATATGAAGAACATGAGTCCTATTGATTTATGACAAAAGCAAAGACTCTGCGGTGTGGAATATGTAATACGCAACGCTGGATGCCAATTATTTTTTTGTCAGTTTCAACTTATTTCACCGGAAAATCATGATACTTTTTTAAAAAGTGGAAGAGATCCGATGCTGCTGGTGGTGTCCGTGTAAGAGCCATGAATACCGTGGTGAAGCGAGAGAGAAAAGCAAGATATGGCGTGGAATTGAAACTCCAGGGCTGACAGACACATTGTTAAACTGGCCGTTTGAGATTCTGTACATTAACCTGCAGCACAGCTGCAGTAAGGGGACCCCAGCCAAGTACACGCTGAGATCGCCGTAATACCCCAGGGACATGTTGGGAAGCGAGACGAAAAGCACAAAAGTTGTTTGGAAAGTTGGTCTCCAGATGGTGAAAAGGTCCCTTCTCCATACCAAGCGGATTGTTACCTTGGTGCGTGCAGTTTAGTACCGCAAGCAACTTTTGTGCACCGAGGGCTGCTTCTGCAATAGCTACCATGACATACAGTTGAATTCAGCTAGAATTGTGATACTTTACGGTAGTCTTCTGCTTTTTGAGGGGCAGTGGTGGCTTGATGGTTAGGGAAGCGCACTTGTAATTGAAAGATTGCTGGTTCAAATCCCCAACCAGCAAGGCACCACTGAGGTACCCTGAGCAAGGTACCGCCCCCAAGCCCTGCTCCCCGGGCGCTGAATTAGCTGCCCCCTGCTATGTCACGAAAGTCACATATGGGTTAAATGCAGAGGACACATTTCGTTGTTGTGCACTGTGTGCTGTTAACAATGACCACTGCACGCGGGGCGGCCTCAGTCGGGCGGGGCGGCCTCAGTCGGGCGGCCTCCGCATTCGGACCAGCCACCTTCCAATCACAGAGAGCTAACCTGATGAACCAGTATCGACCCCCTGGGCTTTGGAGACACAGAGAAGTCCTTAACACAGCTTGACACAGGTTTTTACACTCAAATTGACGTAGCCAACATCCCCGCCCGTCAGCAAACAGCAGAACACAGGATCGTCCAGTGCAGAGCGCCTCGTGGCTGCTGGCACGGCGACAGGGAGCCAGGTAGCTGCCGCGCAGTACAAGAGCTCCGTAATTACCACAAGACGGGGGCCCCCACGTATTCGCTTTGGGGTAATTGTGCCTCAGACGGCTGGGGGGACATGGGGCCCAGGTAGAACAGGGCATGCAGCTCAGCCTAGTCAGCTGCATCATCATGGGACGAATGCGAATAACAAACAGCTCCCTGGATATGCTCTGATGTTCCTACGGTAACAGTTTCCAGGTTTGCTTATAAATTATTACAAACACCACTAAACGGCAACGGTAATATCTGGAAATTATAATGGCAGTATCTCATTATTGATAATATATTCATTACAGCCTAAGACTGGCTACGTATCAGTGAATTAATAAAGTCTGTCGCTGATTATTTTTATGCGATTGCAGAGTCTGTTGAGAGTGGTTCTCACGCATCTGTAAACAGTTTAGGACAACAGAACGTTTAAAAACCATTCATACGCAGGCCTGGAACATAAGAGCATTTCAAATCGCTTAGAAAAAATTAAGAAACTTTCAGATGACGTTGAACCATCTAAGAATGTCAGATCCTTCCAAACACCGAGCTCATTACCTCTAACCCAGCTTACGCATTATACTTCATTGGACTTAATCAGCACCTTTTAATCTTAGAGTTGTGACCCCAAAAATCACCACAAAATGCTGAAATGCAGCATTTTAAAATTGAAACTGCGAGCATTTATCCAGCACACAGTGCAAAGACGGCTTTCCAGGGGCAAAGCATGGTTATTCTGTAAATAAAGTTGATTTATTGTTTTTTTTGCTTGTCCGCCTTTAACCGTGCATTAAAGAAACAATTTGATCTTTCCTCTGACGAATGAAATAAATGTTCTGAATAATTTAACCAAAGCAAACATTTCTTGCTAATATCAGGCTAATTATAGAAGTGCAGGGAGATGGTAATTTAAGCCCTTGGGCGCTGATTGTAAAAATGACTCCCTGAAGTCGTAGTGGCTGTTTCAGAAAGCTAGAAAGCTAAGCACTTATTTAACAGAAATTACCCAATGATCAGAGGACTTAAGGGCGGGGGGGCAGGGGGGGCATGGAACAGCCATGATTAGAGAAAAAAAAATGATATAAAAAAAATACATCCATTACTAATCAAAACTGTCAAACTGCACATTTTTTTCTCCTATTTGGATTATTACTCTTGTCAGGGACAGAGATGGAAGGCAGGAGGAAGAAAAAATCCTTGTTTGTTTTAATTCACAAAAAGAAAGCAATTTATCAAAAGAGTAAACTTGGGCTCACAAAAAGTCAACTTATCAAAACCCAAGCCACCATGAGGGCTATATATGCTGGTCGGCCAAACCACAAGACACAAAAGGGGCAAAACTGATAAATACCACAAATATACCAGTACAAAAGCCAGGTAATGTTTCAATCAAAACAAACAAAATCAAATTAAATTAAGTCAATCTGAAAAAAATATACTTAAACAATAAAAAGAAACTAAATACAAACTATTCCACCCCCACCGCAAACAGCCAGTTGGAGCTGTCCAATTTCCTGCGTTTAGCCCAGCTTCCATGTTGGCCCCTATTGCCTGGAGCAGCAAGGTGTGCTCTCCACACGGTAAATCAAAAGAAACTAACTCAATGAATACTCAACACATTCCAGTTAACCAAATGTGCACGCCTCATCTAGCAAACTGGTATGGGGATGCCGATTCTTCTGAGAGTGAGAGAAACCCAGGGAAAGTGTTTGTCTGGACAGCGTGCTTCGTTTGCTGAAGAGCCATCTGTTTGGCGAAAGCCTGCTGATTAAGTCCAAACGAACGCTTTCCCATGGACTGAACATCCCACTTGGAGCTCCAAAAGCCTGGCTATGTGTTCAGCTACACTCGGCCGCTTCTCAGAGAAGCAGATCCCGCGTCGCAGGCAAACACGAACAAAGGGGGGGGGGTGCGGAGATGTGTCACGGGACGTGAATCTTTCTGAGATGCTTATTTTGAGATTTGCTCCTTCGGCAGAAACCCTTGGTGTGGACAGCATCTTATTCTGGTCTGACGCAGCCATTCATAACTTGTGATGGACGGCATCCCTAGCTCAGACCTTGGACCATAGCAAATTTTGGACAGTGTATAGGAATTCTTTGCCTACCTTGCTCTCCAAGAGAGAGAGAGTTTTACGGGTGAAGTGCAGGGTGAGTCAGTGTCCAGCACAGGAGTTGAGGGCCTTGCTCTTGGATGCAATGGTGATATGAATACTTTGTCAGCCCACAGATTCAAAACCTATAACCTTCAGGACACGGGTATGGATCCTCGATAACTGGAAAGATGAGCGCAGCTATAAATGGGATTTCCCTCCCCCACTTCAGAGTGAAGTACATGAGTCTTCATCTGGCAGAAAGAATGCCTTGGGGGAGGGGGGGGCAATGATTACAATGACAACATAATCTCCCATCCAGCTCAAGGGAGGTAAGGAAGGGGGGGGCCGATCAGCGCAGTGGCGGCCTTGTGTTCCGTACGATCGCACGCTCCCTAAACGCAATCCTATCTGGCCCATGGGGGGAGGTCATCCACAGGGCGGCGAGAATGCGGACTACAGAGTGCCTCGAAATTCGATAATGTTCATGTGACTTAGGAGAATAATATCAACAATGAGGAGCAAAGAAAGAAATGAATTATCATTTAGAAAACAAAAAAAAGCACAACAAAAAAAGTGTAACATTACAGATTATAGTGTATGTATGAAGACACGGGAATGCAAAATTAGCACCAAATGGTAATTTAAGAGCGCTGAGTTCTTATTTAGTTACATGATGAGCCTGTCAAACTTAGCCTGATGTATTTGTCAAGATAAGTAAGCCCCACGTCTGGGTTTCTCCCCCCATGTAAGATGGAAGGACCATGACCGTGAAGAATGCAAAGATGGAAGGACCATGACCGTGAAGAATGCAAAGATGGAAGGACCATGACCGTAAAGAATGCAAAGATGGAAGGACCATGACCGTGAAGAATGCAAAGATGGATGGACCATGACCGTGAAGAATGCAAAGATGGAAGGACCATGACCGTGAAGAATGCAAAGATGGAAGAACCATGACCGTGAAGAACGCAAAGATGGAAGGACCATGACCGTGAAGAACGCAAAGATGGAAGGACCATGACCGTGAAGAACGCAAAGATGGAAGGACCATGACCATGAAGAATGAAACGTTGGAAGGACCATGACCGTGAAGAATGCAAAGATGGAAGGACCATGACCGTGAAGAATGAAAAGATGCGAGACCATCTAAGAAAGACCCTCACTTCCCTGCAGTCGCGCTCAATAATACCGGTCAACTCAATGGTACGGTAAACCTTAGGGGGTGTCGTGTGCTTCCCAAGCTACATATACTGTCCCTCCTGCAATCATTCAGCAGAAGCCCCCCGCTGAGAACAAACAGAAGAGCGGCAACTTGGAATAAGACCAACAGCTCAAGGGAATTCAGAATTCTTTGTAACCACTTCACATGGTACTTCTGCCCCAAGTACCCTGGTCAACTTTCGAGACAGTGGAAGTGCATTTCATGACATTTCTCCACATTTTATTTAAACAGCAGATGCTTTATGCAAAATGAGCGGAGCCTTCCATGTCGGTTAAAAAAACCACCTGACTGTTGTCCAGAAAGGTTATCATGGGCTACACCAAAGATGACTCTGCGGGTGGAAATGGACTGCTGGCCCTGAAACTGTTAACCATGGGTGTGAAACGGCACCGATTGTGCAGACGCGGCAACGTTCTGCAAAAAATGCAGATCCAGAAACCGAACCCCGACTTCAGCTGCAGGTGTTTGCCCTCAGAACCTCATGGTCGCAGAGAAACCCCTCGACTCCACGCTGACAGGTCAACGTTATTTGTTTGGGAAGTTTTCTGTCATTTTTCCCTTCATATACATTTATGTTATAGGTCCAAAGGGGCTTACAGATTAAGAGCACACAGGTCCAGCAAATGAATTAGAACAAACCAGAGGTCATTAACACACCGACAGGAACATTAAGCACAATAAATGATACAGTCTCACTGCATTCAGTGCATCGTAGGGTTACAACCTGGCTACCAGGCCAGCTAATATATTATACTAACTGAAGTATAATACAGCCACATCCTTACACAGTATTTTTCATGTGAAAAATGTAATTAGAAGTATCTGTGAACTACAGAGAAGTATGGGTACAGATTTTGTGGGAGAACCAGGTAAGAACAAAAGCATCACACACTGGTTCAGCGTGTTTTTATAAGCAGCAAGAGGGACTGAGAGGTCTTGAAGGAGAAGGGCAAAGTGCTACACTGTTGAGGGATCCACCCTGATTTTGTCCCGCACAACCATCTTCTGAGCAGTCGGCAAGTGTTGCGGCCTTAAGATTTAATATCCGAAGCAAGGGTACCGAGGACCAGCTGTTTGCGCAGCCCTAAACCAAAGTAACCTTTGGAGAGTTGCGACGTCGCCGTTCTGACGAGCCGCTCATTGAATCTCCCATCATGCATCTGATCGGCCATTCAGAAACGAAAAACAAACAAATAAGTCAAGGCGGCCATCTGCTTGTTAAAGGAAACAATAAGCGTGCATCTTTTTTTTAATAAACAATAAAATTACACCTACGGTCCTTGGGAAAACCGATTTAGGGAAATCGCAGACTTCATGTTATTTAAGTTGCATATCTTTTTAAAAAAATAAATAAAATAAGCTCCTCTTTAATTTATTACGGGAACACACGCAATACTTTTGTCGTCCTCGTCTGCTTCGTTAACAGTGGCCAATCAGAGAGGAGCCGAGGGATGCAATTTCACAACCGATGCATTCCTCAGACATAAACCATCTGCTACCGGTGGAAAAAAATCAAATTAATCCATTCTTTATCACGCTTTCGCATTTTAAAGCAATTAAAACCTCTTCTCCGCCTGAAAGCCAGGCGCAGAGGTATCTCGGTAATGAGGACTTTGGCTAACTTTGCGCAGGTTCCGCGAAAACGCTGCCGCGCCTGGTAAGTTTTCCGGGGCTTCCTGCACTCCGGTGAGCCGTTAGTCCTGCGATACAGATGTTGGCAGCGGCGGGGAATGGTTTATTTTTCCTTTATTAAACGTTCAATCATTTGTAAAAACCGAGAAGTCCCATAATACGATGGACGCTTCACGGTTGATTATTTTCGGCACTGCGTAGTTTTTTTAAATTCCCTCTAGTCCAGACAGAAATATCAAAAGACCACTAACGGGAACTGTGGATCAAGAAAAGCCATATACTAGCAAACTAAACACAATTAAAGCCGATAAACAGGCACATGTTCATAAAGAAAACATACGGTTAGATTTCTATAGCGATCTCCGCCTAGGCCCTTATTGCGAGGCTGAAAGCGATAGTTCTCTCAAAACACACAGCACTGAACATGCGTTTCTTATAGTATAAAACAGCGCTAAACTTAAAGCACCATATTAGTACACATGAGCAGCTCTGCAGGGGGTGAATCATATTAATTGCACCTTTGTTTCGCTTCCAAACCAAATATGTGTTAGCATTTCAGACATTAAGCTTCTGCAGGTATGCAAATGAATAACAAGCTCGCGCTTCCGAAACCCCACCTTTGCTTATTACACGCACCGACCCCATACATTATTTATAGCTTTTAATGAGTCGCATATGGGGTTGTCCTATATAGGATTATATTTTGCCAGATTAGGATACTTTTGGAGCAGTCCGGGTTTAATCAGGAAGGTCGTCCTCGGCGGCAATATCAACGCACCTTGCCACAAATCAAGAAGTGCGCTATTAAAAGAGGAAGACGGTGACAACCTCGTTTTACAGTCAGAGTATTAGAAAGATTTTTTAAAAAGGAAAAGCTTGCTCAGTTAAAAAAAAAATGTGACTTGGGCATTGAGGCCTGTGATAATGTGATTAAAGTGGAATCCTTACTAATAAAGTCCAACTTCATAAATCACAAGAAATCCAGAAACTCCCAACACCATCTGTTAACATCAGGAATATATGACGAGATATGATATATATTTAATAGGTAAACAACAATCTAATTAAGATGGACAAATACGCTGTGCTCTTGTCAGTGGGGAGCGTTAATTACGCACTACATTTTAAGCTCGAATTAAATATTTAAGCTCTAAAATCATCCCCGCGTCTCCAGCCATGAATGCATTAATGTCGAAATGCAGAGCGACTCGCTGATGGGATCCCAGCAATGCGATTTGCTCGCATCCCAGCAGCGGTTAATTGTTAAGGAACAGCGCCTCACCATATGTACACGGTGGGCATTTAGGGAGGCGCGTTCCCAGCGCGCAGCCCCGTGTGTCCCTGATCCTACATCACAGGCTGACAAATGGGGGGGTTATGCAAGACATTCACCAGCTGGAAAAAAAAAATCTTGAAATCAGTAAATGCTTGAAATAAACAAAACTGGTGACTAACTGAAAAGTTGCAGAATAGCAGTTACAAGCAGACCATACACGTTTGCCTGGGAATCTGTCTTCTGTGTTTCAACATAAAAAACTAAATATAAGCTATAGTGGAAATCACTACAAAAAACGGTTATTTGTAATTTGGTATTTACAAATTTGATATATGAACCATAGGTATGTACGCTGGGAGCCAGTCCATCCATCCATCCATCCATATGCACAGTTGCAGTGCTCTATAACCAGGGTCTGTCCTAGGCAAGGAATAACCCAGGATGGGGCCCCAACCCATCACAGGGGAAGGTATATTACCATAAAAGAAAACAAAATAAAAGAAATACGTAGAAGAAGTCATGAGCACAAGACCAAAACTTAGTAGACACTTAAAAAAAAAAGAAGGAAATGAAATGATGCATTTTGGCGTTTCTGCATGATGCAGTAAATCCAAATTAAGGGCGACAAAAGGAAGGGGTTTTCTCAGCCGAACCGCCAAACGTAAATCAGCCTAACGATGTTTGTTCGCGCGCAGGTTAGGAATTAAGGACAGCTAGGCCATATGCTTTCCCCTTCGTGCGAGATGGGCCTCACATCACTCGCGTTTCCGATTAGCGAGATGATTTATGCTGCAGTCGTGGAAAACTCCAACCAGCGAATGATAAAATGCGGTGTGACTGGACCAGATGTTGCACAATAAAACAGGATTTACCACTGTAATCTCGGGTACTTAGTCTATACAAAGCTAATATAGGACACTCAAATGTGGCAATGTCACAGTCTCTCTATTAATAGAGAGGGAGGAAAAAAAGACGACTACAAACGATAAGAGATAAATGGCGTGTTTGGTTGGGCGGATGGCATCGCGTGGGTTGATGAATTAGGAACAGTTTTGTACTGAGACTTATCTGCGAGACAAACCTGGCGGAGATCACCGGGATTAATTAAGCGTGAGACACCACTTTGCCATTGTTCCCATAGCATTCGGTGTAGAAACAATGATTAATCAGCCTTTTACCATTCTCCAGAGACAGGCCCGATCCCCTGTAAATCCGCGTGTGCGCGGCTTGGGGGGGGGCACGCCATGCTGGGGGAAACGCAAGCAGTCTGCAGGGTGTGAGGGGGCTGTTGTGGCCTCCACATCAGACACTTGGGATGCCCCCCCCCATCAATTCAACACAAAATACATATATTCCAGTGCAAAGTCATTATTTCCACTGCAAACTCTCAGACTGACAGAGCAACACTTGTCAGAGAGAGTCAAGCGGCGATTAGGATTTCTATCTTCTGCATGACAGCCGGCAGGAAGAGGAGAGAACAGGCCTTTGCTTTAAGCCCACGGACACAGACTTAAGGGCGGAGAGACAGATCTACACAGAAGCCCCCTGCAATCTATTCTTACGACAACGAGTGCAACACCTTCTCGAATGAACGGCCGGCTAATCAGCATGGTGGTCTCGCATCACCGTGGGGTTTAAGGTCTGATAACTGAGGGATAGACTGTTAGCTGGAGGCTCCCTGAAGCTCATTCGGATAAATGGCTCTTTAGCCGAATTAGCACCGGACCGTCACAGACTTCCGCCAGACATCCGTGCCGTTGCCGACTAGTGGGAACCATGAAAGCCGTGGAGACGCCGGGAATGATCCTCACCGACAACGCCTTCCCCTCTGAGACCACTGACTGCATTGTGAGTAACAAGCAGGAGTTCAAACTCAAAATTTTCCGCCTATGAACCTGCATTGCAAGTACTGTACCTGCCCACCCGCCACAGATCTGTGGTACCTGCTGGATTCACAGGATACCTGTGAATGCAAACATATTAACGACACTTAACGTGATGCTATTCATGTCTAAAAGAGTGATTATTTGAAATTAATTCCAGCTTAAATGGACACAAGGCATGTGCGGTAACTATATGGCTCTTAGAAACACAATCAACCTGGAATTATACGCTTTTATCTTTTTTTTTTTTAAAGTTTCATTCAGAGAATGCCACAATTCTGAAGGTACATAGAGTAATCATGGAGCTTTGTGATCTTAAAGAGTGAGGAGGTAGGGGACATTGCAAGCTAAATTACTGCTACAGTGAAACCAACAATCAAACTCTTGAAAATCAGTATACATTCTGACACAAAACTTTTGATGACCACAATTGTACCACAGACTAACAGTTTAATTATTTTACATGACAGTCAAAGAAATCTAGTTCAACAAAATGAACGTTCAAGATACAGGGTACAAGCTACAGCGTGACAATGCTAACATGATTGCTCGGGGCTAGCTAACGAGCGGCCATGAGGTTCCAGCCCACTGGCCAACTGCCAGGCCTGATCGCCTTTTGTGAAGAGGATCTCTACCAGTGCATGTTCTGCCTCCCAGTTAATGCCACCGATGGCCCTCAGGCAGCGCGAGACGCTGACGTACACAATAACAGCCATGCTAGCATCCGCTACCGTCATTTCATTCATGTCCATCATACTGACTGGACGACGTCAGTCTAACTATCCACCAAACACAAGAGAGGCTGGTTGTAACTAACTACTGCCTAGTTAGAAAAAAGAAAACACACTAACTTGACTGAAACGAAAGTAGCAGTGGTAATTAAATACACGTGAACCTGTATCACTTGAGGAATGGCAAACAATCCTGAGATGAGGAAGAGTGGAAAGGTTTTTATTTGGGCGCGGGAGTGGAGGAGTATTAAATGAGAAGCAGCCGGGATGAACGGAAACAAAAAGGCCGTCATTTCACTGTCAGCATGAGGGAAAACAAAGGACAGAGAGCAGTGAGTCTCAAAGAGCCGGTACAGGATTTTGCTGGGGCATAACTGACCGGGGCCATAACTGACCTGGGGCATAACTGACCTGGGGCATAACTGACCAGGTGAGTGTTCAGGGGAGAAAACAATCAGCTTCACAAGACTGGTGACAAGGTATCAGAGGAAGGATACTATAACCCAGGGCTCTTCAAAGCTGGACCCCGATTCCAAATCCAGGCCTTGTTTTCAGTTCTCCCAGGTAGTTAGTTTAATAATGACTGATTCTGATTGGTCAGAGGCTTCACACCTGACTCACAGGTAAAGGAAGGCTGGAAAACCAGCTTGGACCTTGAGGACCGTGAGTTGAATAGCTTTTGTATATGTTCATTGGTTGCCTGGGCCCAACCCCTTCCTCCAATCCCATTCCTCCAGCTTGTTTTAATTTACAAATAGCAGTTACGACTAAAAAAATATCATAAGCGCAGCAGTTGGGCTTTCAGAAATATTCCCCCAACTGGCCAACTTCGACAGCTCTGGGACTGACATGCCAATATGGGAATGCTCCTCCGCAGGCATGCATCTCGAACCTCCACAGACAGCGTTACGCACAATGAGACACACAAAGGTCAGGAAAAAAACTACGTTTACAGAGGACACAGCAGGAAGATACTTTCAACCAGCCTCGGGAATTCTTCATCAGGGTTAGAATCCCCACTTTTTCTTTATACCCAACGCATGTTTAAAATCGACCGGCTATGAAAAATGCAGCCAGGTGTGTGGCAGTCAGAACGGATGCCTTCTGACTGATGGAGCAGCCTATGCACTGATCAGAATTAGGGATGCACCGAAATGAAAATTCTTGGCCGAAACCGGAAACCAAAAAAGAGGAAACCAAGGCCGAACACCGAAAGAAATTATGCCAATAATTAGTACCATTGCATTTATGGCTATGACTGTGTACTAACCGTACTAAAATCAAGGCATTGCAATTGCATGAATTAATATTAAAGTTTCAAAGAATAAATCAGTTACAAATTATGAAAA
>JABFEB020000045.1:1841304-1854431 GCA_019775895.2 Stomatorhinus ivindoensis | reverse complement strand
ATGGAGTACCTTACATTTGTCTATGTTAAATTTCATCTGCCAGGTATCGGCCCAGTCACTAATTAAATCAAGATCCAGCTGTAGCTGCTGAGCTGCTGGTTCAGTATCTGCTACACCACCCACCTTGGTGTCATCTGCCAATTTCACCAGTTTGAAGACACGGTCATGCATGTATGCATGCTACTTCAGGGGAAGAGAGACCAGAAAATACACAACATCAAAAACACAATGGCTGGAATTATTACTATTAACTTCAAATGCAATTGTAAGCTGCCAGCTCCTATCGGGAAACACAGTGTCTGACGAGCAAAGCTGCTGTAATGGCGATCAGGGACGACAGCGGGACAAGGGGCCAAAGTAGCCGGTAGGGAATGACCAGCACAGAAACACAGAGGCCTTTGTCCGGTGCGCAGCCAGTAAAATAAAGCGGCCTTCTGCAAGCAACACAGATCGACATCCATCTCTGCTGTGCCATGACAGGGTCTGGCACAAGAGGGGAAAAAAATCAGAAAGTGACATCTTTAAACTTTACAAAGTGGGAGCATGTTCAATTTAAATCTAATGGATTTACCTTTTTGCTTTGTCAGGGTTTTTCCATCATACTTTAATCCCACCTCTTACCTGGCATGTCACTTCATGTACTGTGTCAGGGGATAAGGTGAATAATGTACTTAAAATGTGCAGATCTATGTGTCGCAAAACCCCACTGCTGAGCAGCCGACTGCAATGCACTGGCTAAATGTGTATCCCTTCAAAGTCCAGTCATATGATGCTCTTTGAAAAGTGAAGCCTTTACAGAACAAGAAACGTCTGTATCTTAAAAGCTTTAAGAGAAAAGCTAACAAAATGACTTCAGCACGTAGGTCATTACACAATAACACAATGTTCAAAAAGCCTTCAAGCAATGTCACATGTCCTCCCTTCCCCAGCCAATCAGAGAGATTCAGGACAGTCACATGGGGGGACCTGCACTTCAATGCAAGTATTCTGGCATGATTTGCTTTGAGTTTTTTTAATCATTTCTAATATTATAAAATATATCATAGAATGCATAGCACGTTACCCTTTTCTATGCGATTCAATTAGTCTTTGTAAAATCTTGAGGCCTAAGCTTACAATGTTGTAAGAATTCGGAAGGCCAATAGCAATATGATTCTGTTCCAGATTGTAATCTGTGAGAGGCACTCACCAAAATTTGTCAGTTACTTAACTAAATGTTTGGGAATGGGAAATTTTTCCATCTGAGATAATGTTTATTTTACAACAGTGAAGTAATACCTAGTCACTGGGGAGAAAGGTGTTACACCTTTATAGCTGAATGACATTATACATCAAAACGAAAATCACAGCGTCCTGTCTAATAAAATCAAATCCCACTTGATTCATATTTAAAATTCATATTTTAAAAAGCGGCTTGAAAAATGCTCGGTCTTTTGTGGGAACATGTAGGACAAAACTAGAGCACAATCCTCCAAAGGTCTCTGTAAACACTAGACGGCTAACACTGGAAGACTAATTACAAAAAATAAAAAGTTATTACCTTACACACTCAGCAAGAACCATGTAGTATATATTACACTCGCATCCTTGACTAGCACACAGCTAAATAGCCTGTAATGATATTATACCCAAAGCGTTAAAACGCTATCTTAAATGTATTTGAATCCGTAAATAAGCCGTTCTTCTCTGTAGACTTGATGCTTTTTAAAAAACAGGACTTTGGAGAGAGAGATTTGCGTGAATTTGTTTTAAACCGCTATCACTTCACCTTTGTGCCTCTGCAGCCCTTTCGCTAAGCATACAGTAAAACCAGGAAGAGAATCCGCCGAGTTCCCAGGCCCTTGCGCTCCCCACACGAAAACACGTTTAAAAAGCGATACGTGCGCGTCCAGTAACAGCGAACAAGCAGCGTCCGCACTAGCACCGTTGTTCCCTCTGTCCCTCCGCTTTTTAGGCGTATGTCGTCTTTACCTTGGCAATTCATGCGGTCCCTCGGCTACCGCTTCGGGATTACACTGAATGTAAACACTCCCCAGTCAGGCGGACGTCGGGAGGAAACAGCTGATTGAACACGTGACCAGAGTGCCGAAGCCTCGCTGCGGACTCGGCGTGACCTTTGAACTCTCCGTCACCGAGAGCGAGCGAATGTTGTGGAGGGGACTCGGGAGCGCGCACAAAGGTCTCAGTAAAGCAGAGCAATGGGGGAAAAAATAAATATGTGTATGTATTTTAGAATAGTACTTAATTTATTATTTTTATCACATGTCTTTAATCACGATTCTTTATATAAAATTATATAGAAAATACTGAATACTGAAAATACAGTAAATCATATATAGGTAAAATTCAGTAAATCTCTGCCTCTAGTGCAAAATGACACAATTTCCCTACAGCATATTTTAAATCCAGCTAATTTTATGTTTTATTATGCAACCTTGGTGTTTTCTTCTATTTTTCCAAACTCACGACTTATACTTCAGCAAAGCAATTATTAAACTCCCACACTGCGGTAGACTCGGGCAACTTGTAGGAGTACTTATGGTTTTAATTATATTCTCAAATCTCATAAACCTTGAGATGGTGCGTTTTTCATTTAGTAATCACCAATTTGTCCCGCAGACAATGCTTATTGTGATTTAAGTGCGTTGCCGTGTTTATAAGACGACACTGGCCAGTAGAACCTGCCCCTGGGGTACTACGGGCAAGCAAGCCATCACAAAGCCATCTGGTTAAAATATCTGAAATGCCACGGCAGGCACCTTATCTACAGTCTGTTATGCCTGTTAACCCAACCATATTTCCCTCTAATGGCTTTATTGTGGGGCAGTTTCTGCTTGTACGTCATTATTCACACTTATACGGGGCTGTTTTAGCTGGGATATGTTTAGAGTATGTTGGCTGCAAATAGGATACTTATATACTTGGACTTAGGTATGTATCACCCTTAAATATGTTTTCCAATTATTATCTCTACCCACATTTACAGAAATAAAACAAGAAGACTAACAGTGTTAAACATAGTGTTTCTATAAGAACAAGTAAGGCTAAGATGAGAGCATCTGCTGTAGCATAAAATCACTATGTTCTCTGTCAGCCTGAATATTCTTTGTTTTCTGGGAAAGGTGTTTAGAGTCTCACAAGGGCAACATTTCATTAGAGGCATAATATTGCAGTTGGATAAATGTCCTTTAGGAAATACTGCTGTAAATTGGCGAAATTTTGCAGCAAATTGGTTTTACCCTTTATTAAGGCAACCTCTATATTTAAACATTAAAATATGTCGACATATGCAAGCAGACACATCTGTGCACTTGTTGAGTGAGATTCCAGGGTGTAGCTACGTTACACATAATCCAAATCACATTTGACAGCAAACCTTTGCCGAGCGGCTTTTTAAAGCGGGGAATGCTCTTTGACGACGTGTGCACATGTTACTGTTGACGAAAACAAAACAGTTCAGTTTTTTCCCATCAAACCCACGCCTCTACTGAGACCACAACCCCTCCTACTATACATTACCACATTCAGGGCTGATTTACATTTATTCTTTATAAAATAAAATATATAAAGCGGGTCGAAAAAACACTAAGCGTGGCCAATCAGTACGCTACTATCCGCAGCTAGTCAGCTGCTGGAGCTCCAGCTCCTGGATGGAGCCCCATCTCAGCCAGGTGGCCCCATCTCACGCATCACTAGACAGCGGAGGATTTGTGAGAATACCAGCCAGCCACTTCCTCCACTAATGACGAGTTCAAAAATAAAACAAAAAAAAGGGACTGTTTAAAAACCAATGCTGCTACCCAAAAGCGTGACTAGTCACTGCTCCAAAGCGAAAAAACATACCCATTTTAATTACTAATAACTCTGCAGTAGTAAAGCATTTTTATTTTTAATTAAACTTTGAGTAAATTGTGAGTGAAAAGATATTAACTGGAAACAGGGACATAGCCAGACCTTGTACAATGGGGTGGCCGGACTAGACCCAATGATTTTACTGAGCTGGCAATGGGGTAATATTTTGTTGAATGTGGGGTCCCCCTTGGTATATCTTGCTGACTGGGAGGGGGGGGTGCATTTTCCCGATCTCAAGCTTTATCCATTAATTTGAAGACACGCCGTCGTCAACTGATCGGCGGGTTGGACAGCTCTGGTTTACAGAATTAAACGCTCTCATTTTTATGTTTTGGTGAGGGATGGCCTCATATTTGGGGGGGGGGGGGGCATTGGCAAACCATAGATCCATCGTTTTATTTTTTAGATCTTTCACAGGAGCCTAATGTAGATACTCAGCTACTTATGTCAGTCTATATATTTCCAAAAATCTTGAAAAAAAAATTTCACCAGACAATGGGGTTTCCAAACTTACTAGCTAGAATTTCCACCCTTTCAACACTGGGTGTCATATGTACCCATTTATTATCACAGAGGTGGGCACAGTAAGTTCTAAAAATTAATCTGCTTCATGCTTAATCAATATGTCTAGCAAATGGCCTCTGGATTTGAAGGCTCATTGTTAAAGTAGGAGCACAGGAGGGAACTACAGGCCTCATTTGTGTTTCGTATTACATCTTCCTTGGGGCTGTACGTAAACGCGTGGCAGCATTCGCAAGAAGAATAAAGCAGGAAAGAAGCGTTTTGAACGGTGGCCCAGGAGGATATGGTAGAGGCGGCAGCCGGTAATACCTTTATGTCCAAGGCAGTCACAGAGATGACCCATCAAAGACCCCCCACATCTGAGTCTGGTAATATGAACTCAGAAACACCACCCACCCGCCCCCCATAACAAATTTGGCTGCATTTCTTCTTCTTGGCACGTAACATTATTGCCATGTCTGGAATATCATGTTGCTTAACGCCTTGGGCAAACACAAGTAGGGATGCAACATACGAGAGGAATTTAATTCATAAGAACCCATATGAAAAGGTAAAAAATGTTTTGGACAAGGTGAAGACTGACATTATCTGGTGTTGTTTTTTTTTTCTTTCTTTTCTCACGGGAACACCTGCACTGTGGACGATAACAGGAATAAAAGGGCTATTTATGCGGACGTGGGCGGGGCGCGTTAAATTGCGCGGCTTTCTGTCCGCGCGATGGAGCTAACTGCGGGTGGTTTTATAATCCCATATCAAATGAGTCACAACGCACATCCGACGTCACGGAGCCGGTGGCTGCTCAGGCGGCGTTGTGCGGAACACAGACCCCATCTGCTGTCGCCTCTGGCCGTTCCCCTTCTCCGAGAGTGGACATTCAAAGGACACGTGCACGATGTCGTTTTTTGTGCACTGCCGCGTACGCACTTGCCGGGAGGAAGCTCGATTCAGCCATTTATCGCCCCCCATCCCTTACTGTGTTCCAGGGAGCCTCATTAATCACTGATTGCTGAGAAGCTGTTTGAAACTGTCAAAATGTTGACTGGATTTTACTGTGCCTATGCGAAGCCTCATATAAAGCCTTTTATACACCTTTCTCTTGCAGCAAGTAACATTACTGTACATTACTCTACAAATTGAATGATTTAGACAAAATTATTATAAACACACTTTGGTGTGAAACTTGTTTCATTTAGAGTCGAAACAAAAATTAAATAATAAAAAAACTCATCCGATTCTCCAGTCTCAACGCCAGCTATTATTAATCATCCTTTGATAATAAATTGTAGGTAAAGTCTTTAATGTCTTTGCACATGACAGGCCACAAGGAACCACACAGGCAGACCACCGCCAAATGGAGGACAGGGGCATTTTCTACTGCTGGCAGCACGCGGGTGCCCCGCACTGAGCAGCCAATCAGGACATGGCGCTCGCTTTCACCTCCGTTCCCTGAGTGTTCATTTTGCACAGTATATTCTGCAGTTGCAAGGCTAAAACCAACAATCTAATGTACCAGCACTGGAAAAAAACACTTGTTGGTCCACTCAGAATTCCATTCCCTTTTAACCTCTTTCACTTTAATAGCCTTGTCCTGATTGCTCCACGCCAGTTGCGACCGTACTTGTGTCATTTCAATGGGGATTTAACAATGCAAATATAAATAACTTACGATCAGCACAAAGTGGTTCCCCAAGTGGTCATTAACAACAAAATATTCTTTTATCACCACACTGATTTGACGTGACAGCCACTGCACAAACGAAGGTAATTCACCTGTATCCATTTAGTATTCTGCAAGGGCGATTTCTCGTTTCGGATTTTCTTTCTTTAATAAATATGATGGTACATGGGCCTATTAATACATCGTTTCACTTTTATCCTTATTTGTTTACGCATAATATGTTGCTATTAATATGAATTCCCCACTTCAAAAACTTTTAAAATTTATCTGCATGTTTTATTACTTTTTGCGTTTTGGAAGGTGGTTGGGTAGATTTAAATGTATTTTAATGTATATTTCTTATAAGTTTACTTATTCCAAAGACCTTTACAACGTTGTTTGTGTTATACCAAAAGAAATTATGCCTGTATGAATCTGACTATCACCCATAATTAGAAACGGCCGGCGTTCACAAGCGTAGGGGGACACGTTATGTAGGTGCCACGTCAATAATTGTTTTTTAATTGAAGTTGCTGCTCGCTATTAAACCTTTTCAACATACACAGTAGACAAATGAAAACATCTGAATGTGTTGGAGATGGGGCCTAAATATTTATATAATAGCAATTATTACTGCATTGACTATACTACTACATTAAAAAATCGTCTCATTATACAAGACGGTATGAAACCTACAAAACTGGTCTCATCATGGCAAATCAGGCAACTTAAACTCAAAAAAAGCTTAAGCAAGCAGATGGTTTAGAGACCCTCGCTGAGAAGAAACCCTGATTGCCAAATGATCCCGAATGACACGAACTGGTTTCATTTCATAAAAAAACATACACCATCATTATCATCTTAAAAGAGCCGCGGGGAGCCGCGACTTCACGGAACCGTTAAACGGCGCGACCCCTCAGAGCTCGTGTTACGGCACCCACGCGTCCTGGTGTCCGGAGCCGCTGGATCACAGTCAAGCGCATCCCCGAGCGGCATTCGCGGTAGCGTGGCCGCGCACGGACACCGCGGCTCGTGGCGTTGTCATAATAAAAAACATATTTTTATTATATATATCGGCTGCAAACACGCGGAAGCTCTCCGAAGAGCATCAGAAAAAATGCGGCTGACTGAACTGGCTGCAAAGGAAGGAAGGAAAAGCTGCTCCCTCCCCTCTGGGTGTTTTTTTTTTGGACAGGACTCTCTCCCTTTGCTCAGCTCCCGTTTGTCTCCGTCCGGCGGCTACGGTGAAAATAAAAAAGGGGAGAAACATCGCATCATGTTCGGTGCAGGCATTCTGCAGAGCACGAGATAAGACACGGAAAACAAGTGTCGCGAGCACTTTCAAGGAAACATCTGTCATAATAGCAGCTGACAGATCTACGAGAAGCATTACGGCTTCTGAAAACGTTCCTTGTTCATTAGCATTGAGGTTTTTTAAAAAAAAAAAATGACAGAAAAAAAAGCCAACAGATTCCGGCCTATCAGCCTTGACTTGCAGCAAAAGCCTGGCTGGCCCAGGTCGTTATCAGCTTAACACAGAGTTGCAGCTGCTGAACAAATGGATTTGATTTTTAAGGCCCGATGAGAGAGAGAAAAAATCAAAGAATAAGGTGCCCATGGTCCCCATCCCAGAAATCTAAATTTTTCTTGAGTGCACGTGTATATACATGTACATGTTTTTTTTTAACTATATAAACCTTTCATTCTCCTTTTGCATTATTTCTGTGAAAAAATACAAATAACAAAAGCATAGAAAATTCTTCTTTCTTTCAAAAAAATCATCCTTTATTCATTCTCCAATATGCCGAAGGCCTCGCTGGTACAAGCCCAGCCGTCTCCGAGGTGGACGATGAACGAGAGAGCAGAGGACGGCGAGAACAAACGCATCGCTCTAGGTGGGATCAGACACATGGCTCTTGGCGAGCTCAGCGTCTTTGTCTAATGCCGTCACTGCGTGGCTCCGAGCACAGCAACGTGGAGGAATGCTGTCCTCCGCGGATTTTTCTACATCCCAGCTTCCCTTCACACCAGATCCCATTCCCCGGTGTCTAATGCTGGTTCCGCGGAAGGGCGGTGGAGGGATGCACCCTCGTGGTAGCTGCAATGCTAAAAATCACCAGCGGGGGCAGTGCCATCAAACTGCAGGAGATGTGCTGATGGGAAAACTTTAATTACTGTTTGTTAATATTTTATTTTATAATATTATAAAATATTTTATGAACGTTTAATGTAATCTATATACAGGTTATTAACAAGTTTATATTGGCTTACTTTAAAAGCAAGCTAAATTTAGGTGTCAGATTGTTTTATAAATTAAGCCCATTGGAATTTATATTTCACACTGCTCAGATATCAATTGGCTGATCCAAACTACCGTATCTGAGTAATAAGTGCAATAAGGTGCCAGGTTAGTGAACAACTTTTAACATTGGCAAGGCAAGTGAAATAAAAAACAGAATGGAAAACTAGCAAGCAAACGCAGAATCTAATATGCTATGTAAATTTCTGTTACCAATATTAAAAGCAAAACCAGTAAAGAAAAAAATAGGCACATGTTCCCATCATGAGAATGGGAGCTTTTCTAATTGGAGTATTAATGTAGGCCTAATCATAAAATCTGTTTTTTGAAAATTAAGCGTTATCATTTAAACGTACAAAGCAAAAACGTGCTTAACGCGTTTTGTTCCAGATCCGTGATGTCCCCCTTTAGCTTTTTTCTTAAAATATAAAAAGTACGGGAATTACCGAGGAAACGATCTGTTACCTAAACAAACAAGAGGGGTCCAAGGCAGAAATGCGTCATCATGCCTGTGAATCCTGGAGAACTTTCATTGTCTCTGTAAACGAAAACGGGGGTGGTGGGACATCGTTCATTTTGTTCGTCGTCTCGTTTTCAGGAGATGTTACACGAAAGCCCATCGTTGTTTAATGGCGAAAAAGATAACACTCCAGCAAATAAACACTTCACAACTCCGCTGTTAGTCTTCTGCGTGAATTATCACCATGCATGCTCAGTAACGCACTGTAGGGACTTCTGGTGAGTGAGTTATGTGTAGGACAACATGCCTGCATGCAAAGCGCAGAACAAGTGGATTAACTTCCGCAAAACACTAGCAGGATATTACAATTCCAATAGAAGGGGACAAAGCGGCTTCCGTTATACCTTTTTATATCCTGAAAATTGGCTCATTGTTCCTATTCCCCAGCTGGATTATAACATTTTTAAAAATGATTTTTAGGTTATTGGATAATTACGTAGAAAGGATACTCAATTTAGCGCATAAATAAATAAAATAAAGGTTTGCTGTATTTCGGCTACTGGCGTGAATTACGTGCTATTCACCCTAATCTTTGCAGCTGATCCATTGTCCTTTTCCACCTGGACTCCAGAGGACGAAGAAACAGCTTGCCAGAAAATAAAAAAGCAAACAAATGCGACCATAAACCACCCTATAAGTAAAAAAGTCGGTAGTTCACAGATGCGCTTTCCTGGTTCGCACAAACAGCACCTGCGTCGATGTGTAGGCCCGAGGTTGCGTCATAACACGGAACGTGTTCTCGGTACAATGCCAAATTTAAGCACGGTCCCACTTTTCGGGTTAATTTTAATAAAAAATAAAACTCGACTAAATATTTTTTCCCGCCTTTAGACTTGGTGTCTGTCGTTTTCATTACGTTTCAGTGATTCAGAAAGTGAGCGCCACACAACTTTGTGAAAATGTACTTTTAACAGGTCAGATAAATCGTTTCACATTTTTATGGAGGAAGAAACAAGACTTAATAAATAAATAAATAAATCTTAGACATGAATATATTTTTGGTATACATAAACAAACATAAATAAATAAATCCTAAATCAAGAACGCCAGCCAACACTTCTTAACACCCAGGCAAGGGCAAGGTAATGGAGCCCAGATCAGTACAGTCCACCTGGCCAACAGTGCTTTGGAAAAAGGTTATTGCTGCCCACATCATTAACAAGCAAATGAAAAGGTACGTAAATAAATAAACCTGGAAATCAATCAATCAATCAAGCATTGGTATAAATAAATCGTATTTATTCATTTATTCTACAGATTTGTTTATTGATTGATTGGTTTATCGCAATGGATTTTTTTGTTTATTTCTACCAACAATTAATTTTTTGGTTCATGTCAAAGACGAATGTATTGGTTCATTTATTTATTTATTTATTTAAAGTCACGTACATTTCGTGTTTGTATACATTGAGCTGTCTTTGTTAGCAGGCAGTGCATCGCAGTTAGACATTACATTGTTATGATATTTCATATTTTTTCCTTCTCTACTGTATAAATAGCCCACATGCAGCACTGGCAGGACAAATTTGTCATTTTTCAACAGCTGTTGCAATATTTGCTGATATGCCTGGCTCCTGTCTTTCATTTTATCAAATCTGTCGAATCTGTGTTTTTAAAAGAATTGTCATATTTTCCTGAATATCACAGTGGGATAAGAGGGACACTTAAGGTCAGGGATGTATATGATATTATTAAAAAACTTTCATGCTGTTAGGTTTGATTAATGCTAGTTTCATTTCTAATTCTTCACGTATCTTGACATTGCACATTTTTAGTTAGTGTGTCTTGCTCTTAGTATAGCAATAAACTGTAAATTACAATGATTATTTCTTTTATTGACTGGATTATTTAATTTAATTTATTAAATTTTTTGTGTAATTAACCAAGTGAATGGTAGAATTATCCTAATTAAGTTGAAAGGGCAGTCTTACCATTGTTTGAACCAAATCAAGGTGACACCTACGACTTTTTTTCACAGTCCATATTATACTGATAATAAGCTACTCTAATGTAAATGAGCTGTTGCTGCATTGTGTAACCAAGTCTAACATGAATGAAGAGGTCAAGCAGAAGTCAGTGGGGGCTGCAGTTACCCAGGGCTGGTTGAAAAACTACTTTTCTGCAGTAAGTGAGTTCATAGGTATAGGACAGGGAGCACCGGAGTCCCCACAAAGCATTCAGTCTTTAGATTCCCCTGAAGCTTCATAATGCAGTTATCATTCTTTATTAGAATATAATAAATATAAGGAATGTCCCTCTACAGTCTAAACACATGCTGAGGGTAATTGGAGTTGAGTGAATGGTGTGTGTGTGTGAGTGAGTGTGTGTGTGTGTGAGTGTGTGTGTGTGTGAGTGAGTGTGAGTGAGTGAGTGTGTGTGAGTCAGTGTGTGTGTGTGTGTATGTGAGTGTGTGTGTGTGTGTGAGTGAGTGTGAGTGAGTGAGTGTGTGTGAGTCAGTGTGTGTGTGTGAGTGAGTCAGTGTGAGTGAGTGTGCCCTGTGATGGGTTGGTGCCCCATCCTGGGTTGTTCCCTCTCTTAGCTCTGGACCCCCCGTAACCCTGAATAGGAAAAGCAGTTCCAGAAATGGACGGATAAATATAATATTTATGTGTGTGTTTAAAATAATGAGACAAAATAACAATATTATATGAACTATATTAAGAATAGCATCGTTCCTTGGATAATTGTCTTGCACTGTGTCAGGTGGGATGTTGGATCAAAGTAGAACAGCCTCCAGGAATGAGCTGTGCTCCAGAACCTTCCGTGGAAGGTGTTCGACATCAGCCTTGTGGTCAGGGACCTGCCTGAATTTGTTTAGCAGTGCATTTTGGGAATATCATCATGCTTGAAAATGGTAGCACCACGAGGGGACGGTGTTTGCGCCGTGGGGTGCAGCTGGTCTTCCTATTCCTTGGCAGTTGTATAACCATACAGAGCAACCATTGGACCTCTTAACTCCTATGAGATGACTGTCCATACCATGCGAGGTCCCTGGCCACGCGTAGCAGCTTGTTTTCCCTAAATATAAACCCGTCCAGATGTAGGGGGAAGGTGAGAGATGACTCATCAGACCGCATTACTTTCTCCATTGATCAGAGCTTTAGGTTTTGCGTTTCTCGTGCCAACTTGTGCATCTTTGAACATTGACCTTGGAGACGACCGGCTCCTGCGCGGCAGCCCTGCCATGAATCGCAGCTCTGTACAGGTCACCAAGCCCAGTTTTTGTTGAGCTTGGGTGACAGAGGTGCTGATGCAGTTCTGCGGTAATTTCTGAGGCTGCACTTTTGCGGTGTGTGGTGGTTATTCTGTTAAGCGTTAGTCTCTGACATCTCTCTCCGGGAGCTTTGACTCGTAGCTTCTAGTCCTCTCTACCAGTCTATGATTTCTCAGCCTGTTTCCTTTGATACATCAAATAATTTTATTGTCTCTCTGGCTGATGCACCTCAGCGTCAGACTCATTGGCCTCTTTGATACTGTACTTTGAGAACTCACATACAGTATCAAGGTGTTGATTGTCAGAACTCTTCCACAGCTAATATAGACTGATGACTTGCATTCAGTTTAATATGAGTCATCGGTGTAAATATGTTTGTAGCTGTGATTTGTTTTTTCAAATGGTGTTTCAATAATTTTGCTCACCTCACTGTAAATATAGGTATTTCACTGTGTTATTACCGATCCATTGCCCAAAAATAAGTTACGGGGGGAGTTGCGGGGAGCCGGAAGCCAGCTTCAAGAAGCCTAGGCAATGGAGGTGGGGGGGGCACCCTGGACAGGATGCTGGGCCACCGCAAGGCACACACCTAGCCACATGTCTTTGGACTACGGAACGAAAGAGCCTTGGGGAGTGTTTTTTGACAGTTTAGTGGGATTATTTATTTTGAAATTCAGTATGTGTATCTGCAAAGAGGGAATATCATCCTCAACATTGCTGGGCAGAGAGAGAGAGAGAGAGAGAGAGAGCAAGGGGGCAAACGGCGACGGGCAAGCCGCGGGTCCAATGTCCTTCAGCGACTCCTCTCCGGAGCTTTTCCCACCCGCATCCTTGCCACAGAAACTTCTCTTATTCTTGGACTGGCACCAGAATTCCCAGCTCTTTCCCTGAATCCGCAGGGGAGATTGCTGACACACACTAAACAACAACATTCAGGATTACTCTTCCTCCAAACAGGATGTAACAACCGCTGCCCACGTAATGAATTCTGGATGAGAAACAACGGCATTGGCAATCGTTCCACTGGCATTGTCTTTTTACTTTTTATCCTGGGGTGGGGGTG
>JABFEB020000045.1:1814254-1831197 GCA_019775895.2 Stomatorhinus ivindoensis | reverse complement strand
GGTCGGGGGGCTAATTCTCAGGCATGACGACGGGGTACTTTATTAGGCCCCGGGGTCAAGTCACAGCAGATGGTGGGGGAACTGCAGTGCAGGGTGCTTCGAGTCTGGGTGGTGCTTGGCAGGAGGTCATGTATTCATCATGGGAGAGATGTTCATCTGACACGGACACTGTCAGCCAGAAAGGATGGGCGGGAGAAAGGAATCCCTGCAACGTGGTCAAAGCTTGGTAGTAAATAGCCAGATTTTCAGGATGCATAAATATACGCCGCCTCCTGACAGATTGCCATGAATTTTCGATTTAACACATGTTCTCGAGTGAAGGGCACATATAAACAGGCTCGCACCCATATTGTCCTTTATTGAATGAATAAAGGTGAGCGCGATGGTGATCCATATCCATGACGATAGTCACCATAAGAGCTTCACATGACATGCACACCAACTTTTCCAGCCTGTAGATATATAGATCCTTTATGTGTAACGCGGGCATGTGTAGGCATGCATATGTACCACAAGAACGGGGAGAGGAGCAAACTTGTAGCTACGAGCAACAAAAATGTCATTGTAAAAGTATGGGGCTTGCATTGATTTAGAGTAAAAACTCTAATAAATGGGAGAAAGCCTTAATTGAGCATCATAAAGAGACACCCAGTGAAACAATATCTGATGATGATAAAAGGTAATGAGAGGAGTGTGGAGATGGAAGGCGGAGAGCAATGAAGGAGTGTAACAGCCCAGATGTTAGCAGTCATGACTGGAGGACGGTTTGCCGTCCATATCAGTGTTTCTACGCTGGCTAATTAATACTGATTCTGCTGAAACACACCCAATGTTTATTCACCTCATATAAATATTGATCACTGGAAAAACATCTTAATTTTCAAATGGGTCATGCCCTTTGTTCATTCTATTATATTTATTTAAATAATTTAGTTCACTATATTTGCCTAAAGAAATGTTTTGCTAGAGGGTTAAGACTTGAATGTTTTTAATATCTACACATTGCTTTAAGGTGGCAAACTTCATCCTGGTTACAATTTCAGATGTCACACACACATACATATATATACACACGCACACAAAAATGCGAAAAGCGCTTTTGTAATTTTTTTTATTTCGTCGATTTTTATGCTTTTCACAAACAAGAGTTCTGCTTGAATTGGTCTGTCACGAGAACCGAAAAATTCCCCTTTTGTGTGTAATTGTGCATGTGGTTGTGTGTCCTGTAATGAACCGGCTTTCCTGGGATTGACTCCGCCCTCACCGCGACCCCAAACTGGGAAAGAAATCCCAGGAAAACAAATGGAGAATAAGGAGTTTAAAATACTTCTTCAAATTTTAATGAAGTAATATATCACATAATATATAGGTCGGCGTGGGGGGCTCGTGGGTAACGCTGTTGCCTCACATCTCCAGGGTTGGGGATGCAAATCCTGCCCTGCTCTGTGCGTGTGGGGGGATTGCATGATCTTTCCGAGTCACATGGGTTTCCTCTCTGTATTCCAGTTCCCCTCCATAGCCGAAAAACATGCAGGTGGCGTCTCTAAATTGCCCAGAGCATGTGACTGTGTGCGTGTGCCATGTGATGGACTGGCTTCGCGTCCAGGCTGTATTCCAGCCTTGTGCTCTCTGCTGCTGATAATAGCCCTCAGGACCCCTGTAACCCTGTCTGAAGTCAGAAAATGAACAGATCACAAAATATCTAAAAACATTTATCGCTAGAATGTTGAAAACGTGAGTGACTACCCAGTTCAGCTGTCGCGCCTGTCATCCCAGCCAGTGGGGCTGCAGTGGAGATACTTTCTGCCCAGGGGGCGTTCTTGCACCTTAAGCTGCCATGGCGCTGCCGAATCTGCGAGCTCGCGCTCTGTCACAGCTGCACACATCTTGCCCATTAGATCCTCAGAGTCGTGATGGATTCCTGTGAGCTTCCCCTCACCCCTCCCCGTCTGACTGAGGGAGGCTCCAGCCCGGACACACCTCCGCTCTGAGGTGCCTAACCGACAGCTTTCTGCAGTGATTTCTGAGCGGACTTGTGGAAACCTGGCTCACGGCATCTGGAGGAAAGGGGGAGGGAGGGAGGGAAGGCTGCATAGTCTCAAGCGTGCTGTCTACCTATTACAGAACCTAGCAATTAGACCATCTCATAAATAGCACTGCTGAGTTATCAAACAGGAATGACATGGGGGGGTGTTTTTTTCCCACAGTCTTAAGTATACCCTGAATCCAGACTATTCTCTTTAAACACTTGCACTTAAAAGTTGCTGCAGGAGTGGCTGCATTAATCGCCATAGCTGCATTCTGTGCAGCGGGCTAAATACGCATCATGAACGAGAGTGGCATGCACATCCGTCAGATGCTTGGACAGCAAGCCAGCGCAGCCATGAAAATTAAACCTGTCTTGATTACATGTGGAAAAAAAAACCCGAGGTGAAGAGGCTGAAATACTAGCTTGCTCAGCTTAAGGGTGCTGCATGCAGTTTTGTGAATTGAGACAGTGCTTGAGTGTCACATGAGAGAGGGAGTGTGATGTCATTAACACGTGCCACCGCTGTCAGAGGCACAACCGAGGAATCGGCTCAGCACTGCTGTTAGTGAATTTAGAACCTCATACACATGATACACATCCTGGAAATACGCTTCAGTTTTCCGCTTACATCACAAAAAGGTAGCAAGGAATCCAACACTTTAAAAAATCACTTAAATGATCACTTAAATGCGAGACTACAATCGTGTGGCCCCTCCATTTTTACAGGAAACAACTTCCAGTTTTTTCACGCATGACTATGCGAGCTGTAGTGCAGGAAGGGCATCGACAGGTTAATGCCTCCTAGGTGGGTAACTGTCCCATATCCCATATGGTGTCCATATCTGCTTGACATAAAAAAATAACAGAAGCTTATGTCATACATTGCAAATCACATTACAGAGCACAACTGCTATTGCTTTTAATAAGTGGAGCTATTCTAGCCATTCTATTTCTATGCCAGTACCCTTGGATACTGTTGGGCTACAATGCATGCACTGTTCAGTATATAAATACATTAACTGGGGCCTTGTGGTCATTTATTCATTTGCAAAAATACATCTACCAGAGGAGATGAATCACTGATGCTTTAAAAAGTTCAGTAATGTCTCCTCGCTGGTCGAGACGTGGGGTGGGTTCATTAACCTGTGTAAATCACTAATGCGAAGCAGTGTGTCTATGGTACGGAGGGCTTAACATAATAACGACGGCAATAATAATAATCATCATCATCCCCCATCATTGCATTTCACAAATACTATTATCGTTATTATTGTTATTATTACTGATGATGATGCCAATGCCAAGCTGATTGTCCCCAGCAGAAATTTCACCATGGAAATAAATGAAAATTTGAAACTTTATCAAATTACACTAAAAGCAATTCCGAACAAATGGTGCTTGAATGCGTCCCCATCTGATGAAGATCACAAACGCGTAATTTCATTGCGCTGGGAGGGGGCGGGTGGGGGTGGGTGGTGCTGTGGGTTTTGTTGGGAAGGGATCGGGCAGGGGTCGTGGAGATGACATCCTGCCAAGGACTGAGGTGGCCATTAGTGTCAGAGGGTGCGGCGAGGCTGGGCGGGCACATGGTCAGGGGTGCCCCTCACCCCTGTCTGCTGGCCAAGCTGGCCCTGCTTTAACAGCGACGACTGTATTGACCCGGGGAAGCAGCTCCCGTCGCCTTCCTAACTTCGAAATCACCAGCCCTCCAGTGTGTGCAAAGGAGCTACAAGTGTAAAGCTTCTTCAGTAGCCATCTAAGGGCTTCGTGTCTCAGATGCTCGGCTGATGATAAAGTAGCGGAGATCTGGCTCCTTGCCTTGTAGTGGCTGGCCAGTCTGACTCCTGCCTGAACAAACATTATTAGAGGCGGACAAACCCCCTCGCGCTGGCGCTAATTAAAGGGCTCGCGGGGTAGTTTTCTACGAGTGTACGCGAGATGAAACGGCTTAGGAGCCCGTTTAGTAATTGTGGCTGGGCTACCTACGTCAGCGCGCTTAGCATAATTAGGTAATTATGCGGCTGCGTGTGCGAGTGTTGGCGGAGAGAGTTAACGGAGCTAATGAAGTGACCACACATAATCAGCCTCTATTTGCCCCCTTTTTTATTATTCAATTTCGACCGTTGTTATTGTTTGGAAGTGTACGCGGCGACGCGTATTCGGGGGCATTGTTTGTGAGAAATAGTGCTGCAGATGGCGGGCTTTAATTCCTCGTGACGCGCGCACGCGAACGTAGACGCGGTTCGTGAACGCGTGCGCGCGAGTCCGCGCGCGAGATGCGACTTGAGTGAGCAGGTAAACGGGGTCACTCACTTCAACATAAGTTGGTTTTTTTTTTAACAGAAATTACACATCATTTCTCCCTCTTCTTCGGTACATCGTTTTCTCTTAGTGATTTTTTTTTACACTGTTATAAACTGGTTACACGGTGCGGTAGAAAAAGCCGTGTGTCACTCGCCTTTACAGAAAAGACAAAGTAGCGCGCAATATTTGGACGTGAGTTCTTTATAGCTTTTGTAGGAGTGGGAAAGCAGAAGGACGAAAACTTAGAAGCGGGTCTCTGATTAATTGACTGTTAATTATTACTTGCTAGACATGGTGGAGCAAAGTGCAGGCATAGCAAAGAAGAAATTGAAAATAATAAATAACTATCAAAATTACAGCACAAAGCCCACGCTGATAATTATTAGTAATATGTTTAGAGGGCGTGAGTGTGGCACATTCGCCCCTTGTGACCCCACAGGAAAAGCAGCAATATTCTCGATATGGTACATTCCAGCATCTTAATGTCATCTGCATGTCGAACTGCAAAGACTTGAAGACTTGTGGGTTAGATTTTCACCCCTGGCACTGTTTGTGTGACTCGCACATACATTTGTTCACTTGAGTTTCCTCACAAAGTCCAAAAACATACAGTTAGGAGTATATGCGTCTCTTAATAGTGCTCTGAGTGCATGAGTGTGTCTTTACCCCTGATATACTGGAATCCTGTCCTGGGTCTCCCCTGTCTATTGCCCTGTAATTCCTGGGATTGGCTCCAGGCTCATTATGACATGGTACAGAATAAGTACATTAGATATATGGATTGATTGAAACCTTTCACTTGTTGAGCAATTTAGACCTTACTGTGACTGTTGACTTTTCAGAGATCTCAGAAGAGGCTAATGAATCTGTAGAAAACAGAGGATGCACATGGAGAACAACACAGGTGTGATTCCCTGGCTGATTCTTGTGGCCCAGCACAGTGTTGGACACATAAAATTGATTGGGTGGTGAGTTGATGTCATCTTCATACACATTTTACACCCCCCCCCCCACCTAGTTGTTGCACATCTTCCCTTCTCTGCATATTTTATTATCAAGGATGGAGGACCGGGGAGGGGGTGATGTCTTCAGATTGAGAATGGCGACCCTAGTGGAGACATTTTGGCAGGGGGCTCAGAATTTCCAACTCTACCCATGGGTGTATTTTTTTCTCCCCAAATTATTTATCCGTCCATGCATCCATCTTTCAACTGCTTACCCACTATAGGGTCATGGTAAGCCTGGTATCTATTCCAGTTCCAGGAATCACAGGGCGTGAGGTGGGGGACATCCTGGATGGAATTTCCTTTGCTTGCAGACATTTTCCCAAAGTTTTCAGAGGAAAGGTAAAGAATGTTCATGCATAGTTAATGAACTTGGAAAATGTAGATCATCAGGATTTCTTGTTGGAAAAAAAACATCTCGATAGGCAGCTGTAAACACTGCATTTTCATTTCCCTGGTATCTCTCCCAGTAGTGATACAATCAGGCCCCAAAACATACTTGTTGGTACTTAGAACCAAGTATGGAAACCAACAAACTTTTTATTTCATGTATCCATAGATGAAGAGCTATCCACAGGAAAAAAGTCTGATAACACTAGAAACACAAGACAATATAGCAAGAAAAAAAAAAAACAAAACAATACTTCCACAGTGTTGTGTGGAGTCTAAGTAAAAGTACTTAGTATACACTTACCATTCATTCATTGTGCCATTAAGCCGGAGCCGACAGGGAAAGTTTACTGAAATAGGAAAGATAAAGAGAGGAGGGAGAGAAAGGGGAGAGGGAAAAAGAGAGAAAGAAAAGAGAGAAGAAGAAAAAAAGGGGGTGGTCAGATAGAGAGAGAAAAACAGGGAAAGAAAAATAATACATGGCAAGTTAAGAAAAAGTAGAGCAAAAGGAAAGAGTAACAAAAGGACAGATTCTGCATCCTAGTACTGGACATTGTAACCAAGTACTGGAGTGGCTGAATATTTGGAAGACTCAGTACCTGAACCCCAAAATTTGCTCAAGTTGAGTCGATTAACCCTTCTCTGCCATTACTGCTGTTATGCTCTGGAACAAACACTCCTTTTAAAATCCAGAGACAACGGTGGGAGATTATTGGAAGTCTGCCAGGGAAAGAACATCATTCTGCAAAGACTTTGATAATACCAATGATGTGATAAAAACTGATGTCTTCAAAGCACAGGACAGGCAGGTACCTGAACGGGAGTTAAAAGGAGAATGACTTATTCCTTGGAACAGAATAGTTTCACAACTGATCACATGACTACAAGCAGTGCACCACCTTTTTTGGAACAGAAGTGGTGCTTCTTGGAGGAAAAAGACAAGCAAAATAAGAGACTACATGCAGCAACATTTTGGTTGACATTTTTTAATTGGCTCGTGAGGCTTCAACTAGTTACCTTTTGGGTGCAAACATGCCTACTTTACCAGCAGGCAGTCTATTACTAAATCAAGAATCCCCCATTAACCATCAACAATCGGCACTTTCCTCACAAACAGTCAGTGGATTGTCAACTGGGCCCGGTTGGAAGCACCACCCTTGGTGTGATTCATAAACGCAGGAAGAACACCAGGAACCAAGTCGGCAACCATCCGGGGGAGAGCAAAGTGAAGAATGGTGCCGATTTATCATGCCATTACAACCATGATGGCCAAACACACCTGTACTTTTTTTCCCCGGTAATTTATCGTCCGTTTGCGGATTCCGATTGGGGGGGGGGAGAAAAAAAATTAGTGGCGCTTTAATTAGCGCCGCCGCTGGCTCAGATATTAACGGGGCACGGAGTGCTGCATGCTCATTTCTGTTGATTTTTAATTAGCAGTAATTCATTTTGCACAAAGCATGTTGATGCCTGCGCCACAGACATTAGCGAAGCGGCTGAATGAAGATGTTACCCGAGGAGTCGCCGTGCATACAGAATGATGCTAGAGAGCCTCATTTTTTCGGGCCTGGGGGAGACCATACCAGGACCCGGGACAGTGCGGTACTGGCAACCACAGTCCAACTATCAGCCCTCCACTCAGAACAGACTTTTAAATTGATTTTAATGTATTACTACTAAGCACAAGTCTGCCTTTTAGCATCTATGTGAATATTCTGCAAGTACACAAATGTGTGAGTCATATCCTCTTTAACTCCTGCCTTTAAACTTCCCACCACTGCTGGATTCCTGCCACTGTTCAGGTGACATCTGTGACTGGGAAGTGTGAAGAGATACGCGTCTCTGGAAATGAGAGATTAGCATCTGTCTGCTCCATTGCTAATGCCTTTATTACAGCTCCCTTTGTTTCTGGGGATTTTCTCTTTTTGGACTTTCCTCATCCTTGTCTTCAGAGATCTGAGTGGCTTTGTGCGTGGCTGTTTTCTGCCATGCAGGCGTTCAGCCTCACAGACAAAAGTAAACAAGCACCGTTGCTTGGTAAACTCTAGAAGTGGGACAGGAAACAAAAGGACCCGACGTTATCAAAGACATCGTTGTAAAAACACGGTAATCTTAGCTGAATATTCCCATGCGAAGCAGTGTTGTGTCTCGTTTAGTGGCTATATAAAAAGTGAAAAAAGAGCAAATCTTTCCAAGACAAAAAAATAAACATGTATTGGAAGGAATAATTATTTCCATCCTTAAGTCAGAACATCTTGTTCATTAAGAAGTGGTAGATTGTTCAGAGGAGATACTGTGGATGATTGAAGCAGAGATACCAGACATCACTTAAAGATACCCAGGGGACAAGTTTTTGGTTTTAAAAATCAGCAACACAGGAAAGAGTTTATGTGAAATATATTAGCTCATAAATATATGGACCACAAGTTCAGGTATTTGCTATAATGGTTGTTTATACTACTTGCTTAGATAGTAATAATTTTTTTTTTTACATTATGTTGAGCTAAGGTACAGCTGAAAAATATTATGGTCTGTGTGAACCATGTCAAGCGGAAATCAAGCAGTGTATGTGTGAGTGTCATGAGACAGACTTCGTGGACACTAGGAGATAGCTGATAGTTGTATAAATAAGACCTGCTGGAACATCTGGTCTTTGCTGCGTGTTCAGCCTTTTAATGTCCGCTGAGCAGCATCTCCCAGTGCATCTCCGACTGCCGCTTCCCATCCACATCTTGGCAAATGACATTAAGTTTTCTTAGAAGAACCTGAGAAAATCTCATGCTCTCCCTCATTTGGAGAGCTCTGATACCACAGCCTGGCCCCCCACCCTTCCCCCACCTCCATTCCTTTTTGTGAGAACTTTCTTCTAAACTTAGCAAAATTTTCATAAAGGCTTGGCGCAAAACACACCCATTTTCAAGGTAACGGAACCCCCAGGTGACAGAACCTCCCCCCGCCCCCCTCAGTTCGTGCCTCAAGTGGATCTGTGTATGAAGGCTGCTTGCATTGCAGAGCTTGAAAGTCCTGGCTGGTGGTGGGGGGGGGAATCTGTTTAGTCGGGGGCTTTGTAAATCCAATTAGCGTTGTGGAGCCCATGAATTAAACACAGAAAAGCCTCTTAACATCAGTATGACACACGAAAAAAAAAAACCCTAAAAAGTTCCTGCTTGGTGTTGCTCACTCCATTAAAAACTTGCTACCTTCTAGATGGTGCTGAAATGCGTCAACACATATATTCCTCTGCCCTCTGTAGGGTCTTGCTTTAATGTAGGGTGCTGTTTGCCTTGATGTAAAGCGCTCAGAGCACATCTCTACCCTGTTTCAGCTCTGTGGTGGAACTGACTGATACACAAAAAAAAGCACTTTTCCAGATGTCAGGGATTTCAACTACCAGTCTGCGTTTATTGCCTCCCACGCTGGTGGCTTCCTATCACAGTCCTGTCTGACGTTCGAGTCTAGTTAGGGCAGACTGAAGATAAGTAAAGCATCTCTGGGCACATCAGCCTGTGACTGCGCTTTTGGAAGATTCTTGTAACGGGCTGTAAGTTGGGAGATTTCCTAATAGTGGTGTCCATGACACGAGGAAGCACACTGATGCACTGCCAGCCCAACCCACAGGAGACTGACATTAGCCGTGTTAGCACCGGTACATGAATGACGATTGTGAACCTCACCTCTTGATAATCCCGAGGTTGCTACAGCGCAGTTTGGAGCGCTCTTTCACTCTGGGTGCCAGGATTTGGGTTGGAAAGACTTACACACATTGAAGACCAACGGTCAAACCTTTCACACCTTCACAGGTCATGTGACCGAATTTAACTTGCCAGGGCAGCGGTTGTACTTGGGAAAGTGTGGGCACAATCCAAGGTCAACGCCCTTTACTCCAACAAAACGAAAGCCTGTTAACGTTGACACCATCAGACCATATGTAGATACCATCAGCAAGGCCTCCTCTGATGCCGGAGTAAATTTCAAAATAAATAAAAAAATAAATAAATAATGAGAAGCAGTTTATTTTGCGACATATTCGTTTTCAAGACAAAAGATTTCAATATTGCATACTTATTAATCTATGCGGAGGAATCTTTAAAGGGATCATTTACTCTGGGGAGTATGAGTTCATTAAAATCCACCAAAATTATATAACAGAAAATGTACTGTTGATTAAAACGGCTGTTCGGAGCATCATTGAATACTAATTGTGGTAATTTTGGAAGCTGCACTCATAGGTATTTTTAGCATAAAAGCGATATCTAAATATTCAGAAAGGTCACTCCATACGACAGTGTTTTGAGGTGCATTTGCATTACGTGGTCTAATGCAGGGGCAATGTGTCAGCCTTATCTTATTGGTGATATTCAATAAAATGCGTTCCTTCTTTGGACTGGGTGTGTTTTGCCATTGGTGAGATGGAAATATGAGCAACTCAACCCACCAAGCAAGAAAACAAAAACTCCCCTTTTTCTTAGACTTTGTTCTCCGTCTGTCGGGATGCCACAAATAACAGCGAAACTGAGGCAGGACAGCAGCGCAGACATAATTACCGTTTACGTCTTGTCACTCCGCCTGCGTTCGTGTGGAATTAAAGTTAAAACATAGTTCATTGTGGGAGTCTCCTGGGTGTTCCTTAGCTTCGACCCATCGCCGGCCGCAGGGCCACACGGGTCCGTGTCCAAACTTGTCTTGCAAAACATGAAGTTGGGCGGCACTCTTGCTCTGCAGTTGGACGCCTTGCGAGTTGCTGTCTTGCATGGCGGCCGCCGCATTCCCGGCGTGCCTTACTAATTTCCTTGTCGCTCTTCCTCAGGAGGACCTCCCAGAAGGGGAGCCGCCTTCCCTCTCACACAGCGCCATTGTGGCATGTGGCTCTCGCGTGTTTTTCCAGGTGCCCCCTTTCAGTATTATTTACACCCTTATGTTTATATAACTTTTTCTTCTTTTTCCCTGTTCGTGTTTATATTCTAAAAAATACTAATTAATCATATTTCACATTTATCGTTCTAGGCTCTTCTGCTTAATTAAAATGCTCTCATGTTTTTATACATTTTCAGCATAAACTGTGAAAATGCTTAAAACATCACCAGTGTGCATCCGTCTTTCCATCTGGCAGCCGCTTATCCAGTACCAGGTCACATGGACCAGGAACACTTTTATAAAATAAATAGGGATTTGTAATCAGGGTTCTGATTTCCCAGAGGAACCCTGCTTTTGTACCCTTGGGAAGCTGTATATTCTCCTGTAGAAGATGCTTTCCCAAACCTTGACTTCCGACCCCACACCCAGCTGTAGGCCTTTCTGAACCTGATGCCTGTTTTGTTTTCCTGTGGCTGTTTTCCCTCATGCTGCCACTAAAATGGCTGTCTTGTTTTGTTTTGAAACCCATTTCCACTTTGGTGCCCAAATAAAGCTCCAATTCCTTCCACCCATCCCTGTTTCACATGGTTACATTTGACATCCCACCCAGGGAAAGTTTTAAACCACGTTAACTGCTATTTTTCACTACACCTGTTACACATTTATTTATAGTGTTTCAAATATACTGTTTTAGTCTCTAAATAAAAGCCTTTCGAAATGGGTGTTGGTCTCTTTTAGGGGTTTCTTGTCTCCCTTTTTTAAGGACAGGCTGTCAATGTGCAGCCATGGGAGTAAGGGTGCCCAGTGCGAGGGGATAGCAGGGATCCCTGCAACTTGCAGCTGCTTTTATGCTCTTGCCTTCGTCCAGTCAGGATCGAGCGTCTGCTTCACTGATATAATACCGATTGTAAAGTAATAGGTATGAGATTCAGCACCTCCAAATCTGAGGCCATGGTGCTCTGTCACAAAGTAGTGGATTTCTGCTTTAAAGTGAGGGGGATAGAACCGTCCTGGGAATGCAGGAAATGCAGCATCATACCAGACCATCAGGAGGTGCTAGTAGCTAGCAGAAATAACTTAACCCAAACTGCTTTCCAAAGCATGTGAGTCAAGTATGGATCTCCTGCTGAAAAGAAATGCATTTGTATAGCCACTTTTATAATATCATTTGTGTTATTATATATACAAGCTGGAGGTAATAATAACTGCGATAAAGAAAACAGCCCTCACGATGAATCTGTTTCATTAATTACCCTAAAACACCTCACCTAAATCTGTAATTAATCAAGATGGTTTTGCCAAATTTTGCCTCAATTAAGCATTTGGCTTGCACATCCTACAGAGTGCCCATAAGTGCATCTGTAACTGTTTCTGGCTTTTTTTATTACTAGCACATCCACAACGACTACAAGAACTGTCCAATTCTTTAATTAGTATGGGAATAATTAGAGCTTCCATCTTGTCAACTTTTACAGTTCCAAAGAGCAGTAGGTGTATGAAGGAGACCAATATCTTACCAGCTTGGCAGGTAAGATATTTACCGCTCTGATTTGATCAGGTCGGTTATTTCACAGAGCCCTGAAGAGTTTGCTTTTTTAATCTTTAAAATTTTTTTAATACTGTGCAAAATAAAAATGTGTATCTTTGCAATATACTAGCAGTCATCCATCCATCCATCTTCTTAAACTAGCCTCGCAAAATGTTGGGGTCTAAACACTCTACAAGTATAGCCTTTCTATCCATTTTCCAATGGCTCACGCAGTACAGGGTCTTAGGGAGCCAGGACGCTTAGGGTAAGACAGGGGACACCCTGGATGGGATGTCATTACATTTCATTTTGATTCTGCCTAGTTTTTTATTGAATGGTTCTATCCTATTAAATATTAAACTCTTTAATATGAGTGTGAGTTTTATTCACCACAGAGGTCAGATCTTTTTCAGGCAAGTATTTAAACATAATCGATTGGATTAGTTACCCAAGCTTAAATAAAATCCACCCACCCATCCCATTTATACTGTAAGATATATGTGTAATTTATGCATTAATATCTATGTATGTATTTAACAAATACATGAATGCTAAGTCATTTTTTAGCATTTCTGTATAAAATTTGTATTGGGGCAAATTTAATCATGTCCTTCAATTGGGATTTTTCTTCACCTGGACGAGTAATTTCAAAAACGAATGAAGAAAATCCATCGACTAGAACAGTTTTGTTTCCAACAGATGGTATAGCCAAGCTTCGTTTGCTTAAACACTGCAGTTACACACTACAGTTCTATCTGCTCAAAAATCAGACAAAAAATAGGTACCGTATTTGCATAACAGATTTGCTAGTCAAAGTAGTTTGGGCCTTAATTCCCTTTTATAGTCAAGACTTTGTTGTAGCTCATAAATTTACAAGACATTTCTCAAAAATGATGTGTGTCACCTATATAATTCTACACTTTTAAATATTTATAAATAAATATTTTAGATTAGTTGACATTGGCACAACATGTTGTACTAAAATTTATCGGCTCAGGTCCTTAGCTAGCAGGTAATTACTTGCTGTACAGACCTGTTGTTGTTTTTTTTTTAATGAGGAATGGGCCACATGCCATGTACGCAGAGCCACCTCCAAATACTGAGGAAAGCTTTGCAGGGCCTCGCCTCTTACCTTTACTTCAGCTTAACTGGAAAACGCTTTTCTCCAAAGTGAAAATCCCAGCAGCGCTGAGTGCCAGGGCAAGAGCGTCGTCACATGTGTGAAGACGACGGGGTTTCTGGCAGTGCGGGGCACTAAGACTTCACAGCGTAACTTCAAGGTGCAGAACCACAGACACACCACCGCAGTGGGCCAGCAACAGTGTGGCGAGGGGCACGCGCACCTATCAAATATGTGCCTGTGAGGTTGAAAAAAAAGGACACAGACTCTTGGGAAGCATGAGCCAGGATAAAGGTCTTTGTTTACAGGAAAAACATTGCAGAACGGGAACCAATGTTCCACTTAGGTAACAGAGTGGCGTATGTGCATCACGTCACAGCGCCGACTGCATGAGCAGAACCACTCGATCAATGGGATAACTCTTTGAAATAGAACTCGGGTCATACATGCAGGATAGGAAGGGGAGACGGGTTCAACTGGCCCTCAAAACCAGAAGAGGCCACTTCAACTGTGTTCTCAGCAAGGGGGCCGTGAGGCCTGCAGATGCTGTGGGCGGAAGAGGCGGTCACTGCTTGTTACCACTGTCTGCCATTGTCCTTAGCTGCTAATCTGGTACAGGGTCATAGAGAGTCTGGAGTCTGTCCCAGCAAGAAAGGGATTCAATAATGGGATGCCAGTCCATCACAGGGCACATGCTTACACATTATGGCCAGTTTGGAGTCACCAATTTGCCTAACTAGATACTTTCTAAGCTAGTAAACCAGAGTAGCTGGAAGCGACCCATGTTAACATAAGTAGAACATACAAACGGTGCATGCAGAGAGGCGTTGGGATTTAAACCCCACAAGCCTGGAGGTGTGAGGCTACAGCGCTACCCACTGTGCCTTCTGTCACTGAGACCAGGAAGAGCAGGAAGCAGGAAGGCTGTCCGCTGCCTAGTTTGGCGGTAATCAGCTTTCGCAGACTGCAGCTCAGGGTTTTGTCTCCCAGGTGGTGTGCGGCTGCCACATCGGAGGACAGGATGCCTTTGAGTCACCTGCCCCCCCCATTCCGAGGCACAAGGGAAGCTAGGTGACGCCGTGTTCCTGTTAATGTGAACATTAACGAGGGACCAACAAGGAGTTTGGGCTCAGTTTACCTCACAGCCATGAGCAAATTTGTTCTTATGGTGCTGGAGACGTTTTTCCGGTGACAACGAAACTCTCACATAACACCGGGCATGCTCAGGGCCGACTCCGTAGGCTGACTGCCAAGCTGATCACGTTTGATCGGGCCCCGGTCTCCGTCTGGAGCCACTCAGGGAGGGGCTAGCACGTGGGAAGCCGGCTGCCTGTCTGCCTGGTGCTCAGATAGCAAATTAATTCCTATCTATGCCAAAGCCACACATATTTTAACAATTAAACTTGGTGGTTAAAGAGGGAATTTCATTGCCTGGAGTTACTTGCACTGCTGACGTTGCTGCCCGAGCAGGCCGCCGTCGACTCATGAATCCCCTCTGCTCAGACAGCGTTGGGAATGCCGACGGGCCCCTGAACAACAACTGGGACCATGATGCGGTCAGAATGTAAAATAAGACAAAGTCAAGTGTAGCTACTTGCTAATTTTGCCTGCATCATGCCTGTTGTACCCCTACCTGTGCCACCGCACTAAAAATGCATTGATGCATTGCTGCCGCCACAGTCTTTGCTGCTGCTGGAGCTCTTACAGCAAAGGGTGTGACATCAGAGAAGATGAACGCAACAACGTGACAAGTGGGGCAGTAGATAGCAAACTGTAAGGACGTTAGCTTCAAACCCATAGGCTGGTGAGTTGCTGTGAGTTCAGTGTATTAAAATATCAATGGATAATGCGTATTTGGATGAATACAGGAATATAAAAAACTGAAGCTGAAGCAAAAAGCTGAAGCTTGTTCAAAATTATTACTTTGAATTGTTTTGAACGTTTTGCAAAGGTGTAATGAAATGCTATGAAAGCAGACTCATGTGAATTGCCAGGGCAGACAGAGATCATCAGCCTGTCTGTACATGGACAAACATGTCCATGGCAAAATGTTTTGAGTAAAAAAAAAAAAAACTATGTAGTCTGTTTTTAAATATTGTGTCTGCAGTAAAAAAATGCATTTTCATCAAAACATTGATCAGAATTCACCCTGGTGTTGCCCCCTGGAGTCAAATATTTCTTTATTTGGACAGTTCGAGAGCGGCATTTTCCAATCTATCTGCCTCAGGTGAGGCTGTCCAGGCCGACGCTCATCTGCCACAAGGCCACCAGTGATTTGCCATAACAGCTCCTGTATTGTACACAGTGTTCCCTTCTGACGATGGCTGCAATCTAAAACAACCAAGATTGCATAGGTACGTGAAGTATGTGTGCGTTTAGATATGAAGGCCGTTATTTATGTGGGCAGAGTGGAGATAGTGCTGCTGTTATGGCGGTGGGAAATGCACGGACTCGGGTGGTGAATCAGGTAGGGGTACCGTGGGGCATTCCAATCTGCATCCCAGACAGCATCTGAGGGAAGGGTGACGGACCGGTGGTCAAGACGGACGAGAGGGCAGGGTCTGATGATGGTACGCGGTGCATGATCCGTGTGAGGCGTGACGCTCATGAGCGAGATGAATGTTTGTGATGCAAACTGATCAGATAAAAGTGTAAGAAGGACACGGGCATCCTTTCATGATCAGACGATCAAGAAAACAATAGCGTGGAACAGTTTTCTGCATCCGCAGGAGGCAGCACTGGCGTACCTTATCTTGCTCCCCATGAGGAATACAAACACACCCACTCATCACTCTTATGATTACCCTGCCAGCTACGGGATTCAAACCCACAACCTTCCAGACATTGGCACACCACCCTGTAAATGACTGCCTGATGGCCACATGTCATTTTCTGCCCTCTGTTCCAGCAGCCCCTACCCCATCCATTCCAGGAGCCAGGGTAAGGAAGTGAGGGGCACTGGGGTGGGGAAGGTGCAGGCACTCTGAGTCTGACGGCAAATATGGCAGAAATTTGAAAAGGGCAATCCCTGATAAATCACCACCTACCACACCAAGCATCCTGAGAAGGCTTCTCGCGCTGAAAAAATTAGAGATGTATTAAAAGCTCAATTAAAAACCATGATGATCAGAGAAAGGTTGACATGCCCTTTAATGCAAATGTACTTGCGCATCTACAGCAAGACTCACTCCGGATATATAAATACCACACAGTCACTGTTTCCAGGAACCTGTAGTTCTCCATGGACAGTAAGGCTGACGGCACCCTCGACAAATTGGCTCTAGCTCTCCGCGGTCCCGCGTGGCCTGTCAACACGTCGGAGGCCCTGTTTCGGTTACGATTTAGCTTAATGCAAACGAGGACCAGCGGGAAAGCAAACACTCAAAGCCTTGGGTCAACATCGCTTACTGGAGAGGAGGAGGAAGAAATCCACCCAGAAGACCAGAGTGCACTTATGCTCCAGAGACACAGGAAGTTTCTCCGTCTTGGGGGGGGGGGGGGGGTTCTGCTTGCAAATCTTCATATGCCGTAAAGCCGGGTGAAGCAGCCACAGCTCTAGGAAATGAAGACAACGAGCACGATGTGGACAGTCCTGCCAGACTCAGACCTTTCATCAGAGTGACTGACACAATGACCCAGTAGCGGTGGTTCACAAGGCCAGGTCTCCGTCTCTGCCCACTAGCGAGTAGCGGTGGTTCACAAGGCCAGGTCTCC
>JABFEB020000045.1:1757305-1774309 GCA_019775895.2 Stomatorhinus ivindoensis | reverse complement strand
AGAAAAAAGAATAATCACTTGATTATTATCACATTGGGATCTAATTTCTGGGGGGGGGGGGATCCCATCTCACCTCATGAACAAACATGACATATTTGTGGCCAGAGGTATGCAAACTATTCAAACTGTCACTTTGGCTGAGGCTGTGGCTGAAAGGGCACCAGGATTCACTCAGAACTGAAATGGATTTTTAGCTGCTAATTTTTTATATGACACAATCTATATAACTCCACCATTGTTAATTGATTATATCCCGCGCTGCAATATTGGGTCAATAACAAAATGGAAATTTAAACAATGAAAACTTAAAGCATATGGATTCCGTGTTTGTGGTATGATATCACTTTTTAATGCTACTCCATTTACAAAGTCAATTTTAAAAATAAATGATATAACTAAAGTAATCCTGAAATGAAATACATTTGATAATCAGTTCCGCTTGACTCCATACATCTGACAATGTATAATAAATGTAAAATAATACTTTTTTTAGGCATACCGGCCTAATTTGTTTTTGTGCATGGCATTAATATTTTTCCATGCTAACATTCTTGAACAGTGTTTTGTCAACTTTTTAAATCGGTCATCGCATTGCCGACTTTAAAACGAAGCGTTTTTGTTGACAAGCTGAGCTTTTTCAGTGCGCCGTGAGGCAGATTTAAGGTTAATTTGCTCAATTATCTCATTGATCGAGTGTAACAAATCTCTTAAAATAGTGCAATCAAAACGTAAATGCCGCAGGATATTAAAGGAGACAAGCGGGTAGATCGGCAAATTTACACACAATTCTGATTAAAATATACAATAAAGTCTACATATTTGTGAAGAGAACGGTTTTAGAGTTTCTAAGAAATAACAACAACAACAAAACGTAAAGATTATGCAATGTTATTTCTATTGTACGACTGATTACCGCCATCGCCACAATGGATAATTGTTTCAAATTGTTTCGGAGCCAATTATCATAACGACTCAAAATGCAGTCTTCGTAAGGCATTAGGAAACGGCATGAAGTTTCCTGTCCTTCGCCCTCTTCTAATCGCCGATTGGGATTCCTGTAACCGGGAGCCCCAGCTTCGCATTCAACAGCGAAAACAAATTCAGAGCGACTTCTCAGGTGTCCATGGGATTAACATCATGATCATCATCATCATTATCATCATCTGTGCCAACTTATTCCTCGTAATTCATGTTTTAACTCAGGACAAGAATTACACCTTATTTGGGGGCCTAAATTTTTAGCTCAGTGCAAATCAGATGTCGGGAGGTGATTTCTGAATAGGACTGCATGCAGTATTCCAGACATCGTGAAAATACGTGACCATAAAATGCTTATTTTTTGTATGAAAAAAATATCATGTCTGTATGCAATTTCTCCCTCAGTACTACACACAAACAAACTAACATTATTTTTAATAGGCTGTGAACTCTCCGCAGCAAAATGTTTAAAAAGCACGCCAGAACAAACTTGCGGTTATCTGAAAAGTTGCTAAGCAGGTATTCGTGCCGTTTCCCCCCCACATACGAATTACCGTGAACATCAGGCTTTGCCAAGAATGTGCTGTAAAATTATATTTACATTTGAATTGCACATGAGTGTCACTGATGCAATTAAAGACTGCAGGTGCGTTCAAGAGCCGAGTTAAGAGAACTGCCTGAATGGGCATTGATACATATTCATCAAGATGCACTTAACTCCAAGTTGAGAGGAACAAAACATCCACATCGCAAAATCACGCGTATCTTGTATTTCTAACTTAATAGTCCAAATATTGCGACGCTGAATGCAAGGCTTGTACAAATACCTAGAAGCGGTGCAGTTATTTACGTTATTTTCACAAACGCGGCGCCACTAAACATCTTTCAGAAAAATCCCTACAGTGATCGCGATTCTGCAATCTAAAGTGCATAAACGATTAAGTGTATAAACCGCAAACAGTAGGTAAACCAAGCGACACGAGCGAGCGTGTTATTGAATGCTGGTCCCTAATGCCTTCCAGGTAGCGACGTTTTAGTCCCCTCCGGAGTGCAAGGTAACTTTTAGACAGACGAACAAATCACAAGTTTATATAGGCTACCTAAATGTATAGTGAAAGTGAAAAGGGGACTGGAGACGCCGTGCGACGGCTGTGTGACATGGCGATCTTGTGACAGAGCACGTGTTCTGTTGACCTTGTCAAAACTGTATCGGAAGCACGGCGGAACAGGGAAGATGGAAAACGTGAGAACACCGTACCTTAGAGAAAGTTAGCAGAAGTCGCCAGGCAAGTCGATTTCCATCAAGAGCGGAAAAGAAAGGAGTCGGAGTGCGTACTGGTCCAGTTCAGGGGGAGAAGTCTTGGATTAAAGGCTCCCTCTCTCACACACTCACACACACAAATAAAGACGCACCGCAAGCTGTAATGAGGGGGGACTGAGGCGAAGTGATGAGGCGGCGCGGTGCGACGTGCAGAGAAGAGCGGGAAGCGCGTTTAGGGCAAAGCCGGAGTCAGATACAGCGCTGCCCCTCCCAGTCTCTGATGCCCACATCGATGATTTGCCAGCTGTGGCGGCGGCCCGTCTCAAGCCCGAACCCCGGAGTGTCAGCCTCCCGGTACCCGAACAGCATTTAAAAAATATCACTACATGCTCCAGCCGTATCTGTTCTCACAAACTACATGTTTACAAGCTCTGGAGAGGGGGGCTGATGCAGTGCACTAATGCTCACTATGCCTCGTTAGAATGACACAAACGAAATTATGGGGGTATCTGTGTGAGAATTTATAAGTACTAACTCGAATTATAACCCAAGCATCAAAGAGTAGCCTATAACGTATGCGCCTTTATATTGCACTGGGCTGGGCCGTATTTACCACCAAAAAATCATTTTACTTTACCATGAATGATCGGCATCCAAGACATCCTGTCAAGAGAGACAAAAGGCATAGTTTTAGGTTGGCAGATTATGCAGATAAATTTTCTCCCGTTTCCAATATGGCACTGGCGTAAAGGCCAAATCGAAACTGAAACAGGAAATAAAATACACGATTCCCACAAGGATTTCGCTGTGTATGCATTGTGTAGTCTAATGCTATAAATGCATAATGTATATAATACATTCTGCATGAGGGGCTTACTCTAGGCTGTCATTTTCATATGGTAAAAGTGGGTTAGCAGATCCGATTGACACAGAGCAATGAGTCTAGAATAGTTTTAATAGTGTTTGTTATGCTAATATATGTATGTATTTGTATATGAACGATATATGGGCTGTATCTGTCTCACTTGATATAAATGACCAGTCATCTGCATAACTTAAGTAGATATAAACGGGTTAAAATTAACCCCGCATGTGTGAAATAGGTGGAAACAAACTGACGCGCGGCACGCTTTGAATTATAATACAAGCTATTAATATTATTAAAAAAAAAAACAATGGAATATGTAGACACGTTTTAAGGAAATGGAATTTGGTTGTAACATGATATAATTTTTTTACAGAAATAGTGCATTGCTGAATGCTTTTAAACTAATTGTGTTGAACATAGATATTTGTTCACGTATACTAATCTGTGTACTAGTGTGAAAATCTAAGTGCAAGATCAAAATAGGGTTCACACTCATTTATTACACATCTGAGGTTGAAATAATATACAATATATAGGCTTAATCTTAACGCAGCAAAGGGTGCCGTCTTACGTGCAACAAATTAAAGTCATTTCTAAGTTTATTTTGAAATACTTTATGAATCATAGTAGATTTCGAAGAATAAACAATAGACATGTAATGCATTTTCTTTCGTCTCATAATATGCAAGGCATTTTTTTTACCATAAAGATAAAAATACGGACGAAAGTCGCTGACATCTCCAGCGACGGCGCGCATCAAAACTCACATCCCTAAAAACCAGCCTTTTGTCTAGCAACTTGACGGATTGACCGGTATGTTTCCGCGTGGAGATCAGACGCGCAGGCAGTCCTAGGATTATGCGGTCATGGCAGGAATCGCCATAACGAGTACAACAACTCTACATATTTACAATAACTGCTGAATACTAAAGAATAATATAAATACGCTGCCGATTAAAAGAAGAGGCACCTAACGGAATCATACAACTGGCACGTTTTAGTGAAAGAATATAACAATGAGGCACAAATCTGAACACTAAATCTCCAATATCTGACGTGATAACTGGTTCACCCTTACCCAACACCTTTACCCAGGTAGGTATAATGTCGGACAGGGAGCACAAGCCACAAGACACTTCTATACATGGTTAACAGGCTAGTGAACACGAGGCAGCTGTGGCTGGGTAACAAGTGGGCAGGAACAAGAGGTGAGACTCGCCAGCTTCAGGCGCGGCTGATTAGGAGCCACGACCAAGGGAAACGCTGGGAAGAGACACGCAGGGCGGGACTGGACGCGACATATAGACACAGTCTGTTATAGCACGTCTAACGCAACTTTTAGTGCAGAACATAATCCAAAGAAATGTGTCACATTATATGTAATTACATAATCACAAAACGCACGATGGGTCTAACAGGCAGTTGAAGTGTAATTGATAACTTTTTGTGTTACAAAGGACGCAGCACCGGGCTGAGAAATAAAGGCTGTCAGAACAGAGCTTTGAAGATGATGTGTTCAGCTGCAGAGCGCAATAGCAGCTTCCCTGCTATTGTAGTGCGGTTAAAACTTAAGGTGTTTCCCGTCGCCTCTCCAAAGCAGCATTTCTGTCTTCTCATCATCAGACACCAGTTTCCCCCGAAAAAAAGAAGTTCAAAATAATTGCGGTTTTGGTTCAACGAAATCTGTGCGGTTTCATTTTTGGCTATATCTCCATATTTGTATGATTAATTTTCCTGAATGGTGGACTGCAGGAACTTCCGTGTGAATGGGGTTAAATATCCTGTTCTCTGATACTTCAAACTGCTGGTAAACCAAGCGCGCTCTTACGGTACACGCATAGGGGAGCGCATTAGTACTGAGATGAGCCAGAGAGGGCTGATCTGACTGAATGGGTTTGCTGGGATTTCGTGATTTGAAACACAGAGATGTCCAGGGGCTGCAACCAGGAGAAAATGCAGGTAGGAGGACAGAGGATCACAAAACGTTCTCTTAGGAGACATGTTTACCGAGAGCTATTCCTGGAACAAGTGGGTGAATATCTGGAGTATGAACCCTTGGATTCTGGTTAATCTTGACTTCCAACGTACATCCTAAGAACATGGTGGTTCTTATGAAGCTGTCACGCTGATAAATACTCAAGGCATTTGACTGTGTGCTTTCTTCCAGATAAATTTTCTGTCTAATTCTTTAAATGAGTTTGATCTTAGGTGTTGCTGTCATTTCTCCTTTTCCCAAAGGTGCCTCTTGTACTCCTGTCTGAAGATAGTATTGCTGTGATATTCAGTTATGTACATGAAGGACAGTGATCAGGGTGTCATCATGTGCACATAATTCTACAGAAGAAGCAGCATAATCTACATGTTTCCCATAATTCTCTGGGTTTGGTTGAGCAGAACCTCAAACTGATGCTGGCTGACTTTAGACTATCTTCAGAGTCCCCGTTTAGATGCAAATTCATATTTTAAACACCTGTAATAAAGCACAAAAGCAATAGAAAATGCAATATAATTACTTCCCAAATTGATAATAACTGCACTATTTGACAGGAAGAGAACTATAAATATATTGCTACAATCCAAGTATGTCTGGATTCACAGGCAGCATTGACAAAAGATGCAAGGATGGAGCAGAAAGTCTTTTTGTCTCTCTGCAAATTTTCAGTCTAAATTATTTTATTATATTTCGCATGTGTGAAGGTTTTTTCTCTTGTTTAGGTGATTTAATAACCTCACAAATCCGGTTGAATATACAGTTATTTAAGTGTGTGCAACCTACTGACTGAGATGTTCTGCATAAAGGCATTTGATACGCTGGGTCCTGAAAAGTAGATTACAGAAGGTTATTAAGCTACATTTTGGAACAAAATGAAATTACAGAGGTCATTCCCTGTACAATTAATGTTTACAAGCACTAATTACTTCACAGAATCTACATCTGCATCAAATTCACAATTTTCTTCACAGTACAATTTTAATTATATATATATATATATATATATATATGCTTTTTAATATAAAAACCACTTGAGAAAAATAGCAAACTAAAGAAAATTAGGTTATCTTAGGAACATTAGATTATTATAATAACTTTTTTTTCCTCTTCTTTGAATAGTGGTAATTAAATATGATTGTAGCGTTCCATGGTAGGTAAAGGCTTACAGTTCTGACTAGGGTTCGGGATCTGTTCCATTACCCGGCTCTGATTGGGAGCTCAACAGTTGTGCAGGATGATGCTGGTTTGGAACGAGGCTGGAACCTGGACAGCTCACCTTAGGTGGAAACCACGCGTCCTACAGGTCAGATCCCAGTTCACAGCACCAAAAGGTGGACTGCTCCTCCAGTCAGAGCTGACAGCCTATATGGCGTGTGATGAACCCAGCTGGTTTGGCAGGGAGTGTAACCCCCCCACCCCCTAAGGGTTTATGGCTCAGGACATGGGTGTCGGTTCGATACTTTTGGGGGTGCAGTTAGCTCTGATCTGAAATCTGAGGCATCCAGTCAAAAAAATTCCTAACCTATATTTAAATGGAGATGCTTCCTCAATGTTTGGAAGGTGACCACATGCAGGAAAGGAAGGATTGCCGTGGTCTATCCCCGGCAGATTATACCATTCATATGATCCAGAGCGCAAGTGTCAAACACGCCAACAGGACAATACCATTTTGGACTGATGTGTTTTAGCTGTTCATGCTAAGGATCTAGAAGGGAATTTCACTCACAGTGTGCAGTGCCTCAGTGGGTGGAGCCCATCTGTCACTGTTGTCTCCTTGAAAGCCAATCGCAGAAGTTCTAAGACTGCCCTATCCTTGGCTGAATAAGTTTTAGGATTTTGGTTGTTACAAAATGTAAAAGATGATGATGGTTACAATGCAATTATCTAGTCTAACATTGTGTGCCACACTGTACTAATTATTAGAATTCTTTAAATAATATGTAACATATTTAAACAACATATAAATACTTTGCCGTCTTTCGAAATACAGCAGACCGCAAGGCTTGTTTTTTCACTTACTGAATTTCTCGTTGCATCATTTCTCCTTTCAGTTTTCTGAGTCTCCCCGAGTAGCATCATAGAAGCACCGGCGTGTTTTCAGGAGCACACCGCAGCAGGGCTGACGTGGAGGGCGTGTTACGTAACACTGCATGATCACATGGTGCGCTGATCGACCAGCAGCAGCACTGTGGCTCAGTGGTCGGTGCTGTGGGTTCAAATGATGTCCTTCCTGAAAGTTCCCAGTTCCCCACCTGACTGTGTGGGTTTCCTCCCACAATCCGGAAGTGTGCTGTTCTGTTGAGTCTATGGCTCTGAATCACCCTTGGTGTCGGTACTGTCTTCCTTCACACCTAACTAGGAGATTTGCGTAATAAATAAATGGACTGAACACTGACATTAACTGAACATCAAGTCTTCTTCATGCTATGACTCTTCCTTGTTCTTCTGCATTCAAAGCCATCTACAACTTCTCCATATGGTGCCGCCCCTGCTCCTTGTATCCCCTGGTTTGTCTTTCTTGGCCCTGCGCACATTCGCCTGCTTCCTGCTAGTAACCTTGCATAATGACAGCAGGTATTCATGCTGGATAAAATAACCCTTGTTAATAACATTCACCCAGACCAGCAACGTCTTGGTAATCAGCACCACACAATCTCAGCAGCTCCTAACATGGTGGATTCCAGTTAGAATCAGAATATCTCAAAGCCTGACAAACTAGATACGGCTTTTAGGTGCTAGGTGTGTGTAGGAGATCATGATAGCCTGCTCACCTTCTGTATGCTACAGTAAAACCCCGGCATCAACACTTTTTAGAGATTCAATGTTGAACACCAAATGACCTTCTTAACGTGCTGGCGGGACTCAGAAATACTCCCCCTTTCCCCTCGAAACTGCCTTGTTCAACAAACGTGACCTTCAGTGACCTCTTCTCAAGCGCTTACTCTTCTCTGATTCCACTTCATATGGTTCCTGCTCTTCATGGCAAACCGCCCCAGCACGTCCTCGTCACAAGTACCCAGCACTCTCGGGTGAAGACTGGGGTCATGTTCCCCTGGGACACAGCAGTTAGAAATGATCAGTAGTGGCATTAAAATGAACAGCTTTCACTGTCCTTCGTTCCCTAAGTGCCCAATAAAGGTAAACTGGTTTAAGCCTGGTGGGCAGTCTTTTGATTGCTAACTGAACGTGTCGTGGTATATTAGGCACTTGAGCACACTCAAGTTAAAGGACTGTTAATCCACATTAATCATCCACTGTGTGATGTTCCAATGTGTCAGGAGAGATTAGGGGAACACCCCGAAGAGCTGATTCCAGAGGACGGAAATGAAATGGTTTGATTGATTATTCTTCAAAGCAAGCGTGTCAGTGACATTAATGCTGTAACAATCAGAAGGACCGTGCGTACTCTAAAGCATATTGTTTTTCGCTTGGTCGCCATTGTCTTCTAATGCACAGGACTCCGTTAGGGAGAAGACAGGCACAGTCGTTTTCGAAATTCACCGGCAATTCACTGTTTGAAGCTGATATGACCAATGGTGGTGGATAATTACCTCCAACTTCCAATTACCTAGTACAGGACAGATACACTGAAGTAAGTATTATGGAGATGGCTTCTTGCTGTGGAACGAACCATCACGATGGCCTAGTGGAAGAGAACGCTTAGCTGGTTGGAGCCATGACTGTCAGGGGTACTACAAAAGTTAGTTGCCCTCTGTTACTGATGCGCATCTCAGCAAATCACCTCGCCCCCCTGCGAGTCGTCATCTCAGGGAGAGCATCATATTACCTCCCCCACCCCCACCTTAATTGGACAAATCCGATTAAGCGACTCCAAATTCTTCTCGCTGGATCTCCGCTAGAGGAGCGCCCCTAGACGGCTCGCGTCATGCCTGGGTAGTTGTCATTAACAGTAACCGCTAAAGAGAGACGTGCCATTGCTAGCATGAGACGTTTGATGTGTTAATAATATGTGTATTTATGAATTAAATGGATGTGACATATTAAAACCCACGACAAACTCATTAGCCATTAATCTGCAGGTTTTCCCCCCCCCCTCATTTAAAGGCGAATCAGAAGCCCTGCTATAATCCCCACAGCACAAGGGGATCTTAATTACTGTGAAATATGAATTTTTAAGTGTGAAAAAATGAGTAATTATTAGGAAATCCCCTTGGATTTGGTTTGCGAAGAGTAGCAGAGTTGGATAAAGTTGCATGGAAATGAAACGCTTTCATGCTCTCTAACCATGTAATATCCGTAATTATTAGCGCTGATTTCATTGATGAGGAATGAAAGGTTTAGTAGACGTTTTAAATGAGAATGTAAAGGTCCAGCAGAAGTACGACTGAAGCCGGAAGGGAACACACTGTGCCACTAATCCTGAAAGCCACGCTGCCGCTCTGAGCTTTCGGCAAGAACGTATTGTTCGATCATGATCCCAGCCAGAAACTCAATGCCCTGGGATGTATTATGCACATTGTACATTTGTTTCACCAATGAAGCCCGCTAACAAGGCACAGTACCCTTGACTGAATTATAGATGGGCGCTTAAGTAAATTTCGTACCCATTAGATATTTTTCAGAATGGATTTGGCGTGGTCATTTGTTAAGCCGACCCTTATGCAACCAATTGAATGCAGTCAAACCAGGTCATTCTAAGAACATCCAGACTACCAGGTAAGCACAGTGGTCTACTTGCATCACATAGCCCAGGCATGCGCACACAGTGGGCTACATAGAGACGCCAATCAACCTAGCCGTACGCCTTTGGACTGCAGGGGGAACCTGTGTGACACGGAGAGCACATGCAAATGTCTCACACACAGAGCAGAAGCCAAATTCAAACCCTCAAACCTGGAGGTGTGAGGCAACAGTGATGCCTGCTGAGCTCCCATGGACTACTGTCCAATAAAATCTAAAAATAATGCCATTATCTGTCAGACACTTTCACCCAAAATGGTTATATTCCCTACTATGCATTTGTTTATATAGCTGAATCTTTCTACTGGAACTTCAGGTTAGGTGTTTTACCGGAGCCCAGATGCCAATGAGTTGCTGTGCCACTCCCTCAACCTGCTGGTTTCTTTTTATTGCCAACAAACTGGTGCCATCTGTTAGGTTCAAGGAGAAGTTTAAACTTTGCAAAAGTGTGAATGTGGCATGTATATGTTTAGGAGGGAGGGAAGAATAGTCATTAATAAACAATGACAGTCGCTCTTGTGACGTGGCTGGGAACCCGGCGTGCACCACCAGCACTGTACGAGCACACAGCAACAACAGGCATCTCGCAGTCGGCCCGGAAACTACACGTGTGGACGGCTAACAGCACTTGGCTGGCAGCTGCTAATTGCCCCGACCAGGAAGGTGGGAAGGTCAGGGAGAGAGTTGAGAATGATGAAGCAGCGTGAGCTCTCTTCCTACTCAACTGGACAGAAGAAAGGATGAGGAAGGACGAAGTATGACCTAAAAACAAGCAAGCCAACCAACAAAAAAACAAATGTTCGGTATAAATAAATAAAGGATAATAAATAAATAAATCCTTGGCATGGATGAACAAATTAATTGATGGAACAAAAAAATTAAATGTATTTATTTGCGCCAAAAATGTATTCATTCGTTCATTCATTTATTTCCAAACATTTATTTATTCATTTATTCATTTCTTCCTCCTGTGTGCTGAGGTGGGAAGCTCTAAACGTTCTCTAAAAATCTTTTGGTCAAGAAAGTACCGTAAGGCCGCTCAGACAGATCTAGTGCAGCCAAGCACAGCATATGGAATTGTAACGTACACATTTTATCGTTATACAAATCAGTTTCAACACGGCAAGCAGAAGACATTCAACATATTCTGCTAGATATAGCCGAATGACTCAATAATCATTCGTAATGTTTATTTTGTTTATTAATTTATGTGTTCCTTTTAAGTCACAGATAACAAAACTTACAGCATTATTTAATTTACACATCACTTTAGGCACTTTAGTGCATGGTTAATGCACTGGAAGTGACTTGACTTAGTTGGCTAATGGTCTTTACTGTCACTATAGTACTGAGTTCTGAAATTGCTCAGTCAAGCTCTTCTCCAGGCTAGAGCACAATAGCAGGTTTGGTTCACCACCCCTTGTCACAAATTCACCACCAACTGCACTGCAATAAGACAATTAATGATACAGCACAGCTGTTTCACACATGCCTTTATAATAAGTATTCTAAATGGATTCTGAATATGTTTGTACTGTAACAGAATGCATTTCCTGAATAAGTTTAGGGCAATGTATTCAGTATTCAGCCTCTGCTACTTTTCCAAAGTATTTTATCCAAGCCTACTACTGACAAACTACTGAATCACATCCGTTTTTGGCACCAACTTTTCATCCACCACGCCAATAGCTCACAATGAATTGTTTTACAAATACATAATGCGTGAAAGTGACCCTGTAATAAAGTCATGTGATAAAATTTGGCCAATCGGCACTGCCATCTAGGTAGTTTTTTTTTATAACTAGTGCAGCCATACTAAGTTACGTGAACATGAACCACACTACAAACGTGCCAGGAGTGTCAACATATAACAATACATTGACACTGTAAATTGCCGGAAGTCATTCTGTTACTATGTGAATGTAGCACAGATTGAAATAATTACTGGCCATCAAAGTTTTATGTTAGGTTTGGAAACATTAGGAAGAGGACATGAAAGGTCACAATCTCTATAATTCACATAAAAATAGATGGTGGATGTTTTCAAGATCAATCACGGGATAGAACTATCAGATCAGCCACCCCTATCTGTCACAATGTCAAATCTAATACGCTAAAGGCTTAGCACAGCATTCTCTATAACGATTAACCAATGACTCCCCTCATTAGCATACAGAAGGAAGAAATAAATGTTCGGTAGAGATAAATAAATTAATGAATAAGTAAGTAAATATTTGAAGGAAATAAATAATCAATCAATCATTCAATCTTTGGCATAAGTGACTAATAAATAGGATTTATTCTTTCATTCAATCAATCTATGAGTCCATGCCAAGGATTTATGTATTTATACTGAACATTATTTACTTGTTTTTAAGTCACACTTCGTCCTCCATAAAGGATAACCACCCTGAGGGGAAGGTCTCCTCTCAAACCTCATGCCTGAAAGCCTTTAGTCACCTGCTCAGTGGATCAGCCCCCCCCCCGATTCAGCACCCACTTTCCCTTCCCCTAAATAAACTCCGCCCCTCTGGAGGCTTCCTTGCCACCCTGCCGGCCACACGGCGTAGCAAGACTGAGAAATCAAACCCGACCACGTTTTCATTATCCACCTATAGCTACGTAAAGTAACCACAGGCAACAGCACAGGACTAAGGATGCAACGTAATCAGGGAGACGCGTCCTGTTGGCTAGGCACACCTGTGTTAGGAAAAGGTGTGCGTGTGAAAGTCGCTTCTGTCTGTTCTGTGAGAAAAGCTTATTTTTACTCCACTGATCTAAAAGGTTTTGGCTGGAAGGTTATGAGGTACTTTCAGTTGTGAAATATCAAATATTAATATTAGAGTGATAGAAAAAGTAATCTAGGAAATACAATACCATATAAAAAAAAATCCAGTGGGGTACAAAAGTCAGAGATATGTGTGTTAGACACACCTTTGGGGGCATTTCCTGTAACGATGTGGCTGATATATCTTAGACCACTCCCGTAATATTCAACCAAGTCACTCCGCCTCTCTAATCGTACCCTTTAAGATTCAAGCAGTTTATTGTCAGTGTGTAACGCAACAAAATTACGTTTATGACAAACACAAAGGTGCATTAATAAATACAAAATGAATGCAAAAAAGCAGATATGAATAATACAATCAAATATGTCGAAATGGGCCTTCCGTAGACCGTGGTGTTCTAAAAAAAATCCCAGAGCAGATTATTGATGCCCAGTGCACAATGGCAATGGTTATTATTACACATATTAGCAAGAAGCGTATTGCGCGGTTTACAGTCATGGGTGAATAGTGCTTAGAAGAGGGAACTTAACACACAGGCCTGTGGCCCCCCGGTGCTCAGGGTGAGGATGGATGATGTGCACTTGCCCAACCTGACACACTGGGGGCAGTTGGTGAGAAAGTGCAGTAACCAGTTGCATATGGAGAGGGTTGAACCCAATACATTGAGTTTGATGGTCACCATTTTACGATGGTGTTCAACGCTGACCTATAATCAACAAAGAGCATTCTAATGTAGGTGTTGGTCTTTTGCAAGTGCGAGAGCAGGATATGCAAAGCCGCACCGATGGGGTACTCGGTCGATCTGTTTGTCCGGTAGGCAAACTGCTGTTGGTCTAGATCGGCTGGGACAGAGGCTTTAATGTGGGTGAGTACCAGTCGTTCAAAAGATTTTGAGATGACCTAGCTGAGAGCAACTGGTCGGTAGTCATTAAGACAGGTAATCATAGGTGTTTTTGGAAGAGGCACTATGGTCGAGGATTTCAGGCATGCAGGAAATATAGATAAGGAAAGAGAGGGGTAGAATATGTGTGTAAATACCTCTGTTAGTTGGTGAGCACAGGCCTGGAGCACGTGTCCTTGCAAACTCTCACGACCTGTGTTCCTTATGTTGATGTTTTTGAGTGGCCATCGCACCTCATGTGTGGGAAGCGCCAAAGGCTCTGAGCGACCTGTCAGTTTCAAGCTGAATGGAGTTTGGTTATTGTCCTTGTCGAACCTTACAAAGAAGCTGTTAAGTTCCTCTGCTAGGCTGTCATCGTCATTGTCCGGCACATTCTTCTTTCTGTAATCCGTCATTGATCGAATGCCTTGCCACATCCACTGTGACTTTGAATTATGATCGAGGTCCACCTAAATCCACTTTGTACTTTAGCTCTGAGTGTCTGATGCCTCTCTAAGATTAGCTCTGGCAGCTGCATAGGCTGAGGTATCTACTGATTTAAATGCTGTGCTCTTCAACCTGAGCAGCTGTTTGATGTTGCTATTCAGCCACGGCTTCTCACTGGGGGACAGGCTGATCCTTTTGTTGACATTTACATTATCCATATATGATAGTGCAGATGAAGTATATATATCTAAATCGGGAAAATATATGGAAAAATATATTCCGGTGTGTTTGAAGCAGTCCAGACTTAGGAGATGGTAGTTTCAGGCCAAACTGACAGTCCTGTAATATGGTTTAGCACTGATAACAAGGGCTTTGTGTGCAAAGACAAGAATCAGAGTAAAATGATCAGACTGTCTAAGGTGGGGACGTGGTACGACCTTGCAAGCATCTATTATGTTTGTATAACCTTGATATAATGCGTTTTCCCCTCTGGTTCACACGTTGGTCAAATCTGGGAAGTACATTCTTAAGATTTGCTTGATTGAAATGTTGAGTGAGTGTTCTGTTCCTTACTGATATCGCCATATAGCTGCTGGAGGACTAGCTTATTATTAGCCTGTGGCAGCATGCATGCTACCATGACAATAACAACTGAATGTTCTCTGGGCAGGTCTAATGGTAGGAATCCAAGTCGGGAGAACATAACTTACTGACTGCGGATGTGTTGGTGCTCCAAGCATTATTAATGTTGATACTGAGCGCTCCTCCTTTTATCTTACCGGAGTCGGGCGTTCCGCCGGTGCGGTGCGGCGTGTGTCCTGCTAGCTCATCTGCAGGATCCAGTATGTTGAGATTCAGCCACATCTCTGAAAAAAATCAGACGTCCTTCATAGTTTAATGTGTGGCAATATCCAGTTGGAGCTCGTTCATTTTACTGTGATCTAGTGTTCGCTAGAATAGCACTAGGAAGAGGGGCTTTACGTGAAGCGGCTTTTAGCCAAGCGAGGGAACCCGCTCGTTCGCCCCTCTTTCTGCTTCCTCTCCCTGCGCCGCCTGCAGTCGTCTCCCTTTGGGGATAGGAGTCATGGGGCTCTGAGAATCTGCTGCAGTACTGCTTCTGAGTTATAATACCGAAGTGTGCAGCTTGAGTTGATCTGTAAAAGCTTCTGGCAACTATAGTAAATGTTGACATTTGTTTGTAGGGAACACCGATTGCTGGGGCATGGAGTCGCTGCACCCGCACGTGCCACCATCTTTCAAGTAGGGCCCTTCTTATAGCCCATCTGAAGTTCTTCTATCTACTTACCCTGCTCAGGGTCAGGGGATGGCCTGGAGTCTGTCCCAAGCGGCACAGGGCAGCGTGAATGGAATGGCAGGCCTTCACACCCCTTTAATGAGTCTCCGTGCGAAATTCAATACGTCGTCGGCGTCCCTCATCCTAGCAACAGCACCTTTCAAAATAATAAAAACAAAATCTGATAAAAATCAATTCCAAGCTAACCACAGAATTCCAGTGCAACCTGGGAACGAGACTCGGGGAAACGGTATCAAATGCAACGAAGGGTTTCGCTCTCAGAAATGAAATGGGAGGGGTGGGGGGGTGGATCGAATTAGTAGCGCCACTGTTTGGAACAACATTCCTGTGGTCTTTGTGAGACACTCTCATTAAAGCAGGTGCTGTTCGGACCGCTGGACTCACATTAGGGTGAAATTCCAGCATGTTGAGAGGGAATATAAAGACCGGCCTGGGATAGTCACAGGAAAGATATATAATTATTGCTCGCATGTTTGTCATTCGCTTGTAATGATTTGATTACTATGCAGACGAATTGAGGTATGAATCTTTTTCAAAAACACTAAGGCTCTGTATTAATCAAAATCACTGAGCCAAAGTATCCAGAGCTGAGCAAAAAGAAGGAAAAGCACGTCTAAATTTTAAAAATGGCAGTAATACATCACCAATATGTTTTTGTTTTTTTTTACTCCAGAGTCTCAGTGAATGCATGTGAATTTGCCGGAGTTTTATTTGCCCTCAGGAGAAATGAGAATCTGTTATGAGGTATGCACTGAAAGCTGCTAACGACAGCACGCGGTTAATTGTGACGCCGATTCTCCACGCATCGCCTCCTGGTCTTATCGGCGTCCTCATCCGCCCTGGAGGCATCTGTCTTCTGATGGACGCCCTGTCACCTGTGTCGGGCCAGCATGAGACAGCCGGTCTGTGGGAGCCATGGGTGTGTCTTTCTCGAACCCCGCTCCTGCCATAGAGAGCACCTCACAGGGGGGGAGGCGGCAGTAGCGTCTCTCTCCAAGCCTCGGAGTGCTTGTGCAGCACTGGAGTGCGCTTGTGGAAATAAAACATTTCTGTTTCCATGGCTATATTGGCAGGGAGTCAGCATTTTTTGGCAGATATAGTTAAGTGGGCTTTGATGGCGAGGTACCGCGCAACATTTCACGTTATTGTACATCGATGCTGCTCTTCCTCTCGCTTGCCTCCTTACTCTTTGCGCTGGTGTAACGTTTACTGTCACATTCACATCGTTCCTTCGCTGCCTGTAAGGATGGGTATGTGTGTATTTTTCCCCACTCTCTCCCGCTTCATTCTCACGTCTGTTAACTGCCCCCTCGACGTCTGAACTTTCCTGCGTCTGCGGAGCACATACCTGGGGATCCAAGAGGAGACAGACTGACCGTGTCTCTCTGGTAAATTCACTTCCGTAGCAACAAATAATGGCCCAGAAGAGGGTGCCAATAGCCCTACTAGGAGAAAACGCTTTTAAAACGTTTTAAAGCGTCCTCCAAATCGCTATTGCTATTGGCAACGCGTCTCTTTGGCCTACCTGCTGGCTGGCACTCTAAACTCAGCTCTCCAGTAAACACCGGCGCTCTGCAGTGGAGGCCATAAGGAGGCGAAAAAAGTCCTCTCTAAAGTCAGTGCCACGTCACAGTATCCGAAACACGTAAGGAGGTAAGCTGCAATCCAACAAGGATGAGGAAGGCCATTACCCACCCATCCATCCATCTTCTCTGGCCAATACTCATCCATCCATCCATCTTCTCTGGCCAATACTCATCCATCCATCCATC
>JABFEB020000045.1:1704030-1734168 GCA_019775895.2 Stomatorhinus ivindoensis | reverse complement strand
TTTTTTTTTGTGGTGGGGGGGGGGGGGGGGGGCATCATTCTTGATTTGTCAATTTCAGATCACGCAGTTGAGTTCACGTGTGCTGTTTAGGCAATGTGTGTGGAGAGTATGCTAAATGCTAAAATGTGCACGATCCCTATTAGCTTGGTTTGTGGGCCAGGGACTGGAGATGGTGGACAGCAGCATTTGTGGGCTGTAGAGACGGGCATTCCTCTGTTATGCGGTTTGGTGTACTGAAGCCTTCGGAAACATCATCACTCACATGGAACTCAGATAAGACTCAAGGTGGAATTTGAACCATCAACCCCAGATCATGCTGCAGCACTCGGATAACTGCTGCTTCTAGGAGAGAGAGGTTCACAAAGCAGCTGTTTTTCTCTGCCAAGACCAGCTGTTTAAGAGCACAGATCTCGATAAAATTGGAAACAGCAGAATCTGCCTCGATCAAAGGGGAACTGTTTCCTGTGAAAATGATTATAGCAGAGTATTCGGTGTCCATGCAACCGTCTGTTGACAATGTTCTCATCCATTTTAGGTTTCTTTTCTTTTTCAGAAAGTAGCCTGTCAGTGTGGTCTTTGGATCTGTCTTGTATCGTTTCCACATTAACCTCTTAACCTCGTAAATAAATAAAGAGCTCCTCTGGGTTGGGTTGTTATTCATAACCCCTGGATTTGTATGTAATTCCATTGCTGATAGCATGAAACAGCCAGCACTACAGTGAAGTGCATTCTGTTGGGCTGGGTTTGAATAGTGTGCAGATTGTGTGTCAGCATTGAAAAAAATATTGGAGCTTCTGAGGTGTGTAATTGGCTCTTACAGATCAATTGGAAGAGCTGGTCCTCCAATGAGTGAGCAGCCCGACATGGTGGCACCCTTGGATAGTGGCTTCTGAAGTTGTTCACCAAAAAAAGTCCATCAGCAGAGATGAGTTGAGACGGAAAAGAGACAAAGAGGACAGCTTGTTAAAAACACCTGTAAACCAGCATTCGGCATTTAAAAACCATGAAAATCCCTTAATCCATTGATCACTTTGCAACCAGACTTTTTTCATTGATCCCATCACCCACTGCATTGCCAGACTTTATTTTCAATCAATGCGGCTCTCAGCTTGATCCATGATAGCATGTTCTTCAACTTGTTTTAATATAGCTACCCACCCAACATTGTTACTGAACTGGGTTTAGCTATGAGGATCACTCAGTCACAAGTAAAATTGCAATAAGTAACTAAATTAGCTTTAAGTGGGCTGATACTCACCAGTACACAGTATCAGCAACTCTTTATTTTTGTCTTCAGAGCACCGGCACCTCTCTGTATCTGCTGGTACTGAATATCAAGGGGAGTTCCAGCACCTGGTACTGAATAACAAAGGAAGTATCGACAGCTGATACTGAATAATAATGGACGTACCGGCACCTGGTACTGAATAACAAGGGAAGTACCAGCATTCGGTACTGAATAACAAGGGGAGTACTGGCACCCGGAACTGGATAACAGGGGAAGAACTGGCACCCAGTACTTTATAAAAAGGGGAGTACCCACGCCCAGCACTGAATAACAAGGGGAGTACTGGCACCCAGTACTTAAGATAAAGGGGAGTAACCACACCCAGTACTAAATAACAAAGGGAGTACTGGCACACAGTACTGAATAAAATGGGAGTACCCACACCCAGTACTGAATAAAAAGGGGAGTACAGGCACTTGGAACTGAATAACAAGTGGAGTACTGGTACCCAGTACTGAATAAAAAGGGGAGTACCCACACACAATACTGAATACCAAGAGGAGTATCAGCACTTGATACTGAATTTTTCTCCACTTTAAGCACTGGGTATAGTTATAGTTACAGTTTTAATTTCTACATTTTTTGTGTTTTTATTTTACTCTGTGATGGTTTGGCACCCCATCCTTGTCCCTGTAGTTGCTGGGACAGACTCTGGACCCCAGCGACTCTGCACAGGACAAATGGGTTTGGGGGATGGGTTTCTTTTTTGAAGTAGCTCAGAATCGGACACCGCGCTGGCCGAGAAGAGGCTGATGGTACGAGTAACTGCTGCTTGACAGACGGTATAGCTGGATGTCCCTGACTCTGGCTTATGAATTGGACGGTGCTTGACCTTTCTGTTCTGACAGTTACTCTTTAAACAGTTGGAAACAAGGGGAGGGGGGGTGGGCTGTGACATTCTCCGGCATATCTGATGTTATTCTGCCCATCACACCCCCCCACCACCCTTTAAAACTGGTTTTTATCCCCCCCAGTCACCTCTCCTTCTGTTGTTTAATCTCCTCTCCCCTTTTTTCTTGCCACACTCCCTCTGCTCTTTTTCTCTTCTCCCTCCCTCTGTCACTTGTCTCCCATTTAATTTTGTACCCCCCCCCCACGGACTGGATGCCGGCTGCTATGGAGGCAATCCCATCAGTTGCTGAGATCTTAATGCTGAAGGGGGGAAGATTACAGTCCACCCAAGAAATACACATTGGTGTGTGACATTTAATAAATGGTCACTGCCAATAGATTATGACACATGGATCCTACACAAAAATCTATTATTCAGGCAACAAAGCCACTCATTGAAATTACAGCTGAAGGACCAGCGGCAAGCTGGTTCCCCTTACGGTTGATCACTTAATAGATCTTGAGGGACCTTATGAATGTATGTCTTTAAAAGTGATCAGATATCTTGGCACAGAATAGGCTTGGAAGGGTGTTTTGATGTTCCAGCGTTTGCTGTGGTATCAGGTAAAATTTGCCTTAAATCCGCAAATTCATTACCTAGCCAACGTACAGCCCCTACCAGGATGTTTGCCCCCGCTTTTCGTTCACTGTTAGTTTTCTGAGCCTGCTAGTTTAATGTGCCATTTTACGGTCTCCATCTTTTTTCCTCATCGAAACATCATTAAATATGACCCAGCGTATCTAAAAAACGATAATGCGGTTTGCTACTGAATAACAAATAGCGGTTAATCTGGCTAGGTTTCTGCTGGCGAGCAGGCTCAGTTGGCCTGGTATGGTGCATCCACGGGTGGTACGGTTCGGTTTGATATAATATGGTATGAATGACCACGGATTAATGTCACATTCCTGATTGTCAGAGAGTCGTTTCAGGTGATCTCTCCTACGGGGTGCATTCTCTGCTCCAAAATAATAATAATAATAATAATAACTTTTTCAAACCAATCATTGTCCTAGAAATTATTAGCTCCAGATTTAAGTTTGCATCAATAAATTCTAAACTTATCTATATCGGCAAATGCATGGTAATATAAAACAAGCGCGAAAATATAGGCTACTACTAAAATAGTCTAAAATATTATAAAATAGGTATAACACGTCAGCTCTTATGCCTGTCAAATATGCTACGTAAAGCCAGTTTCCGGGGATCCTTTATATTATTTCACAGATTTGTTTGTCTGCATTCTTGACGGACAGTGTAAATGAGTGGAAAATAGGCTACCGTGAAGCATATAATAGAGAAAGATTTGATAGGAATATTGCCAGGCCTTAATAATCGAAATGCCGTACAAGAATAAGCAATTATGACTTATTCGAATGTAACAAACGCTACTCCAAAAGAAAAATCGTAATTATTCCTTATATTTTACTATATTATAAGATATGTCAGTCTTAACCCGAGTCGCCCAGTCCGTGAGATGTAAAGACATGATAGGTCGCAGATCGGGAAATGAACTGATTATTTGGCGCATTAACAGCGGCGCTTCCTTGCCGCGGATTATTGCACATTGTCGTTTATCTGTGTGCGACGGTGGCATATGGCGGGTAATTACGGCGACATGGGGACGGCGGCCTGTGAAGGGGGGACCGGCGCAGTGTGAGTCGCAAGTGTAATATGATTAGTTTCTCAAAAGCCCCAGCTTTAATTAAGCTTTTAAAGGTTTACGCTAAGGAGCTGACTAATGGAATTATACAGCAAATGTGCGCTAAAACCCAAAGCTAAGCCTTCAGTGTCATGGTTCATGGAACCATTTTACAAACCAATCCTCACACACACATATATTATGCAGCTTCATAAAGTATGATAAATGGTTTGTTTTGCTGCCATATCTGTTCTATGAAAAGGACTTCATGATATATAGCCTAAGTATTGATGACGCGTAAAGGAAGCATACATACGTGATTTGTAAGCATAGATGTTATTTTGGTTGCTGTTGAGGTACTAAATGTATCAGCATTACTGAAAGCCTTAGAAAACAGTACCCAACACGAGTTAAATACACAAATGAGTTGCGCAAACATTTAAGATGTGTATTCCTTTCCTTCTGTAACCGAATATCATTTATCTTAAGAAGAATGAAAAAAAACATATAGTTAATTTAAGTTAATTTCCACTGTTAATTATTTAACCTCATGGTAAGGTAAACCTGCTTTATCAAACATCCATCCGTCAATCTTTCACGGTGCGTGTAGGTCACCCTGGACGGGACGCCAGTCCTTAGCAGGCAAACACACAGAAAACACAACCGCATATTTGTGGATTGCATGTGGAAATCGGATTGCTCGCAGGAAATGCACACGATTAGTTCTTTTAACAAAATTACGCTGTAATCATGACGTGAATGACGTATCTTGCAGAATACTGCTTTATGTTGAATTTGATTGAGATCTCTGGTGACTGACATTGTTTCTAAGACACAAAGCGGCGGCTTCCCGGGAAATATGATCCGCCTTCCGATTAAACAGAACTGCTGTTAGGTACGCGGCGTGAACGAGATGTGATGAAAGAATGAGCCAGATTAAGTCACTGTCTGTTAACCAAGCTGCTCCGTGCGGCTAACGAGCCTTAAGTGTTTTTGAAATCGCTATGCCCAAGTGTATTGCTGAATATTCCTGCGTCTTCGGGTGCGGTTGTAGAAAGGGCCTGGAATGGCAGTGCCCCAGTAACCAAATGCATGCTCCACCCCCCCCCCCCCAATACGTATGCTACTTGTACATCTTACATATTCCTGTTCAGCTTCCGTGCGGTTCTAGACCTGAACGCTGTGGAACGTCAATGACTATTAAGATACGCTTCCTGGCAGTGCCCGGCTGAATCCCATGCGCGCCCTAGGCGAGCTTTACTGCCGGCGCCCCCCTGTTTGAGACAAAGTGAAATTGGCTTGCTAGTTCAGTGCCCCATTTTAAGATGGAACAGTAGGTGGTCGCTTATGCTGCCTAATGGGTTGACTGACACTACTTCCTGAATGCATAGATAGCTTTGCAGACTGTATGTTGTTCTGGAATAGCAATGGGGAACGCTTTCACAGAGGCTTACATCTGGGACACCAGTGGAACGAGCAGATCCCATCCCTCACTATAGCTAAAGCAATTAGGACCCGAGGGGGAAGGAAGACCAGGGCTTTCACCAGTGCTGGAGAAAATCTTGTAGAAAATAGTCATCATAGAAAATTTCAAGCAGAAAGTTGACATGTTGTATGACCTTAGATTTGACCTGGGGAAGGAGCTGTCTGGGTTGAATACTTGTATGCACAAAACCATCTCAATTATGTGGGCAGACATTTCTCCACATGAAAACTTTAATTACGTGGTGCATCGAAACGTCCCGCAAGAGCTGCTGAATAAGATTTTTTTCAAATTCAGCTACGTGAAAATTTAGGTCGTCAGTTTGTCTTTTGATTGATTTTTTTTTTATGCCAGACAAGCAGTGGGATTCACAGGACGCCCAGCCGATCGGTTGATACGGGTTTCCGCCCACGCATGAGCCTGGTGTGTTCCTGGATTTGCCGTAATTTCAAAGGGAATTCAAGCAATCTTGTGCAGAGGTAGCAATAGCAGGAAGGAACAGAGAGGTGAGCTGGGCAGGGCTGCTGATGGGAACCGCTCACGTTACTCTTGTTACTCACGAGTGCTAAACAAATCAGCTTCGTATCTATTCATAACTTGCTAAAGGGCACTAAATAATTCTGTATATGAAACTTTCATATCTTAAGTGACACCTATACTGCATTTTGAAGTATAATCAAAATATGGCAAAATTATGTCAAAGGTCTGCTTTATAGGGATTTTTGGTGATTTTAAGAGGCCTGCTTTTGGTGTTTTTGAAAGGCCTGCTTTCGGTGGTTTTAAAGGCCTGCTTTTGGTGAGAGAGCTACTGAAGAAGGTTCACAGGGGTATTCACATTAAGACATGGGAGGAATTCAGCTCACAAAAATTCCAGATCTTTCATACATGTAAGACGCCTTATAATTATGAAGAGACTGTCAGCAAAATGTTTTGAATTTTCACTGTTTTTGAACTTACTTTGGCCAAGAACATCACAATGTCACTCACTATAGACGTCGCTGTCTAAAGAGAAAGAGATGCACTTGAAATGGCATTTCGTGGGACATTTCTCAGTCAGGAGCCTAAATGAATCAAGCAGGCCTCCTTGAGTTCCCCTTACATTCCTCCTCCCGACTTATCGCTGCAGATTTGACTATTCATTCACTGGAGCGGAAAGGTGCCAGTTTTCCATGTAGATTGGTTCGCCACGCAGAGGGGCTTTCTGAAGGGGCCAGTCGCCCCCCACGGTCGATATCTCATTCCTGGGCAGGAAGTGAAGATCTCCACGGAACCCCATGCTTCATAGCGCAACAGTAGCAGCATCCACTGTGCTAGTACACCAGACCCTGGGTTATAAAGCATTAACACCGTGCTTCAGTGAGAGCCAGCATGTACTGAGCTCCATAGCCATTAGCCTGTGGATACTACAAGTCCCCTAAGCTGGAACAATATGGAATTTGTATTATTCTTAATTCAGGACATATCATTCAGTGTGGACCCACTACTACACCTGTTTTCTGTGATGAAATAGTCCCTGGAGATGCCCTGGAAGACTGTAACAGTGGCCCAAATTGTGTCCTATTGTTTGATACAGTTGGAGGTTAATCATATTTTTATGGAGTTTTTTTCCCACAGACTATTGGAACCTTAGGTGTGGTGTGGGTGGTTAGCGTGTCGCCTAACACGTCTGGGACCAGAAGTCAAGTCTCTGGCCTGAATAGCAGAAGCAGGTACAGAAGACAGAATGGAAGGACTGGCATCTTTATCTGTAGCAGAGGGAATCAGCGGCCACAGGCTCATGAACACATACATGAACCTAACTCTCTACTAACTGCCTACTAACTCTCTACTAACTGCCTACTAACTCTCTACTAACTGCTTACTAACTGCCTGCTCCCTGAGATCCTTCAGCTGGGGGCACAACTCAAAAGGCTCAGCCAATCGTTTTTTCACCTTCATCGCTCCTCGCACATCCAGTCAAGTCAAAAGACTGATCATTTTGAAGACCTGCCAAGCTTTTCAGTAACTAATACACTTTATACACAGAGAGAAACTATCACTATAACAGAAAATCCTGCCAAGGTTGCTGATTGTCTCCAGGTCTGAACATCATTTACTGTAGTAACGCTGAATCTGACCTACCCTATACAAATCTGTAAGCCACATATTGTTCATGTTGTATATAAATATTCATAAGACGTATTTTTTTACATTTTGCAGTGAGGTAAAACAACCTGATTCTGTCCTTATGAAAGCATAACATGTTAAATTAATTCTAAACTTACACCACACCAGGGGAAAATCAGCTGACATTATTTGTATTTCTAGGGGGTTTCTGATTTATAGAGAGGCTCGTTGGGGAAAGTGGGCTGTGGTTTCATTAGCATCCGGGGCCCGGGGCCTCACGGAAACATGCCATTTTGCTTTTTGGCTGAAGTGAACTGTCCGGACAGACCAGCCTTCTCCAGAGCAACGGGACTGCTTCCGGATTTTCTTTGTTCATACTGGACACAGGTCCTGTCAGCGGTGGTGAATATAGTAGCTGGCCTGCAGGCTACTCACCCCCGCTGAGGAGAAGGAAAAAGCAGCAAGAGATGTGGATGGGTGGGGGTGGGGGCGGGGGGTTGCTGCACGATTCACAGATGAAGGCTGTTTCGGCTGCAGAGAGACAAAACTACGAGGTAATTAGCCAGAGCTGCCATGGGGGAGTGAGGCTTGAGGGGGGGGTAGGAGCCAAAAAACCGCAGCAGCCTGTTCTTTCATCTCTGACGTGCTTTTAGGGAGACACTCGCCATGAGGGTGATGGACTGTTAGCGGGGAGGTGAGTCCGTGTCTCCCAGCAGCGGGAAGCCCTGCTCTGTCGAGGAATGGCGGCCGTGCTGCTTTCCGCTCCCTTCTCAGCGCTTAATTACTTTAGCTGAGTTATTATTAGGACAGGATCTAAATTTGCCCGTCGCTCTGGGTGCGAATCGTCTGCTTACACAAAGGTAACCCAGAAACCCGTGCGGCCGCCGCGTTCGTCCTTGGCTGCCCACCCCGGATCTGCGTGATAGTTCTTTGGATTTGCAGGACAAACATAAAACACCAGGGGTTTTTGGTAAACCCCATGTGTCCCTTAAATTTCATTCATTTTTCACCTGCAGATTCTGATGGGTGGGAGAAAGCATCACCCCCCTGCCCCCCGTGTCAGAGACAGGTTCGTTCTCTAATCTCTCAGGTTGCTAAATAACCCATGACCAGTATTTCTCCCCCAATTAGATTCTATAGCACATCTTTAACGTTCCACTCCTGCTCTTTGCCAATCTTTATTTTACTGTACTGTGGTCCATTTGCATCCTTATCCCCGCTGCATTTCCAGTGCTCACCGAACGCTCTCTTAATTCTGCAAAAATGCTGCAAAGGTATTGTTTTCATAGCAAAAGTCTATTGACTGGCAATGTTTAACATATTTTGCACACAGACATTTTCTTTTTGGCAAGTGCCATAATTGTTTTAACTTTTTTTTGTCATTGTCTCCCAAAGGGACACTAAACAGAAATGTTTTTTATGATTTATGTTATTTCAAAGGTGTTACTAATTAAAAAGCACCCAGTGAGAATACTTGAACTTTTTAACTCAGAACAGCTCTTTTAGAACTATAATTTGGGTTTCAATTTATTACTACACTGCATTTTACTTAAAATTACTGGTTGTTCCTGTGTGTGTGTATACGCGTATTGTAAACAAATGAATAAATTAATGATTCTTGTTATAAAACCAATAAATTTGCAGTATTTTTACTGAATGACGCAAGCGACCCGCCGCTTTCTGCGAGCACTGTGTTTATTACTCACTTACAGTTATACTCATTCCCATAATATGCTCTTGTCCAGTCCTGCCCTGCTGTTTGTCCCACCTCTCCCCAGGGCATCTGTCCCCTGCCGTCCATCCATGGCACAAGAATTTCATTGTTCATCTAAACTACATTAGACAATCGAACCTGAGCCTTTAAAGAGTCACATTAAAGAATCTTCTTTGTAAAATACCTTGGATTTTTTTTCCTGCAAACTTGCACGCTCAGTGCCGGATTAGAGTATTAAGAGTAATAAAAGCACACTTGATGTCACATCAGAAAGAATTCAGAATTGCATCTAAAACAGAAAATGTTGCATACAGAGTTGCAGAGAAAGTCTTGCAATGCTTATTTTAGTAAAATATTGCAAACGTATTGGTTTCATAGCAAAAATCATTGGTTTATTAATTTCTTTGCACTTTATCACATTAGAAACAGCAGGCATTGTTACCAGGTGCTCTTTAATTCGTAACACCAATTATAGAACTCCCTTTGGGAGCCAATTTACTAACAATTGCAGTTAATAGCAAATTGGCCAGAGCACAATGAGTCAGTGTGCAGATGTGTTAAACTTTGCTTGTCAATATACTTCTGATATGAAACCAATAATTTTGCAACGTTTTCATAGAGTAAAACAGTAAAGCTGTGAGCACCACAGGGTTTTTCAATGAGTATTATAGAATGACATTAAATGTATCTCGTTAAATCAAATTCACTTGTGGATGGGATGGGAGCTTTGGGGGGGATGCTGCCCCTCGGCTCTGCTCTAACACCCACACGGTTAATCTACCGCACATTTCCTTTCAATCACGGGATGCAGTTTGATGTACCTCATGCCATCCCAGAATGCATGTTGAACATCTGATCTGCATAATCTGCAGGACAGACGTCAGCCAATCCCACTAAGAATACTCTAAGGTTATGATGCTGCAAGAAGCTTCCTTGCTCCTACAATTGCATGTATTTTTTACCCGGAATGCAATCGCAGCATTATTGTCTTGGTCCAGGGAGACGTTAATACAAAAATAATTTGCATTTCATCTAATTAAAACTGCCTCCCCTTGTGATCATTGTCCAATTTGTCTGACAAATGTGGAACTTGAATGCGTAGCGGAGAGGGATCGAGCGCTGATGGAGTGAAAGAGAGGAGGAGGGTAAATCTGGGATGCAAAACAAAAGAAATAAGTCAGTAAATGGAAAAGCTCCTCACTTTGAAAACATTATTGATGCTAAAGTCAAGGCCGCTCCAAAGAAATGAAAATTTAAGCTGAGAATAATATGTGTTTGTAGGTAAAAATCAGGGGTGCAGGGACACCGTTTCATTAGAGTAATGCAGTGACACACAGTGCCCTGTGCTAAAGGAAATCTTTGGCCTCTGTATTGAATAAAAAAAACTACAAGTCGTTTAAAGTCAAGAGTTTAACCGTAAAGTTCCACGGGCATAAAATTAACTGCGGCTTGAAATCTAGGACACAGAGTCTTTGCCGCTGAGACTTTATTAAAATCCTGAGACCTTTGTGACAGCCCGTGTGTTAGAGAGCGAGGATGTGAGTGCAGAGCCAGGGAAGGCAGCGGAGTGTCTTTCCGTCTCGCAGGTGAATGAGTCGTGCACCAACAAGCCCTAGCAGAGCCTCTGTGAGACAAATGCGATGTGACAATGTGACCGGACCATGAATCTCCACGCGTGTCTTGGTCAGTCGACCACATGGGTTATGCTTGCGGCTCAAAACTAATGTCTGAGATTTCCAGTTCCTGGTTATTTAGGAGCGAACACTTCTGTAGAATCGAAGATTGTTCATGTTGGCTTCTTTTTGCTTTTTTGATGTACCAATCCAGTCGCGTAATGGTGGCCATTACTAAATATCCCTACCATTTTTGCATCTGTAGGAGAATTAAAGAGTACCAGATTCTTTCAGGTAATTGTTGAGTTCCAGGCACTGAGGCAGTAGGGACAGTCTGGACCCAACAAACCAGTACAGGAGGTCTGGTTAAGAGACCGCTCCTGCATAGAGACAGGCTTCAAGATGGAGCGCTTCAGCTCTCGCTTCTGGAGATCAGGTCCCGTTTGTATGTCTGGGGAGAGAGAAAAAATCAAACCCTCCCATCGCTTTTTTGTCCTGATTTGAAGGTCATATTTCAAAAGTGTTTCCTCAAATATCACATTTTCCCCAGTGGGAACCGGTCAGGAGTAGAAGCATTTGCAAAAAAACAAAAGATCAAAGTATTTTCTATAAACTTTACAGGTAAACGACTTCATTTCCTAAAACAAATCACTTCTTGGATTTTGTGGATTTTGTACTCGGGAAATGGATGAAAGGGCCAGTGCTTTGGACTAAACGGTTGTTTTAGTATTGTGAGTTGTAATAATGCAATATGTAATAACACTGCATTATGTAATAACACTGCATCATGTAATAACACTTCATCATGTAATACTACTGCATCATGTAATTTCACTACATTATGTAATAACACTGCATTATGTAATAACTCAACAAAATGTCAATGGTTGTTTGTTACATAATGCACAGTATTATTTTTTCCATCATAAAAAGTGACTCCCACATTTTGTATTTACCACCACAATGTATAATAATTTATTACAAAATGCAGGGAAATTTATTGTTGCGTTCAAGCTGTCTATTGTAAAATGCGACAGATTATTATAAAATGCGAGTGACGTTACCTAATGAAATGAAAATTTGTTATATTTGGTTGAGTTATTACATAATGCGGTCTTGTTACATAATGAGTTGTTACATCGGTGCAGAACATCTGCAATGCTGTCATGCTGGGCTCATATTAGGGATTTGGTTTTGCTGGACTGCACTTTCCCAACAGAGAAGATCACTCGTACACTTACTGTATGCGCATCCCACCTTAGGCAAGTTCATGGTGAATTCGGGAATGAGGGAAAACCAGGATGGAGGTGCTGGCAGTGACAATTCCTGAGGTCTTTTTCTGCTCTACCGATGATGTTAGATCGTTTTTGATTCTCTGTGAACAGATTTCAGGGGCGCATATTTCTCAGATGTCAGGGTGTGGGAAACTCACAGAACTTTTGGGAAAGGAGGGATATCTGCCCTTACTCTACTCACCCGTAACTGACCGTCTTGATGATTTGCTGTGTGTGTTCAAAAGGGAGCAACTAGCTTGATGTGGTTTTACAGTTTTGGTAGTTTCATTTAGAGAACAATATGATTGTTCTCGAAGTTGCTCATGTGCCAGAAATATGCAGAGGGTGATAATAAGCTTACACTGTTACATCTGCCAATCTCTACATCCTGTCAATCTGTTTGCCGTCATACAGAGGATTCCCGCAGATGTTGGGCTGTCATAGATGGCGCCCAAGCTGGCATCCTGTCGAGATTTAATTTCTCGTTAATAGAAATCATCGAGTATCTACAAGGATGACAGTTGGAGTCATGAGGGGCTCAGGTGAACCCATGGGAGGGAAATCCGCGCCCCCCCCCCCCCCACCACTGCTCTTCTGCTTGGTGGGTCTGTCTCTCCAGCTGCCCGTGCACTTCTAAGCCCGACCATCACATGTCCATCGGAGGCTGCCCAGAAGCTGAGGATCTGTCACGATGTTCCTCAGGACTTCAGGCCGGATGATGGCACCGTTACACTGTAAGGTGACATCTGATGGTCCCACTGAACATTAAGACCTCAACTGCAAGTAATAAGCCACAATAATAAGCAGTAATAAGCAAGTAATAAGCCATACAAGCCAGTTGATAGTGATTCTGTCCATTTATGAGGTCTTAACGACCTTAACGACGTCACATTATAGACGGGGCTGTCATTAACTGCTGGAGAGCCATTCATCATTTGTTTTGTTATTATGAAAACAAAAACATATACGGAGGCTTTGCTGCCAAACCTCTCCGACGTCCATTGTTTTTAACTCAATGATTGTCCTGAATAGCCAACTTATTTATATATATTTTTTAATGTTTGCAGTATCTACTGTGCCTATTTCAGGACTGTCTGGTAATAGCCATTTCCACAAGCAAAATTATTACTTTTGTTTCCCCGTACTGAGGGAGTTGTAAATGTCTGTCTTATGAATATTCAAACACAGTATTAAACTTTGCCACAGTTTTTCATACAGACTGAGTTTGAGTGCTTTATCGTTATATATTCCGGGGCATTGGGTCTACAGTCATTCTGGTTTGAGGTTGAGGGTGGTATGCAGTTCTGTGGTATGTCTTTCTGTGGTTGTGATTGGAAGGTTGCAGGTTCAAATCCTGGTTTTAACAGCATTGGGCTCTTGAGTAAAGCCCTTGGCTCCATATTGAAGAGCAAAATTTCCAAAAGTCACTGTGTACTTTTTTCCAGTGTGTTTGAGTAGAGACCACCAATGACCTAAAGCCAGGCTGCCTTATCATATGTTACATTATCGGGAACCAAATCTCAGTCTTCATGTAATCCAACAAAGTAGTTTCATTAAATTTCCAAAAGTCACTTAAAACCATATCTTGTTGACTGACTGAGTTTTTGCAGATTAGCTGTTCTATTGCTCCACGGTTCATCTGGCCCTGCTATCCTAAAAATGTTTCTTTGAATAAAAACCTCTAAACAAATAAAATGTAAATAATGCAAATGCCCAACCAGAAGATGACCTAGGATTACATAAAAAAAGCTTTGGTTTGTGAGTTGCAGCAATGATTGCGGGTTTCTGCCTCAATATGTCGCCTCATGCTGGCCGCCGTTGGGTACTGCAGCTGATCTTGGCGCGGCTGACTGCTTCCTTTCTCCTGCGCAGACAGTAACTTCATCCTGGCGAATGCGCGAGTGGCACAGGGCTTCCCCATCGTGTACTGCTCGGACGGCTTCTGCGAGCTCACCGGCTTCGCGCGCACTGAGGTCATGCAGAAGAGCTGCACCTGCGGGTTCCTGTACGGGCCTGAGACTGGCGAGTCCCTCATCCTGTGCATCAGCCACGCCCTGGAGGAGAAGAAGGAGTTTAAGGGCGAGATCATGTTCTACAAGAAGACTGGTGAGTGGCCTGAGACTTCGCACGCTTAGATTTCTGTCTTTGTGAGGGTTTCAAATTGACTCCCAAAAGTACGTACACAGACACTAAGATAAACACCTGGTTACTCTGAAGCTTAGTAGACCGGTGAGGAGCTGGAAGGCTGGGTTAGTGTGGGCGAATGCCAGAAAGCAGTGTGAGGTTTTCTCTGAAGGCTTCCTATAACTTTTCGTAAAGCCCTCAGCTCTGGGTCTTCCATCTGCTGCTATCTGTGGGGTCTTTATGAGGGCGCAGACTTTGCCGGAATGGTCTCAACAAGCCTGCACAGCCAAGCAGACGGCCAGTCTAGTTATCAAGTCGAGGAAACGTATCTCTGCGCTGTGATGCTGCGGAGTTCGAGGCCACAGAGTAAGAAGAATGCAGAGGACGGGAAAAAACAGTGTAATTTGGCCATTTATCATTTAAATATGGCCGCTCCTTGTGCTTAATCGCTGTCCTTCCTCTACAGACACTGGAACAGCTTCGTACTCAGTGCATCAACAGACACGGAGCATCTGATATGTCGCTGGAAAGCCGGCCTCCTCCCTTTTTAATACATGCCGCATTCATTACAAGACAGAGCTGTGCAGAAAAGGCAGCCACTTTCCCCTCAGAAGGCTCATGTTTGGCTAATGACAGCGTCTCTGTTTCCTGTGGGCGACTCGTTAGCCGTGCGGCAGGAAGTGAAGCTGAAATGTTGCTCGGCAGATAGTCGCTGCCTTTGAGTCTTTCAGCAGAAGCCGCCGTTTGTAGATGGTGGGTGGCTAAATGGAGATTCTAACTTAATAATAGCTGACGTAATAACATTGGTGTAGCGTAGCCTAGCATGCTAAGGTGGCTGCGCATGCTGTGGGACGCAAACCCAGAAGGTGGCCTCGGTGCACGGAGACGCTCGGGAAGTTTATCACCACTATCCTCACAGACCACCCTATTTGGCTGCACACAGCTGGTGGTCTATGGATTATTTAGGACCTCCCCTTAATTGGATGTAACGATTTACTGTCAGTTCTGTCTAGGAGACAAAAAACTGATACAACAAACTAGTCTCGCCTTGCGGTCACTTCGATAACTCAGCTGGTAGAGCGGGGACTGTAGGTGTGAAACGATGGGCATCCTTAGGTCACTGGTTCAAATCCAGCTCAAAAGAGTGCAGGTTTTATATCTGTAATTTCCTTCAAGATTAAAAAGGTATCTATCTGTCCTACTGTAATTATTTCCACTTTATTTCATAACATATTATTCTGAAAGACTGCCAGTGAGCATTAGGTAGCATTCTTCCCCCTCAAAGCATTTAAAGTTTCATGCCGCTGGCTGACGCAAGCGTGACAGTCAGTCTCCGTTTTCGTTCCTGCCTGTGCAACTTGACTGATTTTAAATCTCTAAATGAAGTCTCTCAGCTGAAGGACCTGGTGAATGTGCCAGTTTCCACCTGTGAAGAACGATTCAATTTCAGTTTATTCCAGTTTTTTTCTGTAGAGCATTCTTCCCAGCATAGATGCCCCAGAGCACTTTACATATGAATATATATATATATATATATATATATAAATTCACGCAGCACACCGTGCAAGAGGGAAAAGAAAACAGGAGAGAGTGGTGGGTAGGAGTATGAATCCCTTAAACTGCAATTGTGGGGCAAAAAATACTCTAGGGACTCGACGGACTTTAGGGGACAAGAATATACTGCTGGACCATCTACTGAGCTTCTAACAGGAATACTGAACCAGGCACGTCTCACATCCAAACCGACAGCAAAGCGTAAAAGGCATTTCTCGCATGGCAATGCCCAGATTCGCTCCCTCCGGATTACAGCACATTGTAAGACCGTTTGCCTCATGTCATTTATGTTAATGCTTCAGTCTTTCCCTTAGCGTTCCGGGTTTAATGCCTGCCTGTTCTCTCCTGGATGGAGCTGCACCCCACTGTACCAATAATAATTAAAAAAAAACACAGATGGAGAGGCAGAAAATGGACCAGTTGCAGCCCAAGTGTGTGATGGGGGCCCAAAATCTAATGGCTTGTTATAAAAGCGGGGAATTGAGGGGGGTCTGGGAAGGTCTTTTATACTCTTCACCAGGGAGGAAAAAGGCTGGATGGAATAATGCTGTAAACATGGATGTTTGGTTCTCTGCTTTCTGGTTCCGGCACATCTAGAAGAGAGCATAGTCCCTGTCCCCCTCCCTACCGTCAAACACATCTCCATGTACTTGTAGTAGGTCTGGTTATAGCACTTAACTCCGCCCAGCCCCCCATATTTAGAACGGAGTGGATTTCGACTTCCTGCAGCAAATGAAAGCCCGTCAGCAGCTTATGACTTAAAGCCCAGGTCTAGCCCATAGGTAAGAGATCCCTCTGGCTGTGCATCTCGGTCCCCGGCAGGATGTGAGGACGGCGTTCTTCTGCCCCGGCCACAGGATGTCCTGCGATGACCATCGGAGGACACTGCCAAGGCTGCCAATAAAGGTTGCGTTGATGGCAGCCGAGAGTTATTGATCGATGAGGAAGACTGTGGCTCTCTGAGAGCAGGATGAAAAGGCTACTGATGTATTTAAAGGATAACCCCCCCGGGGAACACCCCCCCCCCCCCAGGGCCACCTGCACACAGGACCCGCTGACCTTTGAACCTAGCGAGGAGGCACCATTGTTACTCTATCTGCATTCAGCATCTGGATCTGTAATGAGAAAGTTATGAGCTGTGATTTTGTGTGTTTGTGTGCGACCGCAGGTGCGCTGTTCTGGTGCCTGTTGGACATCGTCCCTATCAAGAACGAGAAGGGAGAGGTGGTCCTCTTCCTGGCGTCCTTCAAGGACATCACTGACACCAAGGTTAAGATTGTTCCAGAAGACAAGCGGGAGGGTTTGTATTTGCGTCATTAATAATCGCTTTCTTGTTCCTTTGATGTTTTTTGTACTGGTGTTCTGCACACGGCACTCCAATAATGCAGCACAGCAATGGCTTACAAATTAAACTGAATGCTGAAGATTTATCATCCATCTTTCTCTCCCGAGTTGACCTACGATCTCCGGCAACCTATTAGACGAAAGAGGAAACTCCATGTCTACTTCATCATTTGTCCTTATTCTAGAAGCTTCCTCTGTAAAAACAGGCGGCATCCTCACGTTGTTCTGTGCGGTAGGCTGCCTCGGAAATCGGGCCTTCGGGGGAGTTACTGCGGAGGCATAAAGACGCGAATACCGCAACGAGGTTGGCTTGAGTCCAAATACGATCTTTTCTTTTTTTTCCTGTGGTCACCAAATGCACTGGAGGTGAAGGGAAATCCTGCAGCAGTCAGGCTGACCTAGATAAGCTCAGTCTGCAGGACACCATTCATCTGCCCCGCTTTCATTCTGAGAATAAACGGGAGGGAGGGAGGGAGGGAGGGAAGGGGCACAGGCAGCCCCAGTTACTCCAGTCAGCCTCGGTGGTTATAAGGAAATGGGGAAATTCATTGCTAGCTCATGCTCTCCTGCTTCACCGGCTGCTCGCGGGATTTAAGATGATTTTTGGCAGCTTCTGACTGACTGCGTTCACCTCCTTAGAGTAGCAGATGATCACAATAATGTTCGCAAAGGCGGAACTTTCCGGGGCCACTGACTTGCATTCACAGGATTGCATCAGACACTGATCAGATGCTGAACACTAGCCAGGCTCGCCAGAGACCCTCTGTAACCATATCTAACCCTGCAGCTTCCGCTTCTCGGAAATCTGGAATTCCCTCATTAGGCATCTCCGTGTCTGCAGTGCTGCAACCTGCTGGAATCCATGTCTTCTGCTATCAGTGTCCAGTTTGCTGACATTCCTGTGCAGATCCAGGGGCCGCATTAAAAAAATAAAACAAATGGTCTGAAAACCTGTTCAAATTCATCCATCCATCCATTTTTCCATAACTGCTTTTCCAGTGCGAAGCCTTGCATATCGCATAACAAGATAAATTGGTCTCGATGCCAATCTGTGTTAGCATTTAATATTAAAATTATTGCTGGTGATATATAGTATTCTGTCATTTATATCAAAAATGTACTTGTTTAAAATTTATATGCGTGTGTGTGTGTGTATGTATGTATGTATGTATGTATGTGTGAGATAAAATATGAGAAATGTAATGAATATGTGATTTTTACATCTGAAGGAGACTGGATAATTTTTAATATCATAGGGAAATTAATCTCACATGACCTTTTCTGGATTCATAAGATATGGGATTCAGTTATTTCTTAGCTAGCAATGATCCATCGTGTTGTATAATTTGTTTCAGAGCGGGGTCTGCATGAAGGACAGCAGCCTACGGTGTCCTCAGGCTTTACGTTTCAGTTTTACGATCTCCCCCCCCAGAGAAACACAGGGGAAGAGTGAAAACTGGGTCCCCGTTCGGCTCGGCCAGGATCCGCAGCAGCACCGTGTTGTACCACATCTCCGGGCATCTACAGAACCGCGAGAAGAAGGGAAAGATCAAGCTGAGTAAAGTGCGTGCCTGCGTGAGAACCGGACATGGGCGCAGTCTACCAGGGGAATCTCACGCAAAGAACGCCCCAGAAAATGACTTTATATAATATGACGACCAATGTGTGTGTCTAAGACTGAGAGTGCATGTTGTTGATAGGGGAAGATGGCTTACAAGTAATGAAGAAGCCAAAACCTTATTTAAACAAAGTGAACCGTTTTAATGCAGAGCTCAAAATAAATACATCGGCGCTTAAAATCCCAATTGCCGTCACAAACATCATTACCTGGTAAGACAACTAGTTCGCAAAATTACTGTTTCGCTAAAATTGTACTCTCTCCCCCAAGTAAGTCCCAAGGTTAGGGCACCAATCAAACCCCCGCATGGCGGACCAGCTTGCTGTTAATGAGCAGCGCTTGTAACCGAGCCCCCCCTGCACTAACTCTCTCTCTCTTTTGCACTCTCCGTCAGTCTAACAAAACTCTGTTTTGCCAGTCAGGCAAAAGAGCCAAATGTGTCACGCAAAATAATATAATCACCCGTCGCCTTCGCATACAAGCACTGTACCTTCGGTTACATCACACAGTGCTGTACATTCCTTGTTTTTTTTAAAAAGAAAAGTAAAAGTAATAATGGAATTATTAAAAATAGAAAGTCAGACGCTTTAATGCATTTTTTTTTCTTGCCACTTTTCAAAGAGTGCTAAAACCGCAGCTATTTGCCTTTGTTTTCCGCTTTTTAACCCGGCAGAACGTGTTTGGGGACGCTCCAGCCCTTCCGGAATATAAGGTAGCCGACGCTAAGAAATCCAAGTTCATCCTGCTGCACTACAGCACCTTCAAGGCGGGCTGGGACTGGCTAATCCTGCTGGCTACCTTCTATGTGGCTGTCACTGTCCCATACAATGTCTGCTTCATCGGGGACGATGACCTGACACGCAGCACCACCGTCAGCGACATCGCTGTGGAGATACTCTTCATAATAGGTCAGACATACGTTATACATCATTTGTAAAATGTAATTCTATCCCCCATAAAATGCTTCTATATATTTGACTGCTGACTGATTTCTTGCCTCTTACAAGCAAAAATCAATAGTATAAAAAGAGTCAATAAATTTCTGAGTAGGGCAGTCCCTGGGTGTCCATTTTGGATTGTCTTCGCTGTTTTAGACAGGGAACAAACAATGATAACTTACTGGGTTTTGGGATCTGTATCTGGAAGGTCATGAGCTCAAATCCCACGGTCAGCAGAGTAATCAAATCTTTTTTGGGCTCTTGACCAAGCCCTTCGATCCCAATTGCTCCAGGGATACTGGGTGCTGGCTGACCCCGCTCTCCGACCCTACGCATCTGTTTGCTAAATAAATAAATCAGCCTCACCATGCCAAAGAAATCCAATAGAGAAGGATTTATACCCGAAGTGCCCTCAGCAGTCAACGAGTCCCCGGTTGCGGGTGATAACAGTCGCACTGCTCTTCCAATCAGCAGTTAGCCCTCCTACCTTGTGCGAGCTGATTCGCTGCGTGTAAAGGGGGAGGGATTGAATGTCCGCTGTTCCAGCGCCTGTTTTGTGCTACCATAGATTGAGAATTAGGTCTTGTGGAAAATAAATGCATAACGAAAGACTCTCAATTATGGTTGTCCTATGCTATATGTCTATTTGTTATTTTAGTTAACTAAGATAGTCATAGGCAGCCCCCATCCCAATTAAACCATTAAACCTTTTCCACCGTTCTCCACAAACAGACATAGTCTTCAGTTTCCGCACCACTTACGTGAGCAAGTCCGGCCAGGTGATCTTCGAGGCGCGGCTGATCTGCGTGCACTATGTCACCACGTGGTTCGTCATCGACCTGGTGGCGGCTCTTCCGTTCGACCTGCTCTACGCCTTCAAAGTCAGCGTGGTGGGTCTCCGCTACGCTTGTGTGGATCAATACTGCAATATAAACTCTATCAATCTTAGTGTTTCATTTTGAGAATCAGTTTTAACATAAATGTTTTTGTTGACCTAGTAATTTGAATGTTTATATAGGGAGAAGGGCATGTGCAACTACTGAGTGGGTGGGGGGAGAGGGGAACTGGGCCAGATACTTGGGAAATGGAATGATCCATCCTCTGGCTCACACTGCCGCCAGCTCGGCAAATTTTATCCTCAGCTCCCCCCACCCTCGCTTGGCAAATTTTGTTCTCGGGGTTGGGCTGTCACTGAATATTGGCATTGTGATTGGTAAAGGCCATAGCGGCCTTGGCATTGTGATTGGTAAAGGTCATAGCGGCCTTGGCATTGGATTGGTTCAGATTGAAAAGTGGCATCACCATCCCTAGTGCCTGTTACCTTCGTGGTGTGTTTAGGGTGAAAAGGAATAAAAAGCTCCAGTTTCTAATTTGGTAGCACTTCAGCCTGTCAGCGGAGATCTCTGGGATGCCAGGAAGTGTGCAAGGTGGCTCTGCTGATAAATGAGCTCTGAAACATTTGACTATTATACACACACACACACACACATTTACCACTACAGTGTGTTTATATTTATGAGAACTGCTTATAACTGGTGACTAATATTGGCTAATTTTAGTGGAGCGCCGGTAAATCTATGTGCATCAGCAGCAAGCTGCTTCAAGCTGAGCCCAGAACAGAGTCCAGCTTTCTTTTTTCCCAGAATTCTGTTGTCCTGCTGCTACAGAGTGGGCCGTACCATTCATGCTGCTACAGAGCGGGCCGTACCATTTCCCCCGGAAGGGGAATGCGATTTTCAGGGTTCCAACTCTTTCCTCTCCACATCAGACATGTTCCCTGATCAATGCCCCATTCCCCACCCCACGAAGAACAGGAAATCAAATGCGGGTCTGTTCCAGTGAGCCTAATTACGGTGTGGCTGTGCTGGTCTCCAGTGTCTGCTGTGATGAAATATGGCCCTCGGCGTTCTCCGGGACGTCTCGCTGAATCTTGGGGCTGGCAATTATGGGCTGAGCCAGAGGTCCCCCAGTACTGCTGCCCAACCTCTGGGGGCGCTTGGCAATTCCTATCATGCAGCCTAAAATCAGCTTCTCCTGACTGTGGGAGAGTGAGTCTCCTGGGGGGGTTAGATGTGAAAGAAAGACTGCCAGGATTATCCAGACAGAGCACAGGTTCAGGCGCACTGCCCCTCTAACCACTGAATCCAGGAGTCTGTAATAAACTCCCAGGAGTCTGTAATAAACTCCCTCTCTCCTAGAGCTGGGCGATATGGCAAAAAATTATCATGATATTTTTCCCTGTAATTGACCGATATCGATAATTATCAATATTATAGTTTCACAATGCTGTTCCATGTAATAATGTAATAATCAAAATAATAATAAAAATAACGCTATTCTGACAAATAGAATGAATACATTACATTACGTTAGTGAACAAATACTTATTTTCCAACAAGTTTTACTGTTTACAACCAAAATTCCCTTAAAATTATAAAAGGTTATTGATTTTCAAGTATTCAAAGAAACATAATTCTGAAGTAGAAAAGTATCTAAACCAAACAAAAAGCACGTATTCAAAAAATTCCAAATTATGGTTAGATTTTTTTGTCCGGCGCTGCAAAACGTCACCACGTGTCTCCATGTCACATGGTACAAAATCCTCGCGAGAGCAAGACGACTTCAGACAGACCGTGCAGCACAAACTTTGCCCTTATTGGCTGAAGATTTTAGTCACACGCATGACATTTGTTTCCCAGGAAGTTCCAATGCGTTATCTGCTATTTCTCCCGAAAAGCACGTAAAGCAGTGAGAACTGGTTTTCAGTTCATTTACCTGGTAAAATAAAGTTTAAATAAATTACATAAATGCTCTAACAGTACACGTAAGTTAGTGGTTTATTTATTGTTAGTTACTGTAATGTTGCGCTGCTTTATTTGGTTAATTGTCCAGTCTGTGAAGATGGCATTCGAGTAAGAATTGCATTGTACTCTGTACATGACAATAAAAACTTTGAGTCCTTGAAATACATGTATTTGATCTTTTTCCTGGCAGCTTTTTACACAGAGCCACTATACACAATAGTTTTATTCACTGTTAACAGTTTTTATCAGGAGCTGGTTATTATAAAAGAAGTAATGTGCATGCAGGTGATATTTGTATAGATTTATCTACACCCTTCTGGCAGTGCTGCCATTGCAGTCAGGTCTCGCAGACTACGGGGAGTAGAAGTTGTCTGACTTGGCTGCAGCCAGTTTATACTCCACCCCTGCAGCCGCAGCCAGATCGCGCTCCACGTCTCGTCAGCTGCAGACAGACCAAAGCCCAAGTCAAACGCACCCATTGCTTCTTTAAGGGAAGATGGGCAAAATTACAACGTCGTCTGTGATTGGCTGTTGTGCTGGCGTTCAGTAAACCTCCGCTCGATAGGCCATCGAGTTTTCTGTCTCAACGCATTCTCTAAAACGGCGCAAACTTGGTCGATCGAGTTTTATAGTCTGTGTGTATCATTGTGATCGTCCTCAGTTTTTTATCGATAAAAATTCGAGATCGTTTTATCGCCACATCGCTTCCAGCATCTCATGTGCAAGTGGCCAGACCGCCCCCTAAAAGACTCGGCGTGGACAGAAGGGTGTTTTGAGCCCCGCCTGACTTACGGGAGATTCAGGGGGACCGCAGCTATTTAGATGGCTTGACGTATTATCTGCTTGTTTACGTTCCAGGCAGCATCAGCACTTTGGAACTCTGTTTATAGGAGGTTATGGATTGAAGGTGAAGTGGGTTAATGTCCTTTTTAATGCAGAACTAATTTGAGACCCAGGGAAGGCATTAGGGTCGTCGCAAAGTCATGTCCCCCTAGCTGGAGGGCTGTGATGGCAGGGGTGATTCTAGGATTATTTATGGTGGATGGCATGGGGGCGGTCATACTTTATGCAGAGGGGCCAACCTCATTATTAATGTTCAGAACAATCATATGTATTAATGACTGACAGGAGAGGGCACTCAGGGGGCCAATCAGATTTCAGCTTGGGGGCGGGCCCTTGTGGCCCCACTCCGGTATACTCCTATGCATGCTGGCCTGGGTCTCAGCCCCCATCCTCTGTGCCCATGCAGGTGTCTGTGGTTCACCTGCTGAAGACGGTGCGGCTCCTCCGCCTCCTCCGCCTGCTCCAGAAGATGGACCGCTACTCGCAGCACAGCACGGTGGTGCTGACTCTCCTCATGTCCATGTTCGCCTTGCTGGCCCACTGGATGGCCTGCATCTGGTACGTCATCGGCAAGAAGGAGATGGAGGCTAACGGCTTCGCCTGGGACATCGGTGAGGGTCCGTCGAACCGTCCGCGGTGGCCAGTCGTGTCCCATCCCGGCAGACGTCAGTCTCTCCTAACTGCCTGCTACATCTCTGCCCAAAGCCTGTATTAGGTTAGCCTGCACTGTTTAGCCTTTAGTATTTAAAGTACACTTGAAGCAGTTGTTTATTTTGTAATTAGATGGAGACAGGGCTACTCTTCCCCCAAGGTCCCAGACCTTACCCGTCCTGCCGCTTGTGTGTTTCGTACCTGCGACACGCTTGTCCTGTTTAGGCAGGCAAATGAAAGGAATCCTTTCTTGGCCCTGCAGAAGGACAAACCCTCTGTTGCTTAGGCCGAAAGTGGGAGCCTCATTTGCATAAAGGAAACGCATCATCTAGGATTAAAAGTAGCTTGAGTAGAACGAGGTTATACTGGCAGCTGGGAAATTATCCCTCCCTTGCTGCCCAGCTCCCCTTTGTGCTGTGTATCGATTCTGTTTTGGGGCGCAAAAGCAAGGCCGCCAAGCCCTTCGCCCTTTAGCGCCACCTGGAGGCAGAGTGCGGGAGTGCTCCTCTTTCCCCCTGCCCACCTTGTCCCCGTTGCCGATTGGCTGGCAGGCTGGCTGCACGAGCTAGGGAAGCGGCTGGAGGCGCCGTATGAGGGCGGGGCCAACGGCACGGCGGGGCCCCCTCTGCGCAGCGTCTACGTCGCCTCGCTCTACTTCACGCTCAGCAGCCTCACCAGCGTGGGCTTCGGCAACGTGTCGGCCAACACCGACGCCGAGAAGATCTTCTCCATCTGCACCATGCTGATCGGAGGTCAGGAGAACATCTGTCAGGACTCTACGGGAGTAACGCACTTCAATATCACCACCATGAAAATATCCATCTATCAATCTTACCTGTATTTTTAGACCTAAAGGTTAAACTTCACGGTAACACTTTCTTAAGACCACGTTTTTAGCGATTTATAAACACATTCAATAACAAATAATAATGCATTCATAATGCATTATAACCATGGCTATAAACATTTATCAAAAGGCATAACACATTATAGCCATGTGTATTGTGCATTATGACTGCTTTAAGTAGCTCTCATCTATAATGCACTGTAGATACCTTTATAATGTTTTATAATGGTGGGTATAAGCATTAAAGATGTATTGTACTGCATTATAAAGGTATCTATAGTGCACCACAGATGAGAGCTTCATAAGGCATCTATAATGCATAATAAACATGGCTGTAATGTGCCTTTTATAGCCATGTTTATAATGCTTTATGAACGCATAATGCATTCTATATGTTTTTATAAATTACTTCACTTTCAACTAACTTATAGTGCATTATAGTAACTTTTCACCGCCGTGGAACATGTATGGATGCAGCCATGAATAGGTGTTTAAGGGCAGGTATAGAGGCACATGCCAGCTCTTTCCTGGTGGGGCGCTTGTTGTGAGATGTTTATGAAAGCACAGGGTACATGAATCATCCATGAATTCTGTCGTACTTGCTCTCACACCCAGTATTGGTTGAATTCCATGCGATGTCCCAGGCAGGCTTCTCTGCCGCCTCCCCCTGTCTGAGACTAAATGACGTGCTTACCAAGGAGGGGCCTCTTAGAGTATGCTGTCCTAAGCGGCCCCCTTTCTTTCCCCGATGGGCTGAGCGGCACTGAGTTTGTTTATGATTCCTAATGAATTTGGCAGATCTGAAATCTGTGATTGAAACTAACCCAGTAGGATCTACTGTTGGCCAGCAGAGGCGCTGGAGGGTGTTTGGGGGAAGTCCAAGCTAACAGAACCCCTAACCCCTCCCTCCTGCCCCCCCACCCGCAGCGCTGATGCACGCCCTGGTGTTCGGCAACGTGACGGCCATCATCCAGCGCATGTACTCCCGCTGGTCTCTTTACCACACGCGCACCAAGGACCTGAAGGACTTCATCAGGGTGCATCACCTGCCCCAGCAGCTAAAGCAGCGCATGCTGGAGTACTTCCAGACCACCTGGTCCGTCAACCACGGCATCGACTCCAACGAGGTGCCCCCCGCCGTCCCTCCGACCTTGCCCCATTTCCGCCAGGCCGCCCCCCCACCCCAAACCTCCCTCTGATGACGTCGACTGAAATATGAGCCCCGTCTCACCTTCAGAGCCGCCAGTGCTGATTACATGGGGGTTGAAAGAGTTTAAAGTTGAATATCATTCAAACGTATGATGAATTATGAATATGAATCTTGATTATGGCCAAGCTGGGTTATATGAATCATTGATCATATAATTTGACAGATTTGGTGCTTTCTAGATTAAAGTATATCCATTTTTGATATAAGATATAAGTGGTATAAGATCCCCATCTGATAGCGTGTCCGGCGGCGTGTTGAGGAATAGGCCCCGAATCTCGGCACGTAACCGTGAGCGTCTGCCTCCCGACTCGAGGACCTGCTGGCATGTTGAAGCGAGTTTCAAGCTGAATTATTGATCCCTGGTGGAAGAGAACATTAAAACAGAGGCGGAGTTCATTTATCAGTGGCTCTGTTCACAATGTGAAGACTATTAGGGATCGTTCCTCTCCACGAGTCCCACCGGCAGATCAATGGCCTTCTCCTGAGGCAGCGAGAGCCCTCTCCGCACAGGCTCTCAGCAAGGACGACCTTGACTCCAAGGACATGTCGTGTATCAACCCCCAATGTGTTTGACCGGATTAGGAACATCAGTTAATATCAGTTATTAAGAAGCAGGCCAAAATGTTTGTGGTGCTGTTCCTGTGTTGTGGTGCTGTTCTGGTGTTGTGGTGCTGTTCCTGTGTTGAGGCGTTAGTGAGAGATGTGTCATGCGGACGGAGTTGGGGGGGTGTCCTCACAAGTGTATTTTTTATTGATATACTCAGCTACTGAAAGACTTCCCCGACGAGCTGCGCTCCGATATCACCATGCACCTGAACAAGGAGATCCTCCAGCTGTCGCTCTTCGCCTCGGCCAGCAGGGGGTGCCTGCGCTCCCTCTCGCTGCACATCAAGACGTCGTTCTGTGCCCCGGGCGAGTTCCTCCTGCGGCAGGGCGACGCCCTGCAGGCCATCTTCTTCGTCTGCTCGGGCTCCATGGAGGTGCTGAAGGGCGGCATGGTGCTGGCCATCCTGGGTAGGGTGGGGGCGCTGCACCTTCGCCTGGGGGAGGGGGAGGGGTTCATTGATGTGATTGTAGGGTTGTCTAAAAATGTAATTACAGACTATAAAATCTGTTGAAGTAGGTGCTTGGCGTCTGTTTTTTGTTATGTTATTTGTCCATATGGCTGCAATGGATGGGAAGCCTGTCCAGGGTGCTCCTTCCCTGTGCATTCTGGGATAGGCTCCAGACTCACCGCGACTGTATAGAGTTGGATGGATTGGATATATTAGTGTTTTTTCTCTTTTTCTAAATTTTTTTCTTAGATATTTTAAATGATTGCGGCTTTGTGAATTTGGTACAGATTCTGTAAAGTGTTTCATACAAGGCCGAACTGAGAAATCGTGCACCGGCATATGGCTGTGGTTTTTCCGGAAGGGTGCTGCGAATCGTGACGGCTAACGGTGCCTCCCAGTGTGTTGGAGCTCCACGGAGAGCTGCGCGAGAAGGTCATCCTGACTCTGGTCGATTCTGCCGGAGATCCTCTGCTGCCTGAAAGCGCCGTCGCTGCCAGGCTAGTCAAAGAGCATCCACAGCAGGCGGCCTGTGGGAGGCCGCGGACGTAGCGCCGCGAGGGGTCACTGCTACCAGCTTAACAAATAGCATCATTTTGTAAGAGGGTGCTCGCGGTGAAGGACAGGTGACTCTGAAGAACCCAGACTGGGTATTTTTGTATCTCCAGCTGAAAATTCTTTAAAAATTAAATCTCCTTTCCAGGAAAAGGTGACCTGATTGGAGCAAACATGGCCGTCGATGACCGGGTTATCAAGACCAACGCGGACGTCAAGGCCCTGACCTACTGCGACCTGCAGTGCATCAGCCTGAAGGGCCTCTATGAGGTGCTGGACCTGTACCCTGAATACTCACACCGCTTCGTGCAGGACGTCCAACGCGACCTTACCTACAATCTGCGGGAGGGGCAGGAGAGCCATGCAAGTATCGTGTCCCCCCCGTCTGCGGTGGCAGTAACAGTTGTGTACTTGTTGGCTGCTCCGTAAAGGCAAAGCGCCTTAACCACACTGACCCTGAAAATGAGAAAAAGCAGCTTCAGAGTTTTTGACTGCCCATCCGTATGGGTAATACAGGCCCCACAGAGGTGGGTAGTTCAGATCCAGCGAGTAAAATTCCAGACCAATATTTCAACCCACCAGTTCAGCATAAAAAGTCCAGAGTATATATGTAGTTTCTGCATTTTGTCTTTGTGTGGCAATACTAGTCAACCCGTCAGATGACACAGGCAGCGGCCATTTTCTGATTGGCGTCTTCTGGTGGGGTGCCGACTTAGCAAACTCATTTTGTTCTGTCTTGGGGGGGGGGGGGGCGGCGCTGGTGGTGATGCTTGCTTAGGGATCCACAAACAGATGAATAAATTCATTCTGCTTTCTGGGAAATGACAGCGAATTGAGACTGGGGCCCACCCTAACTCTCCACCATGTCCTCTACTGCCGTGGAACTGCTGCCTATGTTTTTCCCCCAAAGTGGTCCAGCTTTTTGACCTTGGAATGGAATAAAGCTCTTTCATATAATACCTATGCAGCCAGAAATGTGAAATGTGAAGTAAATCGGTAGCCAGGAAGAGACTTGACACATCCTTCTCAAATTTATCCCTTCAGAAATACAGCCATCTTTTTCCACCTGTGAATAGGCATTTTAAGTAGCTATAGTCATTTTAAAATCTGCGCGGTAAAAGTATTTTTCGTCTTTTACGTGATGTGACTGTAACAATAAACACGCCGCTCAGTAAGATGTCAACGCCGGTTAAAGAGGCTGCAGCTCTGATTGATGATGAAATGTGGATTTTGTTGCAGGTGATGTCGAGATGGCCGAACAAAGCCTCACTGCCCCAGGTACGGACACCAAAGCGGCTGGGTCCGGCTGGGTTGTCATCGTCATGCTGTCATATAAGGGTGGCTCTGGGAGGGGCGGATTCACCTCACACCCCTGGGGCCCGGGGCTAAGACTATGGCTGTTTCAGTTTCTGCCCCCCCAACCCAAAAACATGCGGTCAGGTGACTCTGCCTCTCTTCATCACCCAAATTGTTTGTGGGATTTGCTTATACCTTGGAACTGACTGGAGGACCATCCCTGCCTGATGCCCTGTGCTCCCTGGGGTAGGGGTAGGGGTAGGGTTAGGGGTAGGGGTAGGGTTAGGGTTAGGGGTAGGCACATCGCTCCTGTATCTCAGCAAGCAGGTCCTGATCCTGACAATGCGAAGGTTGTGGGTTCGAATCTCAGGGCGCATGCAGAAATTGGAACCTTTTCCCCTACTGTAAATCACTTTGCATAAAAGCATCACGGAAAATGTTATTGTGACTGGATAAGCAGTTTTGGGTAATGGATACATGCAGCATACATTAATGTATTTGTACATGAAATATACCCATTCATTAAAAACACCATATACTATATTTACAGTAGTGATGACATCATTGCCTACTCAAAGACCAATAAGATCAGAGCAAATAGCAGCCCTAACAGACAAGAATGTTCTCTGTTAAAGACTTAATTGTGGAAATTGAAACAGGAGAGAGATGAAGTGGAGAGAATATTTAAAGTGAGCGTAAACGCCATTATAATTTCTGCGCTGAATTATCCTCTGTTCTAAAGGGATCATCCATTATTCAAAAGGGAAAAAATGAAAACCATTTTATGCTGAAATTATGGAGCGATATATAAAGCAACTGTGTCTGCATGTTCTTAATCAGCTAGTACAGATCAGAGCTCAGTTCTGAAGAAACATCAAAAACTAATACAGTTTAATGTATTTTCATGGAATTGTATTTTATGTACAAACAGTACCAGGGAAAAGTCCTGATCTGCCCACTGAAAATAATTTGTTTTTCCAATGACCCTAAGCACATCACGAGGTTATGTAATTACTATATTATCTTGTGAATAGGAAAGAGATGGAGTGCTGTGGCAGATGACCTGGTCCCCACAACCCCCCCCCAACCTAAACCCTATAGAGCTGCTTTGGGATGAGTTGGATTGAAGCATAAGCTGTGTCCAGACGGGACGCCCGCCCCTCGTAGGGCACACCCAGACGGGACGCCCGCCCCTCGCAGGGCACCCCCAGACGGGACGCCCGCCCCTCGCAGGGCACACCCAGACGGGACGCCCGCCCCTCTCAGGGCACACCCAGACGGGACGCCCGCCCC